>QRDG01001345.1:0-387526 GCA_012064385.1 Puccinellia tenuiflora
TGCGAAAGTTCGTCGTTTCGAAGCATCACGTGATGATCGGGTGTGATAGATTCAACGTTCACATACAACGGGTGCAAGCCAGTTTGCACATGCGGAAATACTACGGTTGTCTTGACGAGCCTAGCATGTACAGACATGGCCTCGGGAACACGGAACCGAAAGGTTAAACACGAGTCATATGAATGATATGATCAACACTGAGTTGTTCACCATTGAAGCTACATCATCTCACCGTGATGATCGGTGGTGGTGTAGTGGAATTGGATCGTGTGTCACTAATCAACCGGAGAGATGTTGAGTTTAGTGGGAGTTCATTAATTTGATTAAGTTGAACTAAAATTGTCATAAACCAGTGTCCTAAAGATGTCTTTGCAAAATCCTTGTAGATCATGGCCGACTACAGTAGTATGTTTCTTGCTGAGGAGCTGCGTCTCGATGGGTCAAACTTTATCGAGTGGTATGAACGTCTTAGAGAAGTCCTATCAACCAATGATCAGCTCTACGTGTTACATGAACCCTTAGAAGAAAAACCCGATGCTTCTGCGAGTTACAACAAGCGTATGGATTGGCTCAGTCGGAGTAAGACTCACATTCAAGTCAATTGATTGATGAGTGTCTTCATGAATTCAGACCTGTCCAAACAATTCAAGAACTTGAGTGCCATTGAGACTGTCACTAAGCTAAAGAAAATGTTCATAGCACAAGTGAGAATTGCAAGGTTTGAAGGTCTGGGTGTGTTTCTTTCAACTAAGATGGAAGAAAATGATCGCTTAGAGGATCATCTGAAGAAAATGTATAGGATATATTACACTCTTATGGATGCTTGGGATATGGAGATGAGTGACGAATTCGCGATAGATGGGTTGTTGCATTCGCTTCATCCCAAATTCAAGAATTGTGTCAGAGACTATGTCAAGGAAAGGGATTCGATCACTTATCCGGAACTGATGTCTCGACTTCGTCAGATCGAAAGGAATCCTGTAGCAGGCGGAGGAGCCAACACGGAAGGTATATTTTGATATACTAGTTATAAATGTTTAAATGTCCCATTTACACTTATGGTGAGCTAAGTATTTGATACTTGTGCTGTTTTATGAAAACAGGGCCTGCCGTTTGAGAAGTGCATGGAGGGACTGAGTGGATTTCGCGGGAAGATGGCAATCAAGGAGTTGATGCTGGCGTCCTTCCACTTCTACATTTATCGTTTTAAATTAGAGGATTTGAATAAGTTTTGTAATTGAATTAAGTGTGATCTTAAATTAGTGTGTCTCGGTTTGTGAGACGGTCATTCATGTTAAAGACAAATGGTTGTTCTGTTTTCATGAGTAATCCTTCTTTAGTGATCACGTTTCGATTATGAGATTATTGTCCTTTGCTAGATTTAAACGATAATTAGTTAAACACTTATAAAAAATAAAGACATGCTAAAATATCCAATACTTAATGATGAGATTTGTTTTAATTGTACTATTAGTGCTGAAGAGCATCTTGATGCGCATCACTAAGTAGTATGGTTAAAAATGCCATTTTCTGAAAATGCCATGAGTTGCTGAAAATAAACACAAGTGTTGGTTGTATTTTTCAGTAAATAAAAGACATCATTGTTTTATCGTGAATGAGCAAATAGGAGTATTTATTCATGTCATGATGAGACCTTGGAAGCAAAGGATATTAAGTTAACAAGATAATTGAGTCTTTTCGATTTGATCAAAAGAGACAAAATATTTGAGTTATTGTTTAGTATGGAGACTTGTGACAAGTGTTATCACAAATTACAATATTTAGAGATTATTCGAAAGGTGTTTTGATAGACCTAAAGTATTGTAGTCACATTATATTTGATATTATGTGGTCATAAAGAAGGGATATGGTTTTAAGGTTTCATTTGTATCATTTAGATTTATTTTGATAACACTCCTGTTTTAAATAAAGGATCTATTTAATGATTTGCATTTCGCATATGAGTTATGAGAAATAGTGGTTTCAATGATTATGAGATAATTAAAACCAGAGCAAATAAAGTTTTGTAATGTATTAATATGAGATTATGAATAGAGATTCCACAATGTGAGACTAAAAGGGACAAACCAATGTGTTTGGTTGTGTTATGTATTTAGTGGATTTATCGTGAAATGGTTTCATGGATAAAAGGAATTGTTGTAATAAATTTAGAAGGCTTAAACCTTGCATGTTTATGTATCAAGTGGCACATATGTAAAGTGCTATGTTGGTTAGGCTTGACACATAAAGTTTTAATGATGGTGATCATTGAATTTTGGTATAGCTTGTCTAAAAAGATGTAGGTTTCAAGAATATGAATTTTGTCAAAGGTTGCAAAATAATATTCATGATTTACTTGTCATGTTTGGGAAACAATACATACCTACAAAACTACAAAAGAAGAAATAGAAACTTTAAAATACGAAAGTGACTAAGAGTCACTCTACTTTAAGTTTAAATCATAAAGTAATCGTTACTTGATTTTGTGAAAAGAATGTTTCACATATTTATTTTGTAAAAGAGTTTGCGTGGAATAAATAAAACTTAGAAGCTGGCAATAGGGGTGTAAACGGATAGGATAATTTCCGCTTCGAAACCGATGCCGAATCCGTTTTAACAGCATCCGCATCCGGTTTTAAGCTATCCGTCGGATTCGGATTCGGATTCGGATTTGAAGCCTCGGATTCGGAGCAGGATATGGTAGTGAAAACTGCACCGGATTCGGAGTATCCGGATTCGCAAACGGATTATCCGATGGAATAAAATCGGATTTTATCCGGAGTTCCGAATTCACTTGTCGCCCATGGCAGCCCAACAACCATGGCAGCCCAAGAATCAGCCCAGCAGCCCACGCTAGTAGCTGACCTAAACTAGCTACCTGTATACGTGTACGAAACGAGACGAACAATATCTTCGATTCCACGAGACACTGACCGCACAGCCGCCGCCGCCGTTCCCTCCCGCCGCTGCGCCGTCGCACCTCCTCGTGGATCCTCTCCTCTCAACACTGCATTGAGGTTGACGCTTTCCGCTACCCTACACAGCGCCTACGTCCAGACACTCGTCGTCTTTGGTCGCCGGCACTGGAATCACCATTTCAGAGAGTTACACTTGAGCACGTCTCCTTTTCCTCTTTTCTTGACGTGTGATCTGTGTGTGGAGAGATTAGCCGGCCGTTGTGGTCTGTGTGTGTCAAGAGATTAGCCGTGATCTGGTGAATAAAATTGATGCATCTGTGATATGTGTGTGTCTTATGGCTGTGTTGCTATACTGAATTTTCATGTGTGATCTGAATATCTTATGCATGCCAAACTGGATTTAAAGTGTGTTGTACAACTTGTACTGTTGCCACTTCGTGCAATCTTGCAGTTTGTAGCTCAAGTGCAAAGCCAGTGGTACAGCACACGTTAAATTGTATGCATGTCGCTAAACTATTTGCACGCTATCAAATTTTATGCGTACATTGAAATTATCTCATCAAATTTTGTGCGCCCATTTATCCGCTTATGTTTATTTCCGATCCGAGTCCGCACCATTTCCGATACCTTATCCGCCCCGATCAATATCCGTATTCGAAACCGCAACCGGTCACTATCCGCTCCGATCCGAATCCGACAAAAAAATATGGTTAAGGATATGGTAAGGGTAAAATCCGATCCGATCCGATTCGATTACATCAGGTGCTGGCGTTTCGTATATGAGTTCTCGAATCTTAAGAGTTAAGAATTTTGGAGGAGTCCAAAGTGTCGAGAAAGTGCATAAGAAACTGAGTGAAGTCTAATTAAGATATGTGGTGACATATATTAAGTTAGAGCAGAAATTAATTTCCATAATCAAAATATGTGGTGACATATGTTTGAGTGGAAACTAGTTAATCATGGTCAAATATAAAGATAACATATTTCTGAGTGGGAGCCACTGTGTTTTCACAATTTAATATGTGTATGGTGTATATTTGAGTGGGAGTTTACAACATCGTGTTTGAGTGAAATGGAGATTTCATAAATGTTGTAAACGTTGTCATGGACCAATGCATAACTTATGAAGTTAGTTTGAACGTCAAATTTTCATGTAGATGAATGTATCTATGGAGGATAGATAAGTTTGATAAACATTAAAGTCAGATGTTTAACCTAAATATTTTTGAAGGAGTTCAAAATGAAACAAGAGAAGAATGGTTCATCTCATTGTGATATATAGGTGAAGCATTGAGTTAGAGAACTCAGTACAAAATTGATGGTTGGAGGATATGTTGGAATTCAATATGAATTGTTCATAGGTCTCAACATATAAGAACCATGTGTTTGTATATGACGATATGTGACCCAAGTTCTTAGTTGTAAGAACATGATGAATGAGGAGTCATTTTTCATGAAATAGAGATGAATTTAGAAGATGGTAGACTTGGTTGAAGTCATAAAGCCAGACTAAATTGAAGATCTTTTAGAGTCAAAGCAGCGCAGCGAAAGCATGATCGAAAATATCAAAGTGACAAGGTTCACTGTTGATTTGTTAAGTCTACAACATATAGGAGTATATGATTAATTCAAGGATTGAAATAAGATATAATATTTTGGTTTGAGAAAGCTGTTTCAAGATTGAGAGAGTTCTGGATGCATATGTTATGAGAAAGTCCATTTGACTAATCATACATATGGGCATAAAAGGATATGAATATCTCACTCTATAACCAAACATATTATAAACATTATATGATAATGGTTTTATCATGGGATGATAAGAAGTTTATCATGAGATGATAAAGTAATGTCAAATTAGGTGACAGTTACAATTTTTGCAAAGGACATAGACAGTTGTAAAGTACAAGCACGGACAGAACCTCTTCCACAAGCAAACATGATCAGCACTGAGACTTCATGAGTGAGACTCCATGGGTGTTGGATCGCGGAAATGTAAACTAGATTATTGACTCTAGTGCAAGTGGGAGACTGTTGGGAATATGCCCTAGAGGCAATAATAAAATGGTTTATTAAGCATATTCACGTTTATGATAATAGTTTATTATCCATGCTATAATTGTATTAAATGGAAACATAATACATGTGTGGAATATAAACACCCGGAGTCCCTAGTGAGCCTCTAAAGGACTAGTTCGTTGATTAAGAGATAGTTAGAGTTTCCTAACTATGGACTTGTTATAGTCACTTAATAACGGAGTCATATCATTAGGAGTAATGGTGTGATGGACATGACCCAAATAAAGAGTTGCAATTAATCGTGTCACAAAATTTTTGTTGTCAACACTTTTAATATGCCAAATATAGTTTCCTTAGACCATGAGATTATATCACTCCCGTTCACTAAAGGAATACTTTGTGGACATCAAACGTCACTTCGTAACTGGGTGATTATAAAGGTGGCTTTCAGGTATCTCCGATGGTGGGTTGTTGGGTGATATGAATCGAGAGTGGAATTTGTCCCTCCATGTGACGGAGAAGATATCTCCAGGCCTTCTCGGTAATATAGCATCAAAAGTCTGCAGACATGTGATTAAGTTGTAATCACCGGGATCCTATATTATGGACGAGTAAAGAGAACTTGCCGGTAACGAGATTAAACTAGACATGGGGATGTCAACGATTATATCTCGGGCAAGTAAAATATCGTGAGACAAAGGGAATCGTATATGAGATTATTTGAATCTCCGGCATCGTGGTTCAATCGAGAAAAGGTTTTTGTTGAGTGTATAGGATTTAATATGGGCATCCCGGTCCCGCTATTAATTATTGATATGATCATGTCTATGCATTCTCGAACCCGTAGGGTCACACACTTAACGTTCCGATGAAATTAGGTTTTGCGATGAATTAAATGATGAAGTGAACGAATGGTGATTCGGAGTCTCGGATGGGATCCCGGACGTCACGAGAGGTTCCGGAGGAGTCCGGAGAATAAGATTCATATATGGAAAGTGGTTTCCGGAGGTTTCGGAAAAGTTCCGGAAATTATTTATAGGGTACCGGAAGGTTCCGGAATGTTCTAGAAGGTTCTAGAAGTGGGACCACATATTTTGTATGGGGCCCACATGGTGCAAAGGGGTGCTGCCACCACTTGGGTGGGGCGCACCACCTAGGCCCATATGGGTGGTGCGGCATAGGAAAAAGGAGGGGGAGTCCCACTCCTAGTTGGACTAGGAGTTGGACCCTCCACCCCTTTAGGAAAGGGGGCCCAAGGAGGAGTCCCAGTTGGACTCCAACTTGGGGGGCAAGAAAAAAGGGGGGCCGGCCGGCCCCCTGCCCTTGACCTAGCCGGCCTCCTATATAAAGGAGGGGAGGGGGGGGGGCGCAACATATCTCTGGAGGCAGCCGCCCCACAGCCCCAAGCCGCACCCCCCTCTCTCCCTAAAACCCTAGCCGCACCCCTTGCCCGAAGGGCTGCTGCCGTCTCTCCTCCACATCTAGCCGCACCCCCTAGCCCTAGGGGCTGCGCCACCTTGCTCCTCTCCCTCTCCTCTTGCTTGGCTTGGCGAAGCCCTGCTCGCGGAGATCGTCATCATCACCGGCACTACCGTCGTGCTGCTGAGATCATCAAGGCCACATCCTCTCGCTTGCGGGATCAAGGAGTCGACGTCTTCATCGAGTTGTACGTGTGGACGCCGCGGAGGTGCTGCCCGTTGCTGCACTTCACCGGATTGGATCTCGAGGATAACACATCTCCTCGCGACTAGACGAGTCTAGTTGCGGGGATCGACTAGCCAACCCCTGCACCGACAAAACGCGTTTGTTGATCTTCGAGGGTAAGAGATTGGATCTCATCTTCGCTATCTTCATCTCGTAGATCTAGATCCTTGGGGTTTATTCCGCTTTGCCGCGTAGAAATTTTTTGTTTTCCATGCTGCGACCCCATCAAGTAGTCCGTCCAACTCAGACTGCGTTTATTCTGGGTCGGAATATCCTTGAAGGGGTGGTAGTGCTGCACGAGACAGTCCATGAACTTCATAGGAAAAAGTTGGATGGGGTTTTATTCAAGATAGACTTCGAAAAGGCGTACGATAAGGTGAAGTGGTCGTTCCTTCAACAAGTCTTACACATGAAAGGTTTTACACCGCAATGGTGTGATTGGATTGCTAGATTTTTTCAAGGGGGAGCATGGGGATTCGTGTTAATGATGATATTGGACATTACTTTCAGACAGGGGGATCCGTTGTCTCCCATTCTTTTTAACTTAGTTGCAGATATGTTAGCTGTCTTAATTGCTAGAGCAAAGGAGGATGGTCAGGTTGGAGGATTGATACCACATCTTGTCGAAGGAGGGGTGTCTATCCTTCAATATGCTGATGATACTATTCTTTTCATGGAACACGACATTGCGAAGTCCGCGAACATGAAACTTATCTTAGCCTTTTTTGAACAATTATCGGGATTAAAATTTAATTTCCATAAGAGTGAACTTTACTGCTTTGGCAAAGCGAAGGAGAGCCAAGAGGAGTATCGTCATCTATTTGGGTGTGAAATCGGTTCATTACCATTTAGATATCTGGGAATTCCGATCCATTATAGGAGATTGTAAACCAAAGAATGGAAGACGGTGGAAGACCGTTTTGAGAAAAAATTATCGGTTTGGGTGGCTAAGATGTTATCTTACGGTGACCGGCTTGTGCTCATTAATTCGGTGTTGACGAGCCTGCCAATGTTTTTGTTATCCTTTTTTGAGATACCAAAAGGGGTTCGTAGAAGGTTGGTTTTTTACAGATCAAGGTTTTTTTTGGCAAAGTGATCAACTAAAAAGGAAATATAGATTAACTAAATGGAATATTGTGTGTAGACCAAAAGACCAGGGGGGTCTTGGTATTGCGGTTTTACAAACAAAAAATAAATGTCTATTGAGTAAATGGCTACATAAGTTGTTAAATGAGGAAGGAGTTTGGCAGGAACTTATGATTAACAAGTACGTAGGTGATAAAACGTTGTCACAAGTACATGCAAAACCATTGGACTCACCTTCTTGGAGGGGACTAATGAAAGTGAATTATGATTTTTTTACCCGTGGTACCTTTCAGCTCGGTAATGGAGAGCAAATTCGATTTTGGGAGGATAGATGGCTCGACCACAATTCATTAGCGGGTGAATATCCTGCCCTTTATAATATAGCTTCAAACAAAAACTGTTCCGTTGCCAATGTCCTGAATTCCACACCTATTAATCTTCCCTTCAGGAGAATTTTAATAGGAAATCTTAGAGATGCTTGGTTGCACTTAGTGGAGAGATTAATGCGAATCAATCTTCTAGATCAACCGGATAGATTCAAATGGTCTTTAATGTCTAGTGGGGAGTTCTTAGTTAGGTCATACTATTTAGATCTACTCAATGGACATATGGTATACTTACGAAAATATTTGTGGAAATTAAAAATCCCGCTCAGAATTAAATTTTTTCTATGGTTCCTTCATAGAAAAGAATTGTTGACGAAAGATAATTTGGCTAAGAGGCGATGGACAGGGTGTAAGAAATGCGTATTCTGCGATATGGATGAGTCTGTTGAGCACTTGTTTATCTCATGCACTTTTGCTAGAGACATTTGGCGATTAGTGCACTTTACTTTTAACATCTACCCACCAACTAGTGTCTCAAATATGTTTGGAGGCTGGTTGAGTGGACTAGACAAAGTTACCAAAACCCATATTAGGATTGGTATTGCGGCCATTCTTTGGGCTATTTGGAACTGCCGAAATGATATTGTTTTTAACAAAACATCATCTATTCATTACTTGCAGGTAATCAACAAGGCGATTTACTGGATCCAAATGTGGTCCTACCTCCTCCCTGTGGACCGGCGTGGGTTCATGGATTCAGGATGTACTCGAATGATGATGGTTGTACGGGCTATCTTCTGCCGGGCTGGGTGGCAACATCATAGACGTCTACATGTTTAGAGCTGTGATTTTTAAGTGGTTGATCTTTGTATCCACTCTGAGTGATCCGTGATTTGTAAACATTTATATATTCTGAATTTCAATAAAGTTGCGATAAGGCTGTGTGCATCAATTTGATGCAGAGGCCGGGGATCCGCACCCCCTTTTCTAAAAAAAAAAGTCTAGATACATCTAAAGCAGAAAAAAACTAAAAATGCTAGAACATTTTATATTTAGAAACATAGATGATATATACATATTTTCTCATGGATGTCTCATTAAAAACAGTTTTTCAATAGTGTTGATTCTGTTTTCGTGTCGTTAGACAACCACATTTTCTGTTTTGAAAGAGAAGTTTGCAGCCCACCACTACAAGCGGTACACGCAGAGAAGCAGCTCCGTCCCGTCCCTTGTGAGCCTGAAGATATTTTTGTTCTCTAGCTGACCCCTGTACGTGACCGTGAGCCATTCATGGATCAACGTCGCGCCATCCCGCTCCTTCCTTGGACGCTTGCGACACAGCCAGCTACCAGATCATAGCATTTATCGCGCATTGGCAGCACCGGACAGACACGGAGCCAGCGGAACTTTGCAACTCAGTGACATCTTCTGGATAGAAGACTCGCAGACATGAGCAGCGGCAAGAGCGAGGAACAGCAGCCTGCAAGCCACGATGGGGGAGCCGCCGGTGGTCAGCGAGGAGCAGGAGGCGCTGGTGCCAGCGGCGGAGGCAGGATTCAAGTTTAAGGGGGGCCAAACATGGTGATCACTGATTTGAGGGGGGGGGGCAAACATGGTGTTTTTCCCTCAAAACTGATTCGAAATCAGGTTTTATGCCTAAAAATTGCTTGTTGTAGCATGGCATAGGGGGGCCAAGGCCCCTGTTGGTCCCCCTAGCTCCGCCACCGGCTGGTGCTCAGCGCGTGGGACGCCACGATCGAAGGGGCCGCCGCCACCTTCAGGGTTTAGCGTTAGATGTCAAACTATTCCCATATCTTCTGTTCGATAGAAAATGAATTTTGTTCAAGTAGGCCATATGGACTCGATCTCCGATAATTAAGAATAGTAGTACTCCCTCCGTTACACAATATAAGATGTTTTGGATGTTTCACATGTTTTCTTAGATTTAGACTAAAAGAATGTAAGGTGGGTGAACATGTATACACTAAAACATGTATAGATATATGTGGTACGAATATGAATGTTGAAAAGCCCTAAAACATCTTATATTATGTAACGGAGGGAGTACAAGGCAAAACGGATTTATTTTCTTCTTGATTGAGATGTGCGCAAGACGTGGACGATCTGCCAAAAGTCTCTGCCCCGCTCACGGCTTCCAGGGGCCGTCCACAGGAAATATCAAAAGCTCATCTCCTCGAGGGGAAATATCTAGTGCTACCACCCCTTAGGGTGCTACAATTGCTACCAACAAAAAAATCAATTTTAAATTTGTCAAAAAATTGTAGGAAAAAATGTGAGTGTTAACAAAATATGTTTCTACTACCTCCAAAAATTTCAGTTCCAAATTCAAAATGAGCAGTGAGAAACAAAAAAGACAAATCTGCTATGAATAGTGCCATTTTTCTGGTTTTGTCTTTTAGTGAAACCAGTGACACTATTCATAGCAGATTTGTCTTTTTTGTTTCTCAATGCTCATTTCGAATTTGGAACTGAAATTTTTGGAGGTAGTAGAAACATATTTTGTTAACACTCACATTTTTTCCTACAATTTTTTGACAAATTTAAAATTAATTTTTTTGTTGGTAGCAATTGTAGCACCCTAAAAGATGGTAGCACTAAATATGCCCTCGAGTCCAGCCAACTCAGAGCCACCCTGCCACCCAAGCCTTGCATGCCTATAAACAAACACAACCCATACTCGTAGAAGATCACACACCCACCACACCCACACACACACAAGAAACCACTTTCAGAACAGCAGATCGAATCAATGGGGTTCAGCGAGGCGCAGGAGGAGCTGGTCCTACGGTCATGGAAAGCCATGAAGCCGGACAAAGAATCCATCGCTCTCAAGTTCTTCCTCAGGTCAGCTCGTGTCCTTCTACTTTGCATTACTCATCCATGGCATGCATCATCTGTCTGATCTGATGATCACTGAACTAACGCATTCTCTGTGGCGTGTGATACGACAGGATCTTCGAGATCGCGCCGGGGGCGAAGCAGATGTTCCCGTTCCTGCGGGACGCCAGCGAGGACGACGCGCCCCTGGAGAGCCACCCGAAGCTCAAGGCCCACGCCGTGACCGTCTTCGTCATGGCCTGCGAGTCGGCCACGCAGCTGAGGAAGACCGGCGACGTGAAGGTGCGGGAAGCCACGCTGAGGCGCCTCGGCGCCGCACACGTGAAGGCCGGCGTCGCCGACGCGCACTTCGAGGTGGTGAAGACGGCGCTGCTGGACACCATCGAGGGCGCCGTCCCGGAGATGTGGACGCCCGAGATGAAGGCCGCCTGGGAGGAGGCGTACGACCAGCTCGCGGCCGCCATCAAGGACGAGATGAAGCTCGCTGCTGCCTCGGCTTCGGCTTGATGCCGTACGATATGCTTATACTGGATTATTGTATTGCCCGTGGACCGTTGGGGGCTTAAGCTAATTAATTGGGATGTGCTGTTGCTTGATAAATCAACAATCCTTCAGTTTTTCTGTTAAAATATTCTGAATCACACAGGAGTTTCTTATGTATTTTATTCTGACTCCGTCTTGTAGATCAACCCACCAAAAGGAAAAACAAGAATTGAGGCGCAAAGTTAGAAAGATAACTCTACAAGAACCAACTCACCGAAAAGTTTCTACAAGAACCAACTCTCACCACCTAGTCAATGTGGTATGCAGGAAATGTTTTTTTAGTACAAGTATGCAGGAAAGCTGGGGCTCTTATTTGCCGCCTGAAGTGATTTCCTAATGGACCACATTTTGGGTGGCCCAATAACCTCGTAAAGTGAATTTACTTTCTATTAATCTAGTAATCAGCTTAATAACGTAAAATATACATAATGTATTTAAAAAATGATAGTGTTCAAAAAAATATTCATGTCTTCAAAAAATGTCCCTACTTGTGAAAAGAAATGTTGATACATGTATATCACAAAAGATGTACATGGTGTATAATAAATTGTTCATTTGTTTCAAAACATAAATGTATGTGTTTCTTAGAAAATATACTCCGCATTATATATATTTAAAAAATAAAATTAATACTTAAAAAATTATGTAGTCACAATAAAAGTAAAGAAAAATAAACATTTAACTATATAACAAAAAGGAAAAAGGGAAAAAAAGAAAAAACCAGGGAAGGGAAAACTAGCGCAAAATAAAAATAAAATAGAAACATAAATCTGGAAATAAATGATAAATAAAACATAAAAATATAAGAAAAACAAAAATGAAGGAGTAGAAGAGCTAAATCGGTCCGCTATGTGCTCTCGTGGGGTGCGCGACATGGTCCTATTTGCCGCAAATGGGAAAACTAAACTTGGGTCATGCTTCTAATCTGGCCGTGTGTTGGGCCCGGCATTGAAATATCAAGCCTAAGATCATCTTCACACCTAATTTTTGTTCAATTTAATATTTAGAATCACTCATTTGATTTTAGAATAAATAACCATGATAGCATATTTAGTCACGCTTCTTTTCGGCTTATATGAGGGCTTTCAGGAAGCTCCCCTCCCCCAGCTTCTCTCAGAAGCCCGACTCAGAAATTCGTTTAGACTATCAAACTATTATTTTCAAGACTAATTTAGAATATTAAACTAATTTGTGAGGCGAGCTTCTGGGAGAAGCTGGTAAAGAGGAGCTTCCCGAAGAAACCCTCCTAAAAGCTAAAAAGAAGTATGCCTAGTATGGAGCCACTTTAATTATTAAGTGGAACAAATCCTTTTTCTTTAGTTTTTCCTCCGTCCCATAATATAAGATGTTATTTACTATGTTGGTTGTAATAACATATTATATTACGGGACACAGGGAGTATTAGTTGAGACAAGAAATGTAGCTCTATTACTTAATAAAACATTACGCATGTTGTTAACTACTGATGTACACAAGTCAAATGTGAAGATGAGGGTGAAATTAAGTGGCATGTTAATAGCTGCAACAAATTAACATGATGCATCACACAAGAAGGCAAGTATTCCTCTGTTTATTTCGTCTTGGTAGCCTTCATGCTTCAGGATACAGGAGAAACCAGGAATCAACGTTTGGTCTAAGTTTCTTCTATGTTACTTTTGTGTGTCCAGTGACGACTTCTTGACGGAGAAGAGTACGTCGCACGGAATAAAAAGTTCATGCTTCTATTTCCATCCTGGTGTTGACTTCCTCGATAACATTGTTTATGAATAGCTTGCAAGGATAACCGTCACACCTACCGCGTCATCAGATGAGAACACACAAAAACACATATGTATATACATCTAATATTTGAAGTGGCACTTTGTCCACGTGTATCCAAACATAACCTTGTGTATCCTCGGGAGTACGGGTGATGCACCGCAGGCTTGCGAAGGATGCCGATTTTAAGCGTGATACACCAGATAGTCGAGCCAGCGCGTTTCAACCTGAAACCCTACTCGCCCGTGAAATGAGTACTCCCTCTGTCCCAAAAAAGCAAATTAGTCCAAACAGTTCACATTAGTAGCAAATCAGCTCTCTGATCCAACGCGAACGTCGTCGTCCTCCGTCCGTCGCCGCTCGCCGTCCACACGCAGTACCTCGCCGTACTCCTTCGGCCATCGCCGTTCCTGTGCTTGAAGGAACAAGACCTTGCCGTCCGCCACACAGGAGGGAATCTATCACTCGTCGCCGTCCACGCGCAGGGTGGAGCTCGTCCCCGCCATCGCCGTCCGCGGGCGGGAGGAAGCTCGACCTTGCCGTTGCCGTCCGCACGCAAGAGGGAGCTCAACCTCGCCGTTCGAACCTCAGCTGCTTCCGCGCCGACGAGATTTCCTACTTCCACCCCCGCATCGCAGCTCCTCCACGTCCGTGCGCAGGAGGAAGCTCGATCTCGCCATAGCCGTCCACGCGCAGGAGGAGCTCGTCCTCGCCGTCGCCATCCGCGCGGAGGTGGGAGCTCGTCCTCGCTGCCGCCCTCCGCGTGCAGGAGGGAGTTCGACCTCGTCGGCGCCGTCCACACCCGCATTGCCTGTTCCCGGCCGCCGCTCCGCTTCCTCTGCAACTGAAATTCAGAGTTTCAGGTTCATAGCTTCTAAAATTCAGAGTTTCGTTAATTTGCAACTGAATTGCCAGATGAATTGCAACTGAATTTGCAATAATTGCACACCGGGGGTTACTACCTAGTTTGGGCAGTACTAATGATTTGCAGTTATCTAAATTGTCAGGTTTCAGTGTTTGCAACTGAATTTGCACATGTCAACTCACACTGCTACTCCAACCAGTCTATACCATTAACAATGTCACTGACTAGATGGTCCATTGAATTCAGTAAACAGCTGCTCCTTTTTTTAATGAAAAAAAAATACTCCTGAAATTAGTACCTCCTGAACCAGCATGAATTTTTTTACTGACAGCACCATTTTTGTAAACATGACAGTGTCTTAGAACTTGCAGTGACACTAGTCTGAACAAAATCCATCTAGGTTCAGTTAACACTTGGACACATTTGAGCACCTGATGCACTACTCCAGGTTCTAAGTTTGAGTAATCTTTGGTGTTGTTTGCTGTCAAGAAAATACTGTTAACTAATCTTTGTAGTAACCCTTGCTCCCACTCACTTGCACCAAATCTTTATCCAAAAGCATGCCCGACATTGGACTTCTAGTGCCTACTTTTGAAACTCTACAGTCAGAAAAATAGTTTCAGCCCCCTTCCATGTAATGTTTGTAGAGCAAAAAAAAAAAAAATAGAGCACCAAAATTTTTTACACTAGTAACACTAATTTTACTCTAGATGTAGTCTGAAATTGATTATCTAAATGATTATTCATACAGAATATGCTATGTCATGTTCAAAATACTCTACTTCTAAATGATTTTATCTACCAGTAGAGCATGTCATGTTCACGAAGCTGATCCCATGTTGTTCTTTTTCAGTTGTTGTAGACAGTAGAGATGATCCCATGTTCAAGAAGAAGAAGAAACAGTCCTTGTCAAGTGCAAGTCCTAGAGCAAAGAAACTGAAACAAGAACCTAAAGGAAGAACCTGAAGCAAATAAACTGAAGAAAGAACGTGCAAGAACCTGAAGGAAATAAACTGAAGTACGAACATGAAGCAAGAGCCTGAAGCAAGAACCTGAAGCAAATAAACTGCAGCAAGAACTTGAAGCAAATAACTACATAAGCTGAAATGCTGAAATTTGATAGTCACATAGTGCTCTCTAATGAGTACATGATAAAACAAATTGATGGCGAACGACTACATAAGCTGGTTTCTAAGAGGAAGAAACTACCCCATAAAGCATTGCATATCTATGACGGCCGAGCTATTTGCACAGACCATTGCCCTTATAGAAGCAGGGTAATTGAGGAGAGGAAAAGATCGAGAAAGTAGGAGAAAGGAATGGCATAGAAAGGAAAAAAAGGCTAAAAGATCGAGAAAGTAGGAGAAAGGAATGGCATAAAAATGGCATGAAAGTAGGAGGAGGAAACCGCTACGACTCCCCGCACAACAAGAAGGAACGCCAACAAGAAGAAGGCATGCTACCAAGCGCTATATCTATCACCGCAGATCTACTTGCACAAACCAAAGCCCTTATAGAAGTAGGAAAGGAGAACAAAAAATGAGAGGTAGAGAAAGGAGAGAAAAATGTGTACTTGTGTGTAGCACAAACAATGTATACTTGTGTATGATATGATCAAGAACAAAGATACCATGTGCTTTTCTGGATATCAATGTATACTTGTCTGGATGCAATTTACAGCTGGTCTGATACATTTTATTGTTCTTTCTTTTATGGAGCAATGGTGTATTTCATCATAGTTAAAGAACATTGATGTTTCTAGACAAAGGTTTAGTTGCTCTTGTCATTTATAATTCTGCATCATTTCGACAGCATTTCGGCTGAATTCTGCATCATTTCGACAACATTTCAACACTATATTAACAATATTTCAGAAAAACAGCACAGACAATACAAGAGACAACAGCCATGAGAAGAGAACCACACTTTATTTCATCTCATTTTATTAATTCAACAGATACAACAGGAGTTTACAAACTAGCGCACACACACACTTTCACTACCCAAGTAATGACAGTGACACTAGCAGTGACACTAGTCTGAACATTAGCAGTGACATGAACTGATATATACTCCACTTCGCCATGCTTCTCGACCTCCTCGCCCTCATGGCCGCCTTCGCAGCCGCGACGTGGTCGCCACCACGGTAGTCTCGGCGCTCTGTGCCCTCGTCTTCGTGTACTACGTCGCCGTCCACCTCAGCCTGGCAAGACTCGGGACGAAATTTTGTAAGAACAGGATCAGGCAGTAGGTACATAAATTCAGTAGGAATTTTGCATTCAATGATGCAAGCAGAATACATTCACTCCAGGCAACAACAAATGAAAATAAAATGCAGCCTATTGTAAATATTGGCAGGGGAGCTTCAGCTCAATCTCTATGTTATGTTGAGTGAGGGAGTGAGTTCGTTTGAAATGCTACGACAGGTTTTACTTACAAGGAACCTGGAACTGAACTCTGTACAGTTCACTGAATTGTACTCTTTGATCTGTAGTATCCAGGTTTTACTAACCGAGATCAATTGGATGAATTACTCTTTTGTGCAGTCATATTGCTTCAGAGGGGAATTGTAGGGAGAGGATGATGAACACTATAAAATCACTGCTAGTTGCAGTGGGAGAAGCATTTCATCTGTTGAAGATAGTTCTAGGTCTGGTAGGTGTGTACAACTTGGTAGCAAAATTGCATTATCCAACAAGTAAACAACTAGCTCACCTACGTGTTCTTGATCGCTACCACTTCGTCCATTTGCTTTCCTTTCACCGGCCAGGCGGCCACTCAGTAGCTGCATAGAGAAAAGATTGATCAGACATCACAGGGACAAGCTTACTAAGCTTGTAGCAATTCATTAGTTTCATCAGCTAAGCAAGTATAGAGCAAGCAATTTATCAGTTGCATCAGTTTTCATCAGCCGAGCAAGTATACAACAAGCAATTCATTAGTAAGCACACAAAGCAACAAAGCTAAGGAACCCTACTCACACATCAATTTGGTCATTTGGTCATCCTAGCAGGAACAGCAACAACTACAGCCCTACTCAACAGCAACACACACAGCCTACATTAACAATCACAAAATCATCCACATCGATCTACTATCAGTGGAAGAAGAAAGAACAGATGCATTCATCCATTCCAAAGTCAGCCAGTTTGCATTGCCAAGCAGTAGAAAGCCTAGGTGTTGCAACTGCTGAATCTAAAGAGAGTGAAATAACTCACCAAATTTGCCAACTGAAGAGGAGCATGGATCCACAGGTGGTGCGGGCATGTAGGGTGACGAAGGATCAGCAGCCGCTCGGGGAAGACGCCGGAAGCAGCTCCGAGTGGACGCCAGTGTCAGCAACTTCTGGGACACGCGCGCCGCCGCCGACAGAGCATCCAATCCTCGTGGCGCCCGCCCTCCTGCCACAAATCCTCGTGCCGCTCGGCCTACAAGTAGGTGGGAGATGGATATCCGCGCTCCAGGACACGAGCGCCGCTGCCGGAGCCGGCAAGCCGCGTGCTTTGCTGGGTGGTCGCAGAAAAGGGGATCCCTTTCCTCTCGATCTCCCTTGTTTGTTAGGATCTGGTTGGTGCGGACGAAGGAAGGCCGCGAGACGAGGAGGATCAGGAGGCCGGCGGGCGGGGAGGCCCGGAGCAGGCGGCCGGCAGGCGGGGAGGCGACGAAGCAGGCGGCCGGGGTGGAGCTTCGCCGGTGGATCGCGGAACGAGGCCTCGCTGGTGGGTCGCGGTCTCGCAGAGTGGAGGGGAAGAGATAACACGGACTGCGGATTGTGTCGGAAAAAATAGAGGGGGGTTTTCGCAAAATGTACGTCACGACATCTTTTTCAGGACGGAGGGAGTACAACACTTATTCTAAACTAGGCAAGTCTTCCCTCACCGTGCCGTACCAGTACCCAAGTATTGTCTAGGTCGCCTTTCGTCTTCATACCGCGTCCGGACCCAAGGTTTCAGAATGAGCCAGCCTTTCTACATGAGGCATACTATCACATCATCGTAGGTAGGCCTGTGATACGGCACCCAATCACATCATCGTTTCATCCATCACTGAAATACTACAAATGTGTATGTGTGTCAATCTGCATGCGTACCCAGCCACCGGTTTTGGTCGCTCTGAGGAACTTGACGTTGGTCCAGGACTCCTCGTCTAGGACATGACCGTCGCCTTGCAGTTGACGGACGCCGTTGATAATGTACGGACTCAGGACCTCACGCTTCACCGTCCCTGCCCTTACTCACGATCTCATTACTTTAATGGTTCCTTTGACGGCCAGCTCGATCTCTTCTTTCTACCACTACCTCCGTTCCAAATTAGTTGTCTTTTATTTGTCAAAAAGTGGATGTATCTAGACATGTTACAAGTATAGATACATCCATTTTTTAGCAAATGGAATACAACTAATTTAGAACGGAGGGAGTATCATATAGCCCACTCAAAACAATTCCATATTGAGTGTGAGACAGCCAGTCGACACAAAAAAACTAAGTTTAGTCAGGCTGTGATTGTCTACCTCAGGGTTCTTTGCATTGAGGTTCATCGGAACCGCGATGAGGAAGGCATAGTAATAGCCGGCCACGACATCGTCGAAGCTGCCCTCGTCCACAGGTTCGTGCGGAAGACCTCCAAGGGTCCGAGCGCTTGCAAGTCCTTGAGATGGGGGTGCTTCTCCATGTCATTTGAGATAAGATACAAAAACCAAATGAAAGTGTCTGTCAACTTAGAGTTGATGGCATCGCAAGAGTCTGTCCGAATAGAGAGTGATCGAGGATCAATCCATACTTTTGAGTGTCTCCGACCACTACAACCGTTCTGACATCCTAAAAAGGAATATAATCGTCAATAATCCGGTACAGTTGCTTCATCGTGTATTTTCGAACCTAGCCATACATATATGCATTGGTTACCAATTGAGCTTAGTTGTATAACTAAGAGCATTTATCCATGCAAGGAAATATTTATGTTGTTATAGCAAAGCAACATTGCCTTTTCATTTTCCTTATCCAAATTATGCTTCAAATCTTACTTAACTGAACTACAATGACTTATGTGAATGTGGTAACATCTAGAAGAGAACATCATGATGTCTATGTAGGAAAAGAGACACTAGGAAATCCTTGTCAAATGACTATAGGTCAGCACATGTTTTTTTTAACACAAGTTTTTTTTTTTGAAGGGGGGGATCCTCTTTTTCCCAAGTCCGTCGTCTGCCGATGGTGAGGATGACATACGTCTGCCGGAGAGGCCCTTAACGTGGGATTCAGCGGTGCCTGGCAGTCTCGTCGTCAACCGTTAAAAAGTTCATACAAGCGCAATTTTTTGGTCGTGGGGCGTTGATCACGTCAAAACCGCGCATGTGTGAGCTTTGGTTCAAAGGCCCACACTCTGAGATGTCATGATGTATGATTCTCGTGCAGGAGGCTTATGCATATTTGTGGCCGAGTGGCTTGCCACACGACATGTGCATGAGTTTGAGCGTATGTCTGTGTTCCGCATTGAAAGGGCCTAGAAGGAATGAAGGTGACGATTAAGTGTATGAGATAGCACATGGTCGTTGAGTTTTAGTGGAGCTAATTCTGCGTCGGGACTGAAGCACGAGGGTGAAAACCCTTGATGTGACCTTCGGTGGTCATGTTCTGCAATGGCGATGTTTTGACATGATTATCTTGTTGGAGGCATTGCATGAAATTTTCTTAGTTCTACTCTCAGGGTGAAAAGTCATGACCTATTTTTACCTTGCTGGAGGTATTGCATGAAATTTTCTCAGTTATGCTCTTAGGGTGAAAACTCATGACCTATTTTTGACTCAATCTGGCGACGGTGGCACTTGCATGTCATTACCATTCGGAATGCGGTGTTTATGGTGATCTTTTCGCGATCTCTGTGTGGACAGGGCAGTGATTGATGTCAAGGTTGATTTCTACATGGCTTAGATCTTGATTTTTTTCCCTTTAATAATTTTGATGTGTGCATCGGCTGTATATCTCAAGTTTCTCATGGTATTGATTTATTGGAGAGGCACGGTGACTTGATATCTTATTAGTATTAATATATTAGCTTTATCGGAAAAAGTAGTTTTTCAAGGCTATGAGGATAGTTTACCATCTAGCTCTAGTCATATTCCACGAATGCTTGTGGAAAATCGAGATCTAAAGATTGCGCTAGAGACATTGACTCCGAAGTACTTTGATGTTAGTTATACTTTTATCACACATCTTTGTTGTGTGATGTGTTTCAATTTCGTATATCTGATTTAATTTGTTTGAACAATGGCGAAGTCAGATTATTTAAAAACTCAATTGGGACTGAATCACAGTTGTGGCTCAAACTGATCCTCTTCAACCTGTAAAAACTTCTAGTTCAAATTGTAGCGGGATGGCAAATTTGTGGTTCACGATGGAATTTGCATCGTTTATGGAGACATGGCAATCGTACATGAGTATCTACGTACTAGGAAGAGGCACGCAAAGAGTGGCGTACAGCCACAGGTCGCTCTTCTTCCGCGCCGTGATCCCGAGCGCCTCCGTCATGTCCAGCTCATGTGGGGCGGCGCCACCAGGGAGCTCCCAGTCGAAATGGAAGAGGAGGCTCACGAGCGCGAGCTCCATGACAGCGACGCCTAGCGCTATTCCGGGGCACATCCTCCGCCCCGCGCCGAACGGCACGAGCTCGAAGTCCGTCCCCCTGAAGTCCACCGCGCAGTTGCCGGCCTCCTCGAACCTCTCCGGCCTGAACTCCTCGGCGTCCGCGCCCCAGCTCTCGGCATCCCGCCCAATCGCCCACGCGTTGACGAGCACCATGGCGCCCGCGGGCACGTCGTAGCCGAGGACGTCGTAGCAGGGCTCCTGGCACTCCCGCAGGATTAGCGGCCCCGCCGGGTGCAGCCGGAGCGTCTCCTTGATCACCAGCTGCAGGTAGCGCAGCTCCGGCAAGTCCTCCGTGCGGACGCGGCTCTCCCCGGCGAGGGCCCCGCGCACCTCCTCCTGCGCCCTGCGGAGCGCCCTAGGCTCCCGCATGAGCTCCGCCATGGCCCATTGGAGCGTCGTCGCCAAGGTCTCGCTCCCGGCACCGAACAGATCCTGCGATTAATTTGTCGAACACGTGACCCTTAGGGTTTGCCGAGAATTTATTAAGTCTTAATCCTCTAAAAAAGTGTAACTACAGTTTAAAAAAAAATGCAACTCATGCACATTTTTGTGGGTGACTGAGACACAGGCGTCTGAGAATTTTTTAATTCTAAATCACCTCAGAAAAAGTGTAACTGTAGTTAAAAAAAAGAGTACAACTAGAATGAATTGCACTTTTCTGCAACTCATGCACATTTTTGTGGATAACTGAGATATAAGAAAAAATCAATCGCCTGAAAATGAGCAAATCTTTTTTTTTATATTGAAAGCACACAACACGTGAGTTTTTGCTAAAATAATTTCTTGCCGAGATGGAGATGAAGGTCTTACGGCGATCACGCCGCGGATGGTTCCTATCTCGAGAGGAACGTCGAGCCCGCCGTCCGTCTGGATCCTCAGCAGCACGTCCAGGAGGGCTTCTTCCTCGTCGCCGGCGCCGCCGGCCGACCTCCTCCTCGCGCGGTGCTCCTCGATGATGTCGTTCATGAGCCGGCTCATCTTGGTAGCGTTCAGCTCCGCGCGTCGCACCGTACAGCTGAATGCGCGCGCGAGGCGCGAGGACGGGAACAGGTCGGCAAGGCTGAACCCGGCGGCCACCTTGACGCCCTCGTCCAGGCACTCCAGGAAGGCGTCGCGGCCCCCGATCCGGTCGCCCATCACGGCGCCCACCGCCGCGTCGGTGACGTAGGTAGTGATGAGGGAGCTGACGTTTACCGGCTCGGACGCCGACGACAGCGACGCGACGGACGCGACGAGGCTGGCGGCCTCGGCTTCGCGGGAGCCGCGGAGGGACCGGACCCGCCGCGCGCTCAGCAGCTCGGTGACGCAGAGCTTGCGGAGCTGGCGCCAGAGCTCGCCCTGTGGCGCGAACACCACGCCGAGGCCGTCCCTGGTGAGCGCGCGGATGGTTGCGGTGCGCGGCCGTGTGGCGAAGGCCGCGTCGTGGGTCCTCATGACCGCCCTCGCCGCGGCAGCCGACGAGACCACGACGACGCGGAGCTCACCGAGGCAGAGAAGCATGAGCGGTGCACCGTGCCGGCGGGCGAGGTCCCGCATGGCGCGGTGCGGGAGCGCGGTTCCGACGAGGTGGTGCAGGCTGCCGATGACCGGCAGCCGCCATGGCCCCGGGGGCAGGTTAGTCTCGCGGCCCTGCCCGTTCTGCCTTAGCTTGACGAGGAGGAGCGGAAGCACGACGATGGCCGCCAAGAGGAGGCAATGGTAGTAGCTGTACTCTTGAGCCATGGCTTGCTCTGCTCTGCTCTGAAGCCTCCGTTATATAGACTGACACGTTCGGCCCTACTACAATTTGGATAAATATATGTATTTCTTCGACCTCTAGCACAATGCAGCCGGCGGCTAAATGTCCGACCTCTAGCAGAATGCAGCCGGCGGCTAATTGTTGTGGACGCTGATTCTTCTGATTAACTAGTTACGGCGCACGTGCGCATGCACCAATGCTCCTGGTCATTTGATAAAAATAAAAAAAATACTTACGAATTTCAAAAATTATTGTAAAAAATCACGGATGTAGCCAATAGTATATAACACAATCATGAAAAAAATCAACTTCAAATCCTTTGTATTTGAGCTACACAAAAATGATAAAAGTGTGGATCTGAGTATTCACATTTCAAATCTCTAAATTTTACAAGATTTGTCATTTTTGTGTAGATCATTATATAAAGTATTTGAAGTAGATTTTTTACACGGTTATGGGATACACTATTATCTACAACCGGGATTTTTTTCAATAGTTTTTGAAACTTCTAATTTTTTTAATTTTTTTTCAAATGACCAGGAGCACTGGTGCTCGGGAGCCAAAGAGACTTTTCGTAATAGTTATATCAATCATAGTAAATTTTCCATTCGAATTAATTCATATACAAATGAAGCTTACACAATACACAAAATTGGATCCTTGGAGACTACCTCCGTGAAGAATTCAACAACCTTCCATTAACAATATAATAGAGGTCAACAACCAACAATGATCGGAGAGGTGCTCCAAAAGAGCATCACTTTAAAGTTCAGGTCCTCCCGTTGTAAATGAAATGAGAGAAGAATCATAACTACATAACCATGGAATTTCAGCAAAGGGTACAAAGCATTTCAGCAAGTATACAAAACCACTCCGAGAGTCAGGCTAATGCGCAACAACAAAAAGACCGTAGCGCGATAAATTGTGGTACATATGTGTTCTTAGGATACCTGTCAAATCAAAGAAAATCATGTGCGTATGCTGCAGGGCATCTAAAATAATACCTAAGCACCATAACTTCCATTTCATCTTGACTCGCATCATCAGATAGAGATTCAATGGTAAAACTAAACTAATGATAACTTAGAGCAAAGTAATGATATCTCTCTATCAGAATAATGTTTTTTTTTATCTTGTGCCAAACAAAAAACAAATACTACAATTTAGGCTAGGCACACTATGTTCAATAATGTATAAATGCATCCCTACAATGAGTAAATTATTAATTATCATTGTGAAGAGGCAGTAGTGTGAGAGTTCTCTGGAAAGAGGTACTTCAAGTATAGAAAGGCAATCAATCGTTCATTTCATATTAGATTCACATTGATAGAAAAGAGAATCAAGAATAGAAAGGAAGAAAAAAAGCAATGACATGGACCGTGTCGATGTCATGTAACTGCAAATTTCAAATCGACAAAGTGAGAAGATATGATAATAGAATCTAAAAAGAGGAACAAATCGGGAAGTGCAACATTGGATCATGCATCTTGGTACAGTTGTTGGGATAGAACAACAACTTTTAACTTGACAGACATCCAAGAATTGATGAAATGGAATGTACCTCTAGGAACACACATGACACCACCTGCCAATTTTTAGGATCTAAACATTAAGTATCACGGGCTACATAAGATTACATAAGTCAATGCATAAGCATACTACTCTAATAATAATTTAGAAACACGGTAACCATGTCAGTTATCATAGTGCAATAAGTGGAACTACCATAGGATAGTCCAAGAAGTTATGATTCTCAATATTTATTAGAGAGCCGGAGATTTATCGAATAAGATTTTTATATTTTAATTTGCAAGAAACATCTAGTTAAAGATGGTGTGGTTTTAGTTCTTTTGATGTAAGCTAATTGGTGGAAGTTTCTCATATAAAAAATAATATTCCAAAGCAAATCCCTTCGCAACTTTTTTTATGAGAATAAACCCTTCACAATTGGAAGCTCCGAATTACGTGCCATGGAGCAAACAGAGAAAATCGATTCATGCATCTAGTTTTTTATGGACTTACATTAGGTAAATATTTACACAATTATTTTGCTCTAACTAATCAAATAACATAACGGGAGAAAATAACAAATTAAATAGATAGATCAAAGAAAAAATGCATGTAATAATTTTACTTTTTTCAGAAAAACTCTTGAGAAACCTACACAACTTCTTCCCAAGGCCTCCTGTGGTGTTTTATAATACGCTACTTGCGAATATAAGTTTGATAATCACAGAGCCTTTTACCTGCAGAATGAAGTTGAACTAAAGCCCTTGTTCTAACGCAATTTTTATGTCTGTAGCCTGCTGCCAATGCCTTGTTTTGCTGCTTGCTGTCAGGCACAACTTAATGCATTGTTATTCTTCGCTACATCCCTACTAGCTGACAGACTACGTTATCACACTCTAGGTAACTATATCATCAACACCTTGATAACTACTCAGCAACACCTTTGTAACTTTATCATAGAAAAATGTGGTAAGTTTCCAGTCGACCCCTTGGTAACTATGTTAGCAACACCTTGGTAACATCATCACAAACATGGTGGTAACTATAGGTACCTTGGTAACTACGTTATCACACCTCCGAGGTAAATATATTATCTACCATGATAACTACTCAGCAACACCTTGGTACCTTTATCATAAAAAATGTGGTAAGTTTTCAGTCGGCCTTTGGTAAATATGTTAGCAACATATTGGTAACATCATCATAAACATGGTGGTAACTATTCGGTACATTGATAACTTACATTATAACCACCTTGATAACTACTCAGAAACACCTTGATAACTTTATCATTAAAAAATGTGGTAAGTTTTCCGTCGACCCCTTGGTAATTATGTTAGAAACACCTTGACAACATCATGGCAAACAAGGTGCTAACTATTCGGTACCTTGGTAACTAAATTATCACACCCTAGGTAACTATATTTTCAACACCTTGATAACTACTCAGAAACACCTTGATAACTTTATCATAAAAATTGTGGTAAGTTGTCAGTCGACCCCTTGATAACTATGTTAAAAACACATTGATAACATCATGGCAAACAGGGTGCTAACTACACTAGTAGAAAACAAGCCTTCCGTTTTGGCCGGCGGGAGGCTTTAGTCCCGGTCACGACACGAACCGGGACTAAAGGATCCTTTTGTCCCGGTTCGTGCGGCTCGGAGGACGCGCGGGGACCGGGAGGCATCCGTCCCGGTTCTTTGGGACCCTTTTGTCCCGGTTCGTGGCACGAACCGGGACTAAAGGTCCGCACCCGACAGCCCCCGAGGTGGGGTCCGACGCGGGAACCTTTTGTCCCGGTTCGTGTTATAGACCGGGACAAAAGGCTTACCTTTAGTCCCGGTTTGTAATAAGAACCGGGACAAAAGGTGTTTTCTCACTATATCACCTTCTTCCTGCCCGAGGAGCTCGAGTTCATCACCATTTTTCTTCTCAAGCTCCTCACAAAGCTCCATTTGATCCATATTTTTTTCCACCATTTTGTCCACATTAAGTTTGCCCCATCCACCCAAGGCTTCTAATAGGTTAGAAACCTTATCCTCTCGGAGCTCGGATTCATCTCTATCGCTATTTTTGCTCCTCATTTCATTGGTGTTGCATGCTAGGTGTTTGATGAAATGCCTAAGTTAAAATTGCTCAAATTCTAGGCTAGTTGACTTATTGCTAGTTTATTTTTTTATATGCAATTTGAGTTCAAATTAAAGTATGATTTGTTGTTTTTAATTAGTGCCGTCCCGTTCGTGTCCTTGTCCTCACTGTTGTCGATCGCCCGCGCCGGGCGCCCCGTCGCCGACACCACCTTCGTGAGCTTCTTATTCTTACTTATATGATTTACATTGTTACCTATATAATTTTTCTTATTTGTATAATTATTTTTTATATGTATAGTGTCATGTTTTTGATATCCGTCCCCTTCGGCACTCGTCCGGTCTATGATTCGGATGTGGTATATTATCTTTTATAACTATGTTTTTAATTTCTTTATTTTAACAATTATGCCGACCAAGCATTTGACATAGATATTTTGATCTAGGACATATATGAACCTGAAATTCCGACCGACCCTCGTGTCGAGAGGTTAAATTTAGTTGAAAGAGAAAACGATGATTTGAAAGAAAAAATCAAAAAAATTGAAGAAGAGAAGATGAAATTGGAGCTGTATGTTGCCGATGTCGTCGATGATCACAAGATCGAGATGGATGCAATGCGTAAGAAGATTAGAAACATTAGAAAAGATGCCATTAAAAATGAGGCTTGGTATCATTATGCCGTCGGATCAATTGTTACCTTAGTTGCGATTTTGATCGCATTTGTTGTTGCATTTAAATGCACTAGATAGTTTGTATGTTAATTTCACTGTATGTTTTCATCATTAGGACTATGTATTACATTTGGTCAGTACTCTGCGGAAGGTTTTAATGTGATGACCTTCTATTCATGATGTTGTGTGTAATATAATATACTCATATAATGCAGATGAGTCGACAATATATAACTCAAAATATATAAGGTGCTCGATGAATCGGCAATGGATGTACGGTGACCGACGAACTGGCGAGTTCATTACGGGACTTGGTAGTTTTATCGCTGTGGCCGAGACAAACAAACAGAATGGTTTTATGTGTTGTCCATGTGTTGTCTGTCAGAATAAGAAGGATTACTCTTACTCCAGAATCCTTCACACCCACCTGCATCGGCACGGTTTCATGCCCAGCTATAATTGCTGGACCAATCACGGAGAAACAGGGGTTATGATGAAAGAAAATGAAGAAGAAGATGATGGTTACAACTCTCCTATGTACCCTGAATACGGTGATACTGCAACGGGGGAAGCTGAAGATCTAGATGAGCCGACTGATGATCTTGGTCGTGCCATTGCTGATGCACGGAGAGATTGCGGAACAGAAAATGAGAGGTCAAAATTCGCGCGCATGTTAGAGGATCATAACAAACCGTTGTACCCAAACTGTGAAGATGGCCTAAAAAAACTGGGTAGCACACTGGAATTGCTGCAATGGAAGGCAGAAAACGGTGTGACCGACAAAGGTTTTGAAAAGTTGCTGAAAATAATGAAGAAGGACCTTCCAAAGCATAACGAATTGCCCGCCAGTACGCACGAAGCAAAGAAGGTTGTCTGCCCTCTAGGATTAGATGTGCAGAAGATACATACATGCCCTAATAACTGCATCCTCTATCGCGGTGAGGAGTACGAGAATTTGGATGCATGCCCGGTATGCACTGCATTGCGGTACAAGATCAGACGAGATGACCCTGGTGATGTTGAGGGCGAGCGCCCGAGAAAAAGGGTTCCTGCCAAGGTTATGTGGTATGCTCCTATAATACCACGGTTGAAACGTTTGTTTCGAAACAAAGAGCATGCCAGGTTGTTGCGATGGCACAAAGAAGACCGTAAGAAAGACGCGATGTTGAGACACCCCGCTGATGGGTCACAGTGGAGAAAAATCGAGAGAGAGTTCCCGAACTTCGCAGATGACGCAAGGAACTTAAGATTTGGCCTAAGTACAGATGGCATGAATCCTTTTGGAGAGCAGAGCTGTATTCATAGCACGTGGCCTGTGACTCTATGTATCTATAACCTTCCTCCTTGGTTGTGCATGAAGAGGAAGTTTATTATGATGCCAGTGCTCATCCAAGGCCCGAAGCAACCCGGGAACGACATTGACGTGTACCTTAGGCCTTTGGTTGAAGAACTTTTACAGTTGTGGCGCGAAGAAGGTGTACGTGTGTGGGATGAGCACAAACAGGCGGAATTTGACCTACGAGCGTTGTTGTTCATAACCATCAATGATTGGCCAGCTCTTAGTAACGTTTCAGGATAGACAAACAAGGGATACAATGCTTGCACGCACTGTTTAGAGGAGACAGATAGTATATATTTGGAGAAGTGTAAGAAGGTTGTGTACCTGGGGCATCGTCGATTTCTTCCGACCAAGCATCCCGTAAAAAAAAAGGCAAGCATTTCCAAGGTCTGCCCGATCATCGGAGGAAGCCTGACCACCGTACTGGTGATGATATATTTGTTATGGTCAAGGATCTAGAAGTGATCTTTGGAAAAGGTCCTGGCAGTCAATCTGTTCCGAATGACGGTACCGGACATGCGGCCATGTGGAAGAAGAAATCTATTTTTTGGGAGCTACCCTATTGGAAAGTCCTAGAGGTCCGCTCTTCAATCGACGTGATGCACGTGACGAAGAATCTTTGCGTGAACCTGCTAGGCTTCCTGGGCGTGTATGGGAAGACAAAAGATACACCGGAAGCACGGGAGGACCAACAACGTATGAAAGACCCAAACAACATGCATCCACAGAACAAGACCCGAAGCAGCTACGCCCTTACCAAAGCAGAGAAGGAAATCTTTTTTGAATGCCTGAACAGTATCAAGGTCCCGTCTAGCTTCTCGTCGAATATAAAGGGAATAATAAATATGGCTGAGAAAAAAATTCAAAACCTAAAGTCTCATGACTGCCACGTGATTATGACGCAGTTGCTTCCGATTGCACTAAGGGGCCTTCTACCGGAAAATGTTCGAGTACCCATTGTGAAGCTATGTGCATTCCTCAATGCAATATCTCAGAAGGTAATCAATCCAGAAAATCTGACACAGTTACAGAACGATGTGGTCCAATGTCTTGTTAGTTTCGAGTTGGTGTTCCCACCATCGTTCTTCAATATTATGACGCATCTGCTGGTTCACCTAGTCGAAAAGATTTCCATTCTCGGTCCTGTATTTCTACACAATATGTTCCCCTTTGAGAGGTTCATGGGAGTCTTAAAGAAATATGTTCATAACTGATGGGGGGATACTTTATAGGTAGGCCCATGGACCCGGAAAGTAGACCCGCCAAGACCAAGAAGGCCAAAGCCGAGTCACGTATCAAGTCACATGGGCTGGGCTGGAGACAAGCCGACCAGGGCCCATGATGAAGAAAGGACCCGTCCGGAAGGAGTCCAAGTACAACCCGGAGTCTAAACTTGGAAGACCAAGACGTAGAGTAGGACTCCGTGTTCTAGTATGACTCGGTGTAAAGTGTAAGTCCAGGGACCCGGCAGCCTTTATAAACGGGGTCCTGGACCTTAGATCGACAAGCTTCAATCAGTAGAGAAACCCTAGCCACCAGAGAGAAGTCGCCGGCTCCTAAGTTGTGGGAGCCGGATCCTTGTAATCAAGACATATCAAGAGCAATAACAAAGAAGCAGGAAGTAGGTCTTTACCTCGAATTAGAGGGGCCGAACCTGGGTAAATCCTTGTTCCTTGGCGAGATTAACCGTTCCAGCGTACTTCAGTCATCAATGGCCCCAGAACTCATCTTCCCTAAGGAAGAACTTGCCGTGACAACCCCACGACAGTTGGCGCCCACCGTGGGGCCTACGGTGACGAAAGGAGTCGAGATCGTTGGAGCTGCTCGTCGAGCCATGGAGAAACTCGCCATCGGGCGGGTCTACACTGATGAGCATGGAGAGACAGAGATCGATGACTCAGGCTGGACCTCGGAGATGAATGAAGTCGACGAGGGCTATCAGCTTGTCTTTGGAGGAATCAACGTGTTCGTCGGGATGGTGTGCGCGTCGGGTCTTCGCGAGAACTCGGCGGAGTCGGCGCCGGAGCTAACCGTCATCGTCGAGTCCGACGGCGAGGAGTCGGTCGGAACTTCAGAGGTCGGCATCATCGCCGAGTCTGAGGAACCCCTAGCTGAGGAACCAGATGTGATGCAAGAGTCAGATTCAGATTATGATGCAGATTCAGAGTCCATCCTACCCTTGTTTGAAGATCGACTTGGGTACGGGATAGAGGAAGAGGATTACGAGGAGTCGCCAGTACGCGCTCGTGTTGTGGGAGTCTACATGTCTGGGAACACTGGGAATCAGTTTGATACAACTTTGTTGACAAAGGAGATTAATGCAAGTAATGCCGCAGAGAGGGCGGCCGAGTTAACCAACGCTCGTGCTGCGTTGGAGAAGCAGTTAGCTGATATCACGGAGGCAAACCGGAGGTTAGCTGCAGAGCAGGCCCGAGTCCAAGATGAAGCTCAGGTCGTGCGGAGGCGCCGCGAGGAGCTTACTTCAATTCAGCATCGCCGAGCCAGGAGTCGCTTACATGATGGAGTCCACATCAATCCAACCAATTTATTCACCACACCCAATGGTCCAGGCAGAGGAGCCGGACTAGGAGGCTCAGCGGCAGCAGGAGGCGCCGCAGGAGGAGCCGGAGGAGCACCACCACCACCACCACCACCACCACCCCCAGAAGGATCGGGAGGCAGCCGTGCTAACGGACCACCGCCTGAAGGAGGAGTCGGAGGAGGAGCATCTGGTGGCTTAGGGGCACAGCCCAACAGATTTCATACTCCAGAGGGACATTATTCCAATCCTATGGACAACGTGCATGCGGCGACTCTGAGATTGGAGAATATTGTGGTACCAGAGGGACCAGCAGGACAGGAGACTCGCGAGGCGATCGAGTTACTGAAAACAGCTTTGACTCAGCAAGCTTTGTATCCAACTTTTCCAGATGCAAGTAGGCTACACTCAACACCTTTCAACTCAGGTACGAGGAGTCGGCACGGCGAGTCCAACCCGGCAAACTCTACGAGTGCAAGGCGTCGTGAACTAGCAAGGAATCGTGCAAATATACCAACGGCTTCACAAGCTCAGCTAGTGGTTGATGAAGCAAGGCAACGACGAGAGAGAGAAGCAGCAAGAGCTCGGGAGGCAGAAAGGGACAGAGCGATAGTGCTTGCAGCCAACCCGCCTCAGCCGAGCCGGGTCCACGAGGAGGTGACTTCTCCTGGTGCGTCCCCAGCATTAACAGGACCAGAGTGTTTGTCAGATGCCATCAGGTCCGAGTCCTTCCCTAGCAGTTTCAAGGAGCCGCGCAAGGTTCCAAACTATGAGCCTAACATGGACCCGACCTCTTGGTTGGGTACATACGAGATGGCGATGAGTATTCGCAATGCCACAGGTAATTTGTGTGCCAAGTTCATGTATCTTATGATGGAGGGAGCAGCCAAGGTGTGGATGCGCAACTTGCCTCCTAGGTCAATCAACTCTTGGGAGCAGTTGAAGGCGGCTTTTATTCAGAATTTCCAAGGCACATGCAAGAAACTCAGCACCATTGAGGACCTGGAGCGATGTGTCCAGAGGAAGGGCGAGTCAGCAAGGCACTGGATGAAGCGAGTTTCAGAGATCATTAACTCCTCACAAGGACTCCCACCAGTTTCAGTCTTAATGGCGATGGAGAGAAATTGCAGTTACAATCCCTTGAGTTGGAAGCTAGGTCGCATGAAGGAGAGCCTGAATCAAGGTATTCCCCTTACGATCGGTGAGATCATGGCAGGCGCTAATAAGCACGCTGCCACAGACAAAACAAAGGATCAGGAGGAAGGAACTAAAGGACAAGGTGGCAATGGTCAGAACCAGAACCAGAATCAGAACCAGAATCAAGGTAGTGGCAAGAGGCCGTATGGAGACAACTCTGACCTAGTGGCCAACACAAACACTGGAGTCAGGCGTAAGGACAACAATTCTGGTGGATACCAAGGCCGCACTCCAAGCACAGAGGAGGTCTTGAGAATTCCATGCCCTAAACATGCCAAGAACGGCAGATGCGGTCATACCCTGGGACAGTGCGTAGATTTGCAGCGCGCCAGGTTCCAAGGGCCAGGAGGAGGTAACAACAATGGTGGATATAGAGGAAACAACGGAGCCGGAGGACCCGGCAATAACGGTGGAGGAGCCGGCAATAACCCAAACCAACCTCAAGGAGGAGGTCATCAGCAGGGCGGGTTCCAGCAGAACCCGAAGCAGCTTCATGAGGGCAATGGTCAGTATTATGTCACAACTCGGCAGCACAACCCGAGTCATGGCAGCTACCATGTCTTCACGACTAGTACGTCTAAGCGTTCCAAGAAGTTGAAAGTCAGAGCAGTTAATGCAGTAGAGCCGGCCCTTCCACAGTGGCTCAGATGGTCAGAACAAACCATCACATGGAGTCGGGCAGATCATCCTCCAAGAGTCGACGAGCCAGGGCAGCTAGCCTTGGTGGTGGCACCTCAAGTTGGGGGCTATACATTGAACAAGGTGCTTATGGATGGTGGAAGTAGTATCAACATCTTATATTACGACACGTTCAAGAGGATGCAGCTGCAAGATAGACAGCTAATTCCAACAGAGACAGTGTTCCATGGGATAGTACCAGGGAAGTCGGCTAAACCTATCGGTAAGATTTACCTTGAGGTTGCTTTTGGCACAGTGGAGAATTTTCGTTCAGAGATTATGCCCTTTGAGGTAGTGGACCTTAAGAGCCCATATCATGCTCTTTTTGGTCGACCTGCATANCAGCTTGTGCTCAAGAGGAGCTGAAGTTTTACAAGGCAAACGTGGATCCGGAGGACAACTCGGTCCTAAGAAGCCGGCCACAGAGGAGAAGATGAATTCAAGTCAGCTCAGGATACAAAGCAAGTCGACTTCACCCCTGGTGACTCTTCCAAGCAGTTCACCATTGGGGCACACCTCTCTGATAAATAGGAAAGCGCGCTCGTCGAGTTCATCCGTGAGAACCGGGACGTTTTTGCATGGAAGCCATCTGACATGCCAGGAGTCCCGAGAGAACTCGCCGAGCACAGCTTACACGTTAATCCTAACGCAAGACCAGTTAAGCAGGGTCTGCGCAAGTTTCATGATGACAGGAGGAAAGCCATAGGAGAAGAGGTGGCTCGGCTCCTCGCAGCCGAGTTCATCAAGGAGGTCTTTCACCCAGAGTGGGTGGCCAATCCAGTGTTGGTACCAAAGAAGACAGGAGAGTTGAGGATGTGCATTGACTTCACGGGCCTGAACAAGCATTGCCCTAAGGACCCGTTTGCACTACCTCGCATAGACCAGATCATTGACTCCACAGCGGGGTCAGAGTTGCTTTGTTTCTTGGATGCATATTCAGGGTACCATCAGATCAGACTCAACATAGAGGATGAGTTGAAAACGTCCTTCATCACGCCCTTTGGAGCATTTTGTTACACAACAATGCCCTTTGGACTCAAGAATGCGGGAGCTACATATCAGAGGTGTATACAGAACTGTTTCAAGAAACAGATTGGAAGGAATATTCACGCTTATGTGGATGATGTGGTGGTCAAGTCTCAGAAGGCCGACTCTTTGATAGCAGACTTGACAGAAACCTTTGAGAACCTACGCAAGTATAAGATGAAGCTCAACCCGACCAAGTGTGTCTTTGGAGTCCCTGCTGGCAAACTCCTAGGCTTCATCGTTTCAGAGAGAGGCATTGAGGCAAATCCAGAGAAAATCAAGGCTATCCATAACTTGCAGAAGCCGACTTGTCTGAAGGACGTCCAAAAGCTTACTGGATGTGTGGCAGCTCTGAGCAGGTTTATTTCCAGACTCGGGGAGAAGGCGGGTCCTCTCTACCGACTCCTGAAGAAGTCAGACAAATTCCTATGGGATGAAGAGGCTGACCGTGCTTTTGAGGAGTTGAAGAAAACTTTATCAACAGCACCAGTGCTTGCAGCTCCTACAGATAAGGAGCCCATGCTATTATATGTAGCTGCCAACGAGAGAGTTGTCAGCGCAGTAGTAGTTGTGGAACGTGCAGAGGAAGGAAAGGAGTACCCAGTGCAGAGACCTGTCTACTACATCAGTGAAGTCCTCACAGAGTCAAAGCAAAGGTACCCTCAGTGGCAGAAATTAGTTTATGGAGTTTTTCTTGCAAGTAGAAAGCTCAAGCATTATTTCCAAGAGCATCCAATTAAGGTGGTGAGTTCAGCACCGCTGGCAGATATTATACGCAACAGAGAGGCAACAGGGCGAGTCGCCAAGTGGGCAATTGAGTTGGGTCCTTATCATATCACATATGAGCCAAGGACAGCGATCAAATCTCAAGCTTTGGTGGATTTTGTCAATGATTGGACAGATTTTACATCTTCACCAAGCACCCCTTGCACCAAGTATTGGACAATGCACTTTGATGGGTCCAGACAGTTGGAAGGCTCAGGGGCCGGCGTGGTGTTAACCTCACCTAAGGGAGATAAGTTAGCATACGTCCTTCAGTTACACTTTGATTGCACCAATAACATGGCAGAGTACGAGGCTTTGCTACATGGCCTGCGTTTGGCCAAGGAGATGAACATCAAGCGTATCAGGTGCTTTGGAGACTCGGATCTCGTAGCTCAGCAAGTATCTGGAACTTGGGACTCGAAGGATGCAAACATGGCAGCTTATAGAAGAGCAGTCGAACAGATAGCCGGGTTCTTTTCTGGTTATCAAGTGGAGCATATTGACAGACGCAAGAACGAAGCCGCTGATGCGTTATCACGACTCGGCTCTCGTCGAGAGAAAGTACCACCAAATGTGTTCTTAGATGAACTTCACCATCCTTCAGTCAAGTTGCCCACAGAGGAGGAGTTAGCCTTTCCAGACCCAGAGTCGGCACTTGTTGCAGCAGTACGAGCAATCCCAACATGGACAGAGCCCTACCTAGCCTATCTCCTGCGGGGTGAACTCCCAAAGGATGAGGTCAAGCGAAAACAACTCATCAGACGATGCAAGTCCTACACAGTCATTAACGGCGAGTTATACAGAAGAAGCGTTACTGGAGTCTACCAGAGATGTGTGTCTCCAGAAGAGGGCAAGCAAATATTGCAAGAGATCCATGCAGGAGATTGTGGTCATCATGCATCCACTAGATCCTTGGTGTCAAAAGCTTTCAGACACGGGTTCTTTTGGTTGACAGCACATTTAGATGCAGAGAGGATAGTGCGAGTCTGTGATGGGTGTCAAAGGTACGCAAGGCAAGACCACGTGCCAGCACAAGAACTCAGAACCATCCCTATCACTTGGCCATTTGCAGTTTGGGGACTCGACATGGTGGGCCCTTTCTCAAAGTCGCCTTGTCAGAAGACCCATCTGCTAGTAGCAGTTGACAAGTTCACCAAGTGGGTGGAGTGGAACCCGTCAGCAGAGTCGACGGTGCATCAGCTGTGAGATTCTTCAAGAAGATAGCCACACGTTTTGGGTATCCTCATAGCATCATTACAGACAATGGTACCAACTTATCAGTTGGGGAGATGGCCAAGTTTTGTGGTGAGAACAACATCAGACTCGACCTAGCCTCAGTGGCACATCCACAGTCCAATGGACAAGCAGAGAGGGCAAATCAGGAGTTGCTGAAGGGAATTAAGCCCCGGCTCCGAGTCCCTTTGCTAAGAGCCGCCGGGTCTTGGGTTGAGGAGTTACCAGCAGTGCTTTGGAGCATCAGGACGACTCCTAACAGATCTACTGGCTTCACACCTTTCTTCATGGTGTATGGAGCAGAAGCTGTCTTACCAAGCGACTTGTTGCACGACTCGCCACGAGTCGCCAATTATGTTGAGACAGAAAATGAACTCGCCCGACAGGACTCGGTCGATGCACTTGAGGAAGCAAGGGAGTTAGCCCTTGAGAGATCAGCAGTTTATCAGCAGGACCTGCGGCGATATCACGCACGCAGAGTCAAAACCAGGACTTTCCAGGAAGGAGACTTAGTGCTTCGCCTTGTCCAGAGTAAGGAAGGGATGCACAAGTTATCACCACCATGGGAAGGACCGTTCATCATAAGCAAGAATCTGAACAACGGATCGTACTATCTAATGGATGTACGAGAGCCGGCAAGTGTAGGCAAAGGAGCTGACACAGCTCATACTCTAGATCCTTATGCAGAGGCAAAGAGGCCTTGGAACATAGCTCAGCTACGTCCATATTATACCTAAGTTGTACTAGATTCATGAGTTGAAAGGTAATGAGCCCAGTGAGCCATGCCTAGATGTAATCAAATTATTGTGATCAAATGAAATAAAGCCGGCTTCTGTGAACATGAGTCCTTTAGTCGAGTCACCCAGTGAGTGCGCTTTGTTCTTTAAATTTTGATCACCAGGTTCTTGGGGGCTTGCTTTTCAGTGAAAAAAGTTAAGCTTAAACTCTTGGACCCGGCACAGTAGCCAAATTTTCCTAGTTTTCTCGCTGGTAAGTCAGATGCATCCTGCACAATATGATCTATCTACAGGCATGACTTGTTTCTTTCTCTTATGGATCCTAAGGAACATATGAGTTAAGAACCTGTCAGCACAAGCTGTACGAGAAGTCATGCAGGGCCTACTTATTCATCAGTGAAAAATTAGACGGGTTATAAGAACCAAGCCGATTGGCACAAATTCAAAATAGCTAACAAGCTAAATAGTTTAAAGCACCAGTAGTGCATCTTTACAACTCAAAAGAGCTCAACAAGCTCAATAGTTTAAAAGCACCCATAGTGCATAATTACAAAGTCTCAACAGTAACACAGCATTACATAGCACTCAAAAGTCATTCAAAGGGTGGTCTTCCAGAGGAGTCGACTCCTTCGCCAGAGTCGAGGAGTCCTTCTCAGCAGGTGACTTATCCTTTGCTTGAACAGCAGGAGTCGATGAGTTCTTCTTAGCAGGAGATTTGCCTTGTGCTTGAGCAGCGGAGGAAGGAGCCGGCTTCAATGGAGGCTTGGTGGCGACTTTCTTCGTTTGAAATCCAGTACCCTTGGGACTCTTCATAAGCTTGGTAAGATCTGCTTGTTTCTGAGCGTCTCCAGAGACAGCTCTAGAAGGAGTGGGCGCAGCAGGAGTCTTCAGGGTAGGCTCAGCACTCGGCACAGGAGCCGCCGGTGACGATGAACTCGGACCGGCAGAGGCAGCGAATACACCAGATGGGTCCTGTGATGGGCGGCCAAAGTTTACTATCTCAGGATGTACTGGAGCGACTCTCTTGTTCTCCAAATCATAATGATGAACCCATACCTCAGGGTCCATCTTATTGGCAATCTCACAAGCATATGGCCGCACCAGCTTTTCTTCGGCTATGAAATCATTCTGAGTAAAAGGCTTGCCATCTTCATGCTGCTCAGGCTTCCCCATTGTAAGCATTGCTGGCTCAAGAACAGTGGGATAGTAGCTGTGGGCTAAGGCCAGGATCCTGATAGCAGATCTCCTCATAGAAGATTGTTTCCACAGTCGTACATAGCCGGGTGCTCTGGACAACTCGTCCACCAGACGCTCAGGCTCTTTGGGGCACTTGCCTTTATGATTCAGATACTTGACCACAGAACGGGCTCCCTCTTGTAGCCCGTGACAGTAATCAAGCATCTCAGACAGTTGTTTGCTTGTGGGCAATTTAAGCTTGGGGGAGTCAGCCCCTGCAGAAAGGAAGTCAAGGAGTCATTGTCAGTTGAAAAGCAATTCAGAAAGGTACAAAAGGAAACAAGCAAAAGTCATAAACTCACCAAATATATGCTGACACATTGCACCAATGCCCTTCTTGCAAGTGTTGAACACGGCTTGTAGGTCATTGTGTGCCTTCTGAGCAATCTTTTTGGCCTCAGCCGACTCTTTTTTCACCTGCTCCAGTTGAGCAGCTAAGGCCTTCAGATCCTTCTCAAGCTGAAGGGAGTGTTCTTTTTCGGCCATGGCAGATCTGGCACTAGCAGCTGCCTGGTCTTCAAGTTCTTTCATATCCCTCTTCATCTTGGAGACGATGCACTGCAATTACAAGTCATCAAGCACAAGTGAGATCCACAAGTCAAATACAGAACTCATGAGCTCCAAGTCGTCACAAGTTAACAACTTGGCGCTTGGGGGCTACTCAGGAGTCAATTCTTTCTATCAGAAAAGCAGGCATGAGTCCTAATCGACAGGTCATAAGCTCCAAGTCGCCACAAGTTAGCAACTTGGCGCTTGGGGGCTACTGGCAGATCAGAATTTTTTCCTCAGGTTAATTATGAATAGTGTGGGCGTATTGGTAGCTCCAAGTCGTCGCAGGCTAACAACTCGGCGCTTGGGGGCTACTCATGCAGAAATTTTTGGTCTAAGGACCCGACAGACAGTAAATTATCAGCCCCGAGTCCTAGTAGAGCTAAGGACTCAGGCCTTGGGGGCTACAGTATGCAAGTTTGTTCTACCTACCAAATGATTTGATTTCAGGATGAAGCACCTATCCTAGTCACAAGTCACCACAGACAGGTGCTTGGGGGCTACTGAGATAGGATGATGCCAGAAAGCATGAAAGGAGAAGTCAGACAAGCTTACCTCATGAACCATGTGAAGAGACCTAAGAGCCGTTTGCTCGTCATCCTTCAGCCTAGCAGCTTGATCGTTCAAGTCGACTGCTTCAGCATAGGCTTCGGAAAATGACATGTTATCTGCCACCCGAAGTCGACTGTAGTCAGTAGATGACTTGATCTTGATTGATGGAGAGGCTGCAGGAGTCGGCTTGACAGGAGCCGGCTGAACTGGAGGCGCAGAATCAGGAGTCACAGCACCAGAGCTGGGCTGGACTGTTGTTGGAGTCGACGCTCGAGCCTTTGAAGAGGACTCGGGGACAGTAGGAGTCGTGGTTGCGCCGACTGATGCAGCGATGGAGGGACCCGTCCTCGTACTGGTTGTCTGAGAAGTCGATGGAGGGGCAGGTCCACGCCCAGAGGAGACATCAGCCATGCCTGGGAGCTTTGTTACCTTGGCACAAGGCCGAGCCCTGAAATATTCAGAGATAGAAATCAATAAACCTAGTGAAAGGAAAGATCAGAAGTCATACAATTGCAAGTACAGAGACAAAAGAGTCTTACCCAATATTGGTCTCCAGGTCCAAGGCGGCCTGAGAGTTTGAGGAAGGCATTGACAAACCAGAGCTGTAGGAGTCGTCCTTTTGGGGAGGAGAGGTTGATTTCCGTTGGTGTGAGACTGGCAGAGGCTCAGGAGCGTCTGCAGGCCCATCGGAACGCAGCTTCCTCTTTCTGGCGGCAATGACACTCTGCAATTGCTCTTCAGGCTTAGTTGGGGAGCGAGAGGACCCAAGGACTCGTGAGAGTGGTACCTTGGGAACAGCCTCTCGAGAGCCATTATTGTTCGAGGCTGGAGAGGATGAGGAATGACTCCTGGCAGAGGACTCTGCGGATGGAGATGGTTGAGCAGCAGCAGAGGCAGTGTCAGTTTGCCTAGTGGGGGGAGCCTCTGGAGAGGACTCGTCATCGTCGGTTTCTTCCACAATGGGAGCCTCTTGGGAGGACTCCTCTTCATCAGCATTCTTAGTGGGAGCCTCTGGCGAGGACTCCTCATCGGCAGCATCATCATCAGCAGGAGCCTCCTGGGAGGACTCCTCATCCTCATCATCAGTGTCATCTGCCACAGTGGCTTGATCTGTGGCAGGAATTTCTTCTTCAGCTTCAGCCTCAGCTTCAGCTTTATTCTTAGAACCAGCTCCAGAGGCCGGCTTCCAGAAGGAGTCGGTGAGCTGCAAATGAGTTAGCAAACATGAGTCAGCAAGCAATACAAGTGAAGTCAAGGTTGAAATAAAGTAGAGAGTAATGCTTACATCAGGAGCTGGGTTGGTTGAGCAGAAGGGTTGGAGCCCGAAATGAGCTTGATCCTTCACCGGTTTCCCAGTCAACTTCTTGATGAGTCGACCAAGTTCCGGTCCATCAGACAGCTGCTCCGTAACCCGGAGGTCATCACCAGCGCATCTGGTATATGTGCAGATCAGTCGAGTCCTAGGACTCAGCGGCTGGATTCTCCAGGTTGTCCAGCAACGGACCAAGTCCATATTCTCCAAGTTATGGGACAAGAGGGCCCGGATGCGAGTGATCAGAGACTCGACCCTTGGCCGGTCGGCCTCTGGGCACCTGGCTTTCATTAGAGGAGTCGCCCGGAGGCGTTCCTCAGAGAACAAGGAAGCTTAGGTTCATTTGCAGGAGAAGTGTCCTTGCAATAAAAGAAAGTCCTTTGCCAGTCTTTGATGCGATTTGGGAAAACTGGCTTAGGGAAGACGGAGTTGAGGCGCCGTTGAAGGGCGACGGCGCCACATTGGAGAAGAGGACCCCCAGAGGTTTCAGGTTGGGGATTGCAGTAAAAGAGCTCGAGCCAAAGGTTGATGTCAGGTTTAATTTGGAGGTAATCCTCACAGAGAACAACGAAATTAGAAAGTGTGAGAATGGAGTTGGGAGCAAGATCGTGAATCCGCAGCTCGTAAAGCTCGAGGAGCTGGCGGAAGAAAAAATCGCCGGGGGGAGAAAAGCCGCGGAATAGGTGCTCGACAAAGACGACAACTTCATCCTTGGCAGGAGAGGGAACAATCTCATCCCCAGGGGCCCGAGCTTGAGCGCTAGAGGGGATCAAACCTGATAGCCTGTGGGTCTTCAATTGCTCCGCCGAGACCGTAGATCCACTCCAATCGGCGGAGATCGATCGCTTGGAGGAGGGTTTGGCGGCGGCGGCGGCCGCGGCGGCAATGTTCACCGTCCTGCTCGACGTGGTCGCCTTGGCCTTCGATGTGGTCTTTGAGCGCTTGGGAGCCATGGCGTGCGGGCGGTGCGTGCTGGGCGCGGGAAGAGATGGGCGCGAAAGAGAGGAAGGAGAGCTTTGAGCTGAAGGGGCAAGTGAGGTTTAGGGCTTAACCCTTCGAGATTTATAAAGGGGGGTAAAACCCTAGAAAGTCAACTGTGGATAACGTTTCAGTAAAAACGTTCAGGTGGTCAAACAGACAGATAAGAAATCGAAACAGAGAAAGGTTAAAGGTCACAGATGTGGAAGTAGCCGGCTTGTCTCAGAATGACGAGTCCTGTGACAGTGAAATCAGCTTATCTAACCCTTGCTCGCAAGAGTCACACCAGAACCCGGCCTGCTAGTGCAAGGGCAAGAGTGATGGCTTGAACAAGGGATAAGAGTGGGCTCATTTTATATATGTGTTATGTTTTATGCAGGAATTCATCTTGGAGCTAGCAGCAGGCGACTTTGGAGCCATTGGCTCAAGTGGAAGGAGTCGACCCAGAGAGTCGAACCAGCAAGTCAGAGGAAGCCGCCAAGCTGTGCCCAAAATAAATTCGGGGGCTACTGACGGGGGGATACTTTATAGGTAGGCCCATGGACCCGGAAAGTAGACCCGCCAAGACCAAGAAGGCCAAAGCCGAGTCACGTATCAAGTCGCATGGGCTGGGCTGGAGACAAGCCGGCCAAGGCCCATGATGAAGAAAGGACCCGTCCGGAAGGAGTCCAAGTACAACCCGGAGTCTAAACTTGGAAGACCAAGACGTAGAGTAGGACTCCGTGTTCTAGTATGACTCGGTGTAAAGTGTAAGTCCAGAGACCCGGCAGCCTTTATAAGCGGGGTCCTGGACCTTAGATCGAAGTCAAGAGTCTAAGCTTCAATCAGTAGAGAAACCCTAGCCACCAGAGAGAAGTCGCCGGCTCCTAAGTTGTGGGAGCCGGGTCCTTGTAATCGAGACATATCAAGAGCAATAACAGAGAAGCAGGAAGTAGGTCTTTACCTCGAATCAGAGGGGCCGAACCTGGGTAAATCCTTGTTCCTTGGCGGGATTAACCGTTCCAGCGTACTTCAGTCATCAATGGCCCCAGAACTCATCTTCCGTGAGGAAGAACTTGCCGTGACAACCCCACGACAGATAAGTTGGTACCATTGTCTGTAATGATGCTGTGAGGATACCCAAAACGTGTTGCTATCTTTTTGAAGAATCTCACTGCTGATGCACCGTCGACTCTGCTGACGGGTTCCACTTCCACCCACTTCGTGAACTTGTCAACTGCTACTAGCAGATGGGTCTTCTGACAAGGCGACTTTGAGAAAGGGCCCACCATGTCGAGTCCCCAAACTGCAAATGGCCAAGTGATAGGGATGGTTCTGAGTTCTTGAGCTGGCACGTGGTCTTGCCTTGCGTACCTTTGACATCCATCACAGACTCGAACTATCCTTTCTGCATCCAAATGTGCTGTCAACCAAAAGAACCCGTGTCTGAAAGCTTTTGACACCAAGGATCTAGTGGATGCATGATGACCACAATCTCCTGCGTGAATCTCTTGTAATATTTGCTTGCCCTCCTCTGGAGACACACATCTCTGGTAGACTCCAGTAACACTCCTTCTGTACAACTCGCCATCAATGACTGTGTAGGACTTGCATCGCCTGATGAGTTGCTTTCGCTTGACTTCATCCTTTGGGAGTTCACCCCGCAGGAGATATGCTAGGTAGGGCTCTGTCCACGTTGGGATTGCTCGTACTGCTGCAACCAACACCGACTCTGGGTCTGGAAAGGCTAACTCCTCCTCTGAGGGCAATTTGACTGAAGGATGATGGAGTTCATCCAAGAACACATTTGGTGGTACTTTCTCTCGACGAGAGCCGAGTCGTGATAACGCATCAGCAGCCTCGTTCTTGCGCCTGTCAATATGCTCCACTTGATAACCAGAAAAGAACCCGGCTATCTGTTCGACTGCTCTTCTATAAGCCGCCATGTTTGCATCCTTCGAGTCCCAGGTTCCAGACACTTGCTGAGCTACGAGATCCGAGTCTCCAAAGCACCTGATACGCTTGATGTTCATCTCCTTGGCCAAACGCAGGCCATGTAGCAAAGCCTCATACTCTGCCATGTTGTTGGTACAATCAAAGTGTAACTGAAGGACATATGCTAACTTATCTCCTTTAGGTGAGGTTAACACCACGCCGGCTCCTGAGCCTCTAACTGTCTGGACCCATCAAAGTGCATTGTCCAATACTTGGTGCAAGGGGTACTTGGTGAAGATGTAAAATCTGTCCAATCATTGACAAAATCAACCAAAGCTTGAGATTTGATCGCTGTCCTTGGCTCATATGTGATATGATAAGGACCCAACTCAATTGCCCACTTGGCGACTCGCCCTGTTGCCTCTCTGTTGCGTATAATATCTGCCAGCGGTGCTGAACTCACCACCTTAATTGGATGCTCTTGGAAATAATGCTTGAGCTTTCTACTTGCAAGAAAAACTCCATAGACCAACTTCTGCCACTGTGGGTACCTTTGCTTTGACTCTGTGAGAACTTCACTGATGTAGTAGACAGGTCTCTGCACTGGGTACTCCTTTCCTTCCTCTGCACGTTCCACAACTACTACTGCACTGACAACTCTCTCGTTGGCAGCTACATATAATAGCATGGGCTCCTTATCTGTAGGAGCTGCAAGCACTGGTGCTGTTGATAAAGTTTTCTTCAACTCCTCAAAAGCACGGTCAGCTTCTTCATCCCATAGGAATTTATCTGACTTCTTCAGGAGTCGGTAGAGAGGACCCGCCTTCTCCCCGAGTCTTGAAATAAACCTGCTTAGAGCTGCCACACATCCAGTGAGCTTTTGAACGTCCTTCAGACAAGTCGGCTTCTGCAAGTTATGGATAGCCTTGATTTTCTCTGGATTTGCCTCAATGCCTCTCTCTGAAACGATGAAGCCTAGGAGTTTGCCAGCAGGGACTCCAAAAACACACTTGGTCGGGTTGAGCTTCATCTTGTACTTGCGTAGGTTCTCAAACGTTTCTGTCAGGTCTGCTATCAGAGAGTCGGCTTCTGAGACTTGACAACTACATCATCCACATAAGCATGAATATTCCTTCCAATCTGTTTTTTGAAACAGTTCTGGATACATCTCTGATATGTAGCTCCTGCATTCTTGAGTCCAAAGGGCATTGTTGTGTAACAAAATGCTCCAAAGGGCGTGATGAAGGACGTCTTCAGCTCATCCTCTATGTTGAGTCTGATCTGATGGTACCCTGAATATGCATCCAAGAAACAAAGCAACTCTGACCCCGCTGTGGAGTCGATGATCTGGTCTATGCGAGGTAGTGCAAACGGGTCCTTAGGGCAATGCTTGTTTAGGCCCGTGAAGTCGATGCACATCCGCAACTCTCCTGTCTTCTTTGGTACTAACACTGGATTGGCCACCCACTCTGGGTGAAAGACCTCCTTGATGAACTCGGCTGCGAGGAGCCGAGCCACCTCTTCTCCTATGGCTTTCCTCCTGTCATCATGAAACTTGCGCAGACCCTGCTTAACTGGTCTTGCATTAGGATTAACATGTAAGCTGTGCTCGGCGAGTTCTCTCGGGACTCCTGGCATGTCAGATGGCTTCCATGCAAAGACGTCCCGGTTCTCACGGATGAACTCGACGAGCGCGCTTTCCTATTTATCAGAGAGGTGTGCCCCAATGGTGAACTGCTTGGAAGAGTCACCAGGGGTAAAGTCGACTTGCTTTGTGTCCTGAGCTGACTTGAATTTCATCTTCTCCTCTGTGGCCGGCTTCTTAAGGACCGAGTTGTCCTCCGGGTCCACGTTTGCCTTGTAAAACTTTAGCTCCTCTTGAGCACAAGCTGTCTCAGCCATAGCTGCATCACCTAACTCACACTCCAATGCCATCTGTCTGCTGCCATTAACTGTAATGACTCCTGCTGGACCTGGCATCTTGAGCTTCAAGTACACATAACATGGCCTGGCCATAAACTTAAAATATGCAGGTCGACCAAAAAGAGCATGATATGGGCTCTTAAGATCCACTACCTCAAAGGCATAATCTCTGAACGAAAATTCTCCACTGTGCCAAAAGCAACCTCAAGATAAATCTTACCAATGGGTTTGGCCGACTTCCCTGGTACTATCCCATGGAACACTGTCTCTGTTGGAATTAGCTGTCTATCTTGCAGCTGCATCCTCTTGAATGTGTCATAATATAAGATGTTGATACTGCTTCCACCATCCATAAGCACTTTGTTCAATGTATAGCCCCCAACTTGAGGTGCTACCACCAAGGCTAGCTGCCCTGGCTCGTCGACTCTTGGAGGATGATCTGCCCGACTCCATGTGATGGTTTGCTCTGACCACCTGAGCCACTGTGGAAGGGCCGGCTCTACTGCATTAACTGCTCTAACTTTCAACTTCTTGGAACGCTTGGACGTACTAGTTGTGAAGACATGGTAGCTGCCACGACTCGGGTTGTGCTGCCGAGTTGTGACATAATACTGACCATTGCCATCATGAGCTGCTTCGGGTTCTGCTGGAACCCGCCCTGCTGGTTACCTCCTCCTTGAGGTTGGTTTGGGTTATTGCCGGCTCCTCCACCGTTATTGCCGGGTCCTCCGGCTCCATTGTTTCCTCTATATCCACCATTGTTGTTACCTCCTCCTGGCCCTTGGAACCTGGCGCGCTGCAAATCTACGCACTGTCCCAAGGTATGACCGCATCTACCGTTCTTGGCATGTTTAGGGCATGGAATCCTCAAGACCTCCTCTGTGCTTGGAGTACGGCCTTGGTATCCACCAGAATTATTGTCCTTGCGTCTGACTCCAGTGTTTGTGTTGGCCACTAGGTCAGAGTTGTCTCCATATGGCCTCTTGCCACCACCTTGATTCTGGTTTTGATTCTGGTTCTGACTCTGACCATTGCCACCTTGTCCTTTAGTCCCTTCCTCCTGATCCTTTGTTTTGTCTGTGGCAGCGTGCTTATTAGCACCTGCCATGATCTCACCAATCGTAAGGGGAATACCTTGATTCAGGCTCTCCTTCATACGACCTAGCTTCCAACTCAAGGGATTGTAACTGCAATTTCTCTCCATCGCCATTAACACTGAAACTGGTGGGAGTCCTTGTGAGGAGTTAATGATCTCTGAGACTCGCTTCATCCAGTGCCTTGCTGACTCGCCCTTCCTCTGGACACACCGCTCCAGGTCCTCGATGGTGCTGAGTTTTTTGCATGTGCCCTGGAAGTTCTGAATAAAAGCCGCCTTCAATTGCTCCCAAGAGTTGATTGACCTAGGAGGCAAGTTGCGCATCCAAACCTTGGCTGCTCCCTCCATCATAAGATACATGAACTTGGCACACAGATTACCTGTGGCATTGCGAATACTCATCGCCATCTCGTATGTACCCAACCAAGAGGTCGGGTCCATGTTGGGCTCATAGTTTGGAACCTTGCGCGGCTCCTTGAAACTGCTGGGGAAGGACTCGGACCTGATGGCATCAGACAAACACTCTGGTCCTGTTAACGCTGGGGAAGCACCAGGAGAAGTCACCTCCTCGTGCACCCGGGTTGGCTGAGGCGGGTTGGCTGCACCCACTAACGCTCTGTCCCTCTCTGCCTCCCGAGCTCTTGCTGCTTCTCTTTCTCGTCGTTGCCTTGCTTCATCAACCACTAGCTGAGCTTGTGAAGTAGTTGGTATGTTTGCACGATTCCTCACTAGTTCACGACGCCTTGCACTCGTAGAGTTGGCCGGGTTGGACTCACCGTGCCGACTCCTCGTACCTGAGTTAAAGGGTGTTGAATGTAGCCTACTTGCATCTGGAAAAGTTGGATACAAAGCTTGCTGAGTCAAAGCTGTTTTCAGTAACTCGATAGCCTCACGAGTCTCCTGTCCTGCTGGTCCCTCTGGTACCACAATATTCTCCAATCTCAGAGTCGCCGCATGAACGTTGTCCATAGGATTAGAGTAATGTCCCTCTGGAGTATGAAATCTGTTAGGCTGTGACCCTAAGCCACCAGATGCTCCTCCTCCGACTCCTCCTTCAGGCGGTGGTCCGTTGGTACGGCTGCCTCCCGATCCTTCTGGGGGTGGTGGTGGTGGTGGTGGTGCTCCTCCGGCTCCTCCTGCGGCGCCTCCTGCTGCCGCTGAGCCTCCTAGTCCGGCTCCTCTGCCTGGACCATTGGGTGTGGTGAATAGATTGGTTGGATTGATGTGGACTCCATCATGCAAGCGACTCCTGGCTCGGCGATGCTGAATTGAAGTAAGCTCCTCGCGGCGCCTCCGCACGACCTGAGCTTCATCTTGGACTCGGGCCTGCTCTGCAGCTAGTCTACGGTTTGCCTCTGTGATATCAGCTAGTTGCTTCTCCAACGCAGCACGAGCGTTGGTTAACTCGGCCGCCCTCTCTGCGGCATTACTTGCATTAATCTCCTTTGTCAATAGAGTCGGATCAAACTGATTCCCAGTGTTTCCAGACATGTAGACTCCCACAACACGAGCGCGTACTGGCGACTCCTCATAATCCTCTTCCTCTATCCCATACCCAAGCCGATCTTCAAACAAGGGTAGGATGGACTCTGAATCTGCATCGTAATCTGAATCTGACTCTTGCAGCATCTCTGGTTCCTCAGCTAGGGGTTCCTCAGACTCGGCGATGATGCCGACCTCTGAAGTTCCGACCGACTCCTCGCCGTCGGACTCGACGACAACGGTTGGCTCTGGTACTGACTCCGCCGAGTTCGCGCGAAGACCCGACGCGCAAACCATCCCGACGAACACGTTGATTCCTCCAAAGACAAGCTGATAGCCCTCGTCGACTTCGTTCATCTCCGAGGTCCAGCCTGAGTCATCGATCTCTGTTTCTCCATGCTCATCAGTGTAGACTCGCCCGATGGCGAGTTTCTCCATAGCCCGACGAGCAGCTCCAACGATCTCAACTCCTTTTGTCACCATAGGCCCCACGGTGGGCGCCAACTGTCGTGGGGTTGTCACGGCAAGTTCTTCCTCAGGGAAGATGAGTTCTGGGGCCATTGGTGATTGAAGTACGTGGGAACGGTTAATCTCGCCAGGGGAACAAGGATTTACCCAGGTTCGGCCCCTCTGATTAGAGGTAAAGACCTACTTCCTTCTTCTATGTTATTGCTCTTGATTAGATCTCGATTACAGGACCCGGCTCCTACAACTCAGGAGCCGGCGACTTCTCTCTGGTGGCTAGGGTTTCTCTCTACTGGTTGAAGCTTAGCTTACTATGATCCAGGACCCCCCTTATAAAGGTGGCGGGTCCCTGGACTTACAATCTGTGTCGAATTCTACTCACACATGGAGTCCTACTCTAGGCTTTTTCCTTCCAAACTAGAACTCCGGGTTGTACTTGGACTCCATCTTTGGATGCGTCCTTTCTTCATCATGGGCCTTAGTCGGCTTGTCTCCAGCCCAACCCATGTGACTTGACACGTGACTCGGCTTTGGCCTTCTTGGTCTTGGCGGGTCTACTTTCCGGGTCCATGGGCCTACCTATAAAGTATCCCCCCATCAACATTCTTGATCAAGATAGTGATGCAAATCAAAGGATGTAAATGAAGAGATACTAAACAATTTTCTATAATTGATAGCAAGAAAGCTATGAATAAACAAGTTGAATCATCCAAGCAAAACCTTTCATAAATAGTATGTCAAAGACACGAAAACAATGTGATCAACATATTTGACTAATTCACAACGATAATAATTCCATGACAAAAGTGTTTGAGAATCAACACAAATAAAGATGTAAGCATTAGCAAAGAGCTTCAACTTCCAATGGCTTATCTTATAGATAAAGTCAATATAAAGATTCATGTTTAATCTTGATAATGTAATATGCTCAACGATACCCAGGGTCAATGCTAGATGTTTGCTTTTGTGGAGATAGAAGGAAAAAGGGAAAAACTGACTCAACATTAAAAGTAAAAGAAAGGCCCTTCGCAGAGGGAAGCAGGGATTAGTCATGTGCTAGAGCTTTTTGGTTTTTAAAACAGAAGTAAAATGATTTTGTGGTATGCATGCTTTCGTCAACGACTTCGCAACAGAGAAACTATCTAGTCCCTCATGTCAAGCAAGGTTTTTAGACTTGTGAGAGCAACTAGTTCTTAGAAGAGCGAGTACGCTCTTCTTTCTCCTTGGTTTCACCACTGTCCAATGTTTGGGCTGATTTCTCAGATTTGCATTGCACGGAGGAGAATTGTGAGTTATATTTATATTTTTGCTTAAGCTGCTCTCGGGTTGATTCAAGTGAAGACGTAATCCATCAACACCGGGTGAAAGGGGGGAAATGACCTCGCTTGTCACAAGTTATATCTAGCTCTCTACTACTCCCTCATGAGCTTAAAACAGAGGCACAAAGAAGAAGTATTTGAATTTTTTAAAGGTAGCACATGACAAATTTACTTGGAATGGTAGGAAATACCATGCATAGGTAGATATGGTGGACTCAGCTGGCAAGAAATTTTGGCTTTGGGGATTGGATGCACGAGTGAACCATACACTCAGTACAAATTTTTAGGCTTAGCAAAAAAAAAGTTATTTGAAGCAAAAATCTATCAATAACCGGTAACAGAACAACATAAGACATTTACCGGTCATAACCATAAAAACTCAACACCGTCTCCCTTGTTGACCAAATAATTCTTTTGATGGAAAGATTAGCACTATGAATTAACAACTGTGAAAAACCACACAATTTCAAGCTTTCAACCATATTTCTTTACTAATCAATTCCACTAAAATAACCAGCAAGTTTAAGCATTCAACTTAACATCTCAAAACAATTGATAAGCATCAAGTATCCACACCATGATCTACAAAACTATGCAGGCTTTTCATTTTATTCCATCATCACACAAACAGCATTTTGTCGCATTGACAATGCAAGCGATTTTCAACAACAAATCTCCAACAAGTATAAGTGAAGAACAAGAGAGTTTAAATTAACGACTAGCAGCTCTAAACAAGATAAAAGCTAAAAGCGAGAGCTTACTAGAAAACAGACAGTAGCTAAGAATACTCAAAAGATATAAGCGAAGCAAAGGAGTATTCAAACGAAAAAGCGGAGCGTGTCTATCTCCCACACAAATAAAGGTAGGATCCAACAAAGATATGACTAGAAAACAAACAAACAAAACTGAAAGTAAAAAGATGCTCCAAGCATAGCACATAATATGTAAAGTGATAAAAACGAAGTTCAACGAAGACGACCAAATGATAGTCGATGAAGATGAGGGGATGCCTTGGGCATCCCCAAGCTTTGACTCTTTATAGTTCTTGATATTCATAGGGGGTGCCATGGGGGAATCCCCAAGCTTGAGCTTTGATCCATCCTTGATTTCTTCATATTCCTTTCCTTTGGAACTTAAAAACTCCCTTCACACAAAACTTCTCATAATTTGATTAGAGGGTCAGTGCTCATAAATTAAAATGCACATGTGTTCAACTCATGACAAATTGCAAACCAACTTCATTAAAAATTATCTACTGTTTGCTAAGCCTCAATGTGGCACTCTACCCCTAGAGTATCACATATGACGATGGTAAAGAGACAAATGCAAAATAAAAGCAGAATCTGTCAAAATCTGAACAGTCTGTAAAGATCGAATTTTTCGAGGCTTTTCTGCAGCTCAAATAAAAAAAACTTAAAACTGACGAAAGATAGAAAAAAGAATCAGGCTGGATGTAAAAATTATCAGAAAAATATAAAATTCTGGGAATTTATGATTTTCATGCAACAGGCGCACAGAATCTGTTTTTGGACAGCAACACAATACCTCACACTTTCAATGCATTAGAGGCTAAACTTGGCACAAAAAACCAAAAGAAAAAGATACAATGAAGTTGCTACAGAGGTAATAACTTCATGACTCAAGAAAAGCAAAAAGCAAACTGAAAATAAAAGATGGGTTGCCTCCCAACAAGCGCTTTTCTTTAACGCCTTTTAGCTAGGCGCAATGCCAAATATCAAGTTTTTTCGGGATCAAAGGCATCATCATTCTTATCAAATTCATGAATTGTGGAACTTGGAAAAGGACCTCCAGAAATACTATTATTACCAACAATTGGTAGAGCAAAAGTAGTTTTACCCACTAGGGCTCCTCCCTTAAAATCCATGGAAATTTGAGCTTCCTTCACCATCCTCAACTCCTCTTTTCCTGCAAATGATATATTAATTTTATTAGTACTCTTTGGCACAAATATAAATTTAGGTACTTTGGGGGCCGAAGCCTCTCTCTTTTTAAATTTAGATGGAGAAAAGGGTGCTCCCGAGGTATCAATTGCTTCCCCCAATTTATCAATTCGATTAATAGCTCTTGTAGCTTCAAGGGACTTAATACTTTTAGCAATATCTTTTAGGCACCCATCAAGCTTGTTAATACCATCAAGAATTCCCTTATCTATTTCTCTTATCATATCCACACTTGTTACATTATCTTCTATAACTTCTATCCTTTGCATGACATGTTCTAAAGTGATTTCAATTTTACGATCATTAGTTGGTGGAATCCCCACAAGACCCTCTATAACATTAAAAGCTTCCAAAGCATTAATTCCTAGGAAGTTTCCACCTATGATAGTATCTAGGACATACCTATACCAACTTGTGATGCCAATATAAAAATTTCTAAGGAGAACAGTGGCCAATGGTTTTTTAGCGGATCTATGACGAGCATCATTAATTATGTACCAAGCATCTTTCAAACTCTCCCCACCTCTTTGTTTGAAGGTGAGGACTTCGGACTCGGGTGTCTCAACAGGAGGAAAAGAACTAGTCATGAAGATAAGATAAAACAACAAGACATGAATAAAGACTACACTAATTTTTTGGGTTTTAAAATTTTGAAACAGAAAAATAAACTAAACGAGATATAAAGCAAGCAAGACAAAAACAAAGTAAAGAGATTGAGACTCCCCTTGCTGTAGCTCCAAAGTCCCCGGCAACGGCGCCAGAAAACTGCTTGATGGTAGATATTGATAAGTTGAGTGGTGCCCCAAGCGAAGGCGGAACTGTAGCTAGTAGCAGTTTTCCCTCGTTTAACGAACCGAGGTTTATCGAACCAGTAGGACTTTGAAATCAACAACGAGGTGAATGTTGAAGATCTCTGGCGCTTGACCTTCAACAGACGTGGACCTGCACACACTCAACCAAAATACTTTGCCCCCAACGGCGGAAAAGTTGTCAATCTTTCCGGTCTCGCAGAAAACAAAGCGATTAATTATATGATGAAATAGATAAAATATGAAAAGTGATCAGAGGAGTAATGATGATTAAAAGCAAGTAAATGAGGTTGTAAACAATGCAAAATATGGACCGGGGGCCATGGGTTCACGAGTGGAGTCTCTCAAGTAAATAAAATATGCATGTGATGGGTGAACGAATTACAGCTAGGCAATTGACAAGATCATGACACAAACCCAATTTAGCTATGACAAAAAGGACATGATAATATTTATGGAGGCATCACGACAAGGAACAAAGACCGTTGAGTCCAACTGCGTCTTTGTCTAAAAAGTCCACCGTGGGATCGCTATCCAGCCTGTCACCCAACGGTATTAAGTTGCAAGCAACAAACAATTAAATTAAGTAAAGTGCATGAAGTAAGAAATACTAATATCAAAAGAGACATTAACACCGCTGTTTTACCCTTAGTAGCAACAGCACACCCTCGCCCTTAGACGTTTCTGTCACTCGTGCCCAGGAACAAAAGGGGGCATGAACCCACTATCTAGCATAAATACCCTCTCTTGGAGATACACACAATCACTTGGCCAAAATAACTACACACATCGAAGAGCCCCAGCAAACACATCACATAGCATTACAATAATCGATCTTGATCATGTTAGGCAGCTCACAAGATCATAAGACATGAAGCACAAGAGAGAGAGACTACCAACTAGCTACTGCCATGGACCCGTAGTCCAAGGTGAGACTACTCACAAATCATCCCGGAGGAAGGCATGACGATGAAGAGCCCTCCGGGATCGATCTCCCCTCCGGTAGCCGGGATCAGCTTCAGATTGGAACCCGAACTAGGGTTTTCGGTGATGGCGCGTCGGGGTTGAGTTTCTGGAAAATAATCGCCGCCTTCACATTTTTACGGTTTTAGGGATTTTATAGGCGTCGTAGGGGGCCGAGGGGATGCCCCACGGGCAGGGGCGGGCCCCACCCGGGGGTCCACCTAGGGCCGCGGCAGGAGGCCGCCTGTGCCCTTTGGGTCGCCTCCAAGGCTGCCCTTCGGACTCTGTCTTCGTCTTGGCGTAAAAATAATCCCCATAAATTTTGGTCCAATTACGAGAATATTTCCAGAAGTAAATTTCTGAAACAAAAAGACAGCAGAAACAGGGAACTGGTACTTGGCATCTTGTCAATAGGTTAGTCCGACAAAATGCATAAAAATGATATAAATGACAGTAAAAACATGTGACAATAACACAAAACTAGCATGGATCACTCAAAAATTATAGATACGTTTGAGACGTATCACACGCGCCCTCCGTCGGCGCGGAAGATCTTCACGAAGAGCGTCGTATCTTCGTCGTCCTGAAACGCTAAGTACTGCCCCCGGGTCAGGCGGCAGAAGCAGGAGAACGACTTCGACCCCCGTCCCAGGAGCAGGGAGTCATCGACGGCGTACTTCGCGTCGGCCCAGGAGGGGCCATTGGGGCAGCCGTCCACCTGAAGACAGAAGCCGGTGGGCCTGTCGCCATCCGAATCCACCGCCACCGTGAAAGAGTCCGGCAGACGGAGCCGGCTGGGAAGCTCGCGGTGTAGATCTATGATGAACTCGAATGACGGGAGGCCGGAGTGGGTCGTGCGCCGGGGAGGAGGCGAAGGAGATCCCCTAGATCCACGACCACCATGGCCACACCTCGCTCTGCCTCGGGAGGCGGCCCTGCCATGACCATGAGGGACGGCTCCCGTCGCCGCCGAAGAAGAACGAGCACGCCCGGCTCCCCTCTTCGCCCTAGCCATCAGCGCCGGTGATTTTGGTGGGTCGGGGAGCTGGGATGAAGACAGAAGACGAACGATGACGCCAGGGGCAACCCCTCCCTGCTTTTAAGGGGCTCGGATGCTCCCCCAAGCGGCGGACTCCTCGTTTTCTCCGTTGCAGGAATCGAGGAGTCAGGCGCAGTTAATCCCCCAAGAAGAGTGACTGCGCATCCCTCTAACGGATGGGACAGATCAGACAAGACAAGGCGTCGGGGACCCACTTTGACCAATCTCTTTTGGTCATAGCCCCGGCAGATGAAGAGCGTACCCGCCGGGACTATGCCCGGGGGCTATTTGGGCAACAATGGAACATGGGGTTCCCCTAGTGCTGCCAAAGCGGGTCCACCAACCGTGGGCCCACCAACCGTGGGCCCACCAAGAAGACGGACAAGGCAAGGAGTTAGGATCGGCAGGCAGGCTGCCCCACCTACCCCACGGGTACATCGACAAGCACGGCATCGACAACCAGGGCTGAAGGACCGGGCGACCTCCCGGGGTCACCCCCAATACAGCTGGCAACACGGAGGACCCGGGGCCCGAACGCCCGGCAGGAGGCCAGGCTCGCTCCCGGGTGTCCCCTCCGTACCGCTGCGAGGATAAGCATGCCAGCTCGGGCTAGAAACCCCTAAAAGACTTGGGCGCCAAGGAAGCGAAGGCGCCGAGCGGGGACATGGCCGGTGGGGGTGTCAGCCCCTGTCGACCTCGCTTTCCAAAAGGTGGGCGACCGCACCAACCCTCCAGGAGGAATACTTGGACGAGAAGAGACCACGTCGCCCCCTAAAAGACCACCGGAAACCCCCCACGCTCCTCGGATGCTCCTGTGGGATCCCCTTAGCCTATAAAAGGAGGACCCAAGCATGGCCGAGGGGGACGTTGGACCAGATAGAGAGCAATGCAAGACTAGCTAGGGCAAAGTGTGAAGGTGAGAGGTGATCTCCTCCGGGTAGGATCTGCTCGTCTCCTACCTCTAGCCGCAACCTTCCGGGTGTTCACCCGCCACCTCCACCTTGTAAGCCACACCATGAAAATCCTCTCAATCCAGACATGCAGGAGTAGGGCTTTTAGCCTCCGGGCGGCCTGAACCTCGGTAAACTCCCTATGTCCCTATGTTGTTTCCTAGTACGTAGATCGGAAGAACTTGGTGAGGTACTCTCGGGGAAGGTGTCTCCGGCCTCCTTCACACCCCGTGCCGAACCTAAAAAGGGGGTATCCTTTACTCCCGGTGTCCGTGCTCCGAGAAACGACAGGGCTTGTGTGGGCTTCTTCCGTGTTTGGTGTTCCTATGATTATAGTGGTGAGCTAAGCCGGCATCACGCGCACGGGTTTTGGTAGTTGGTTTGTCTGGTAGGCTTTCATACCATGCTCTTTGTTTTGGAGACGGAGCTACCTCCAAGATAGAGGTGGTGATGATGACATGTGTAGGTTACACAGGGCATGATCAACATAAGCCCTGCATATTTTTCATGTGAAACTAGTGGTCAAAGTCAGAGTTGTTGTTTTTTCGAAATGGGGATGGCCCCAGCCTCTGCATCAAAATGATGCATATAGCTTTCTTATTGCTTTATTTTTATTATTCGTTCATCGTTCAAAGAAGATTACAATTCATGGGTCAGAAAGTGTCGATACAAAGATCAACCATTTGAACAAATACAAAAATGCAGCCATATTGCACATTTAGCAATCTAATCGCTTATGTAGTCACCAGCCGCATTGGTTGCATAAATCCTTGGCTACTGTCTCCAAAGTGTTGCACCCAGAATCCATGACCTTGCGCCTATCCGCTGGTTGGAGATAGGACCATGTATAGATCCAATGGGTAACCAAAGGGATAACCTGCAAAAAAAGATATGTGTTTCTGCTTGCTAAACACCAGATCATTACGCTGGTTCCAAATAGTCCAAAGCACTGCACACACCCCAACTCTAATATTTGTAAGGACCAACTTTGGAATACCCTTGAGCCAATTTCCAAAGAGGTTTGAATATTTTTGGGTGGAGCTAAACCAAAGGACATATGAATTATTCTCCAGATAGTTCTTGCAAATTGAAATTCAAAGAAAAGATGTTGTATTGATTCATCTTGGTCGCAAAAACAACACTTTCATCAAGTTATCTTTTGTTAAAATGACCTTCCGATGAAGAAACCACATAAAAATCTTGATTTTTAGGGGAACATTCATTTTCCAGATAAACTTATGCATGTAATTTGGCTGGTCATTTAGAAGATCTAAATACATAGATTTGACAGCAAAAATCCCGGATGGTGTTAAACCCCAAACAAAAACATCTTGTGTATTTGAGAGAGATATGCATCAACCGGTTAACTAGGTCCAGCCACTTATCCCATCTATTACCCATTAGATATCGACGAAAAGTGAAATTCAACGTTGTATTTGAAAGAACATTGGCCACCGAAACTTGTTTTGGTTGGACAATATTATATAGCATCGGGTACTGTTGTGCCAAAGACATATCCCCAAGCCAAGTATCTTCCCAGAACCTTGTGTTCATACCATTGCCAATTGTAAAAGAACCTCTACTAAATAAATCCTATTTAATTCGCATAAGTCCTTTCCAAAACGGCAAGTTTAAAGGCTTGACTTGGGACATGGTTTTGGAGTGTAAATATTTGTTATGGATTATTTCTTGCCACACTCCCTCCTCATTCAAAATCTTAAACAACCACTTACTAAGTAGGCATTTATTTTTCAGATCCAACAGTTCAACGCCTAGCCCTCCTGGATATTTCGGTCTACAAATAATTTCCCACTTCGTTAACCTATACTTTCTTTTGTGACCATCACTTTGCGAGAAAAAATCGCGATCGGAACATGTCTAATCTCTTGCGAACCCCTTTTGGAATCTCAAGAAATGAGAGCATGAACATGGGAAGACTAGTAAGCAACGAGTTTATGAGAATGAGACGGTCCCCATAAGATACAAGCTTCCCTATCCAAGAACTTAATTTCTTCTTGAAGCGATCCTCCACTACCTTCCAATCAATATTCTTCAGCTTACGAAAATGAATTGGAATACCTAGGTAAGTAAAAGGCAAGGAGCCCGGCTCACACCCAAACAACTGCATATAATCACTTTCCACCTCCTTAGCACTCCCAAAACAGTATAGTTCACTCTTATGGATATTAATTTTAAGCCCCGATAACACTCAAAAATACATAGTATAAGTTTCATATTCAGTGCTTTGTCTAGATCATGTCCATAAAAATTATAATACCATCCGCGTATTGGAGGATGGACACTCCACCGTCTACTAAATGAGGAATTAGACCCACTACTTGGCCATCTTCCTTTGCACGACTGATCAAGATTGCCAACATATCGGCCACAATACTGAATAAAATAGGAGACATGGGATCCCCTTGTCTTAAACCCTTACGTGTTTGAAAGTAATGACCTATGTCATCGTTAACCTTTACACCCACGCTACCCCGACTAATGAATGATTAACCCATTGACACCAAATTAGGTCAAAAAATCTTTAATGTGCATCACTAGTTAAAGAAAACCCCAATTCACTTTGTCGTAAGCCTTTTCAAAGTCAATTTTCAATAGGTCCCCGTCTAGCTTTTTAGTATGTAACTCATGTAAAGTTTCATGAAAAACTACAACACTTTCCAGAATGTGTCTACCCAGCATAAAGGTTGTTTGCGTTGGGCGAATAACAGTTTGAGCCACCTCAGCAATTTGGTTGGTGCCAACTTTTGTGAAAATCTTGAAACTCACATTAAGAAGGAATATTTGTATGTATTGCTGAATTTGAGTTGCATTTTCTTTTTTGGGCAATAAAATGAGTGTGCCAAAGTTCAAGTGAAACAATGGCAGCTCCCCTTTTTGGAAATCCCGAAACATCCCCATCAAATCATTTTTTATAATTTCCCAACAATGTTGGTAAAACTCAGCAGGGAACTCGTATGGTCCCGGTGCTTTATTTTTTTTTCATCTGCATGATTGCATTATAGATCTCTTCCTCAGAAAAGGTAGCCGTGAGAATACCATTTTCTTGTGCTGACAACTGAGGCATATCCTGATTTTCAGATTCTACCAAAGAAAAGTTATTAACAGCCGGTGCCCCGAATAATTTCTTATAGAATTCCGAGATATAATTTTTTAGATTCTCGTGACCAACTATTGTTCCTTCCTCCTGTTCCAGTTGGAAAATCTTTTTCCTTCTATGCTTTCCACTAGCAATTAAGTGAAAATATTTTGTGTTATTTCCTCCTTCATGTACATGTTTAATCTTTGCCCGTTGAGCCCATTTTGACTCTCATCCCTTCGTAATTTCGCCAAACAAACATTAGCCTCCCTTATCTTATCTCTTTCTGATTTGATTAAAGGCACAATTTCGGCCTGTTTGTCAAGAAAATCTATAAGTCTCAATAGCCGTTCCTTATCTTTCTTGTATGCACTACTCAATTTTTTTTGCCCATCCTCTCAAGAAGCTTCTCAAATGCCTTATTTTATTTTGCCAACGTTCCATGCTAGATACCCCGTGAGAAATGGACAACCACTCCTTTTTAACCATTTCTACAAAACCATCTTGACGTAACCAAGATAATTCAAAAGAGAACTTAGATTTATTCCCGAGGTGAGCTTGTCCACCCGAATTGTGAATAAGAGGAGTGTGGTCCTATAATACCCCACAGTTATAGGTTCCGAAAGGGTAAATTTAGGAAGTTTGCATCTTTGCATCCATGCATGTTTGAAAAATCTGAATAATTTCCGCGCTTTTATGCAAAAAGGACTTGGACATCAAACCCCGACAAACGTCGATGACTTGAAAACATGTCACTGACTAGTAGTCGAGAATTATCGATATAACCTAAGTCAGTAATTTCAAAACTCTATTTTACAAAAGGGGTGGGTTATTAAAACCTATGAGATAAATTTTCATTAAATCTAAATTTCATAAACATAAGTAATATAAACTTATGGTTTGGATTTTCTCTGGCAAACCAAAAGAAAAGAATTAAAACACATTTTCTAAAAAAAACTCAATTCTATATCTTCTCTATATTCTTGTTGAGCACTCATAATTAAATTAACTCAAGGTTATACATACAGATTTCCAAAAACCTTGTTGCCATCACATCTATTTCATTCACCCATCATTTCATTTCAACACAATCCTTTTCAAATCAATTCAATATATCTTTCCACAAAAAGGTGTTGATCACCATATCCTTTTCAAACACAAATCATCTCAATTCGAAATAAGACTTGTACCTCAAATGATTCTATCTTTCTTATACATCATAGAAGAAACTTTACAAGTGGATTCACCATTGATTTCATTTGAATACCAGAATATTTACAACATCTTTACACCAGGAATTAGTTCATTATTTGAACTTGGCAGTAGCTCAACTCAAGAGAAACTTGAGTAAGCTTTTAATCAATTGGAGAATAAAATTCCAAAATTACGCAACTTAGATAAGACCACCATATTCTTGATCATGCTCCGTTTAACTCAAGGCAACAATGGGGCAAAGGCTACGGCGAGCAAAAGGAACAAGTCCCATTTTGATAGCAGACAGTAGAAGGCAACAAGGCAACAATAGTTGGTTTTAGCATGATCTGGTGATCCAAAAATTCAAAGGTAGTAGGCAACACTTCAATTCTCCAAAGGGTGCCATCAGTTGTGTCCATGTGCTCAATTTTGCCCTTAGTTGCGAAACGTCCTCAGTTTTACCCCTAGTATGTGTGCAAGGACTTATTCCGTGAATCTTGCCGTCTCCGTCTAGTCAAGGTAGTTGACTCGGGCTTGGGGGACCCAGTACATGACCATTGTAGCCATTGCTTGTGGGACCCCCCTGTCGACCGTTCCTGTGGGCAAAACTGAGCAAATGGTCACACACTAATGGCAGCCCGTCAACCGTTGCCGGCGCCGCGTCTGTGACAAAAGCGGCGTACCGCGCCCCCAGAGTTCGCAGCGGGGAGGAAGAATCAGCGAAGCGGGGTTGGAGGCGGCCACACGCAGAGGTGGGCGGCGAGCTAGGAGCCGGGCGCAGAGGTTGGCAGCTAGGAGCTGGGCGCGGGCGACCAAGAGGGCGGTGTCGACGGGGAGCGCCGCCGACGGTGGGAGGGCGCGGCCGTGTGCTACAACTACAGGTGACGTGCACAGACGCGGTGAGTTCCCCTTCGGCTCCGCGCGTTCGTGAATCGAGCTCCATGTCTTCTTCTAGCTCCCGCGCCCCCTCGTGGATGGAGATCCCGGTGCGCACGGAGATGCCGATCTTCGTCTGTCCGTGGTGCCGGATGGACGTTGCTCGGAGGATATCGCAGACACCGAGGAACATGAATCGTCCGTTCTACGTGTGCACCCGCGCGATTGGGGTAAGAATCGGGGCAATTTCACAATTTTCATGGATCGACATCCTTGAGCAATCCATTTGATCTGTTTGGCGATTGTGCAGTTAAAATGTTTCTTCCTTTGGGAAGATGTTTTGGTCCAGACGCTGATGATCAGCTGCTAGTTGAGCACCAAGAATGGCTGCCACAGACTGTAGCGGCCGCAACGCGAGCTCCAGAAGAAGAGACGGAGGGCGGAGCACGCATTGATACAGAGGTTGCTGACGAGCTAAGGAGATTGAACCATAAGATTAGGAAGCTCGAATATCAAGCACAAATTCCCATTTGCATTTGGGCATTTGTAGGGGGTATGTTAGTCGCAGTGGGTGTAATGTTGAAATTGTATGGAATGGCATGAATTTGGGAGGAATTTGTAGGAGGAATTTGGGAGAAATTGTATGGTAATCGCACTGGCTGGATATAGTAGGAGTTTGTAAGCTAGAAATTGTATGAATAAAGGTTGAAAGAAGGGAAAAGAAATGGGAAATTCAGAATATTCAGTATGTGCCAAATAACTCCTGTGCGACACTTTTATCGGAATGGTGAAAACTGCGACATCGTTCGAATAAATAGCTACTGCGCGATGTTTCTGACGGCCAAAATAGCCAGCACACGACATGGTTGATTAAACGGTCGTAACGTTGGATTGATTCCGACAGGTGGGTCATAGTCTCGTGTGCTCACTTAGTTATGCTCATAGATTTAGATTTACCAAGGACATGATTTTCTATTTTTTATAAGTTGAAAAAGAAGATTAATCAGAGCTCGAAAAAGAAGGCCGTGAGATATCAAGGTTGAAAAAATGAAATGATTTTGAATTCTTATATAAGTTGAAAAAGAGGATTAACCAGATATTAGTGTCCTATATTTAGGATATATGACACCAATATTTGTTGATCCACTGGTAGGGGTGCCACATTCGGGGCTTATAAACTGGTCGTACACGCTATGAACTAGCGAGGTGGGACTAAACACACTGTAAATTGCTTTGATGCGACGTAGGCGGTGATGCATGTAAAATGCATACATGAACTTTGCATTATATCACTTATATTTCAATCATATTTGCATCATATAAGGGTTATATCATTGTTTCTATTGATTTTGGGAAGATTTCACGGTTTTCCGATTTTTCTGGAATTAACCCTGCTCTGGCAGAAAACCCTATTTTATATATTTTGATGTTTCAGGGACCCAAAAGACGTCCAAATGACCTGAAAATTTACGAGCATCAGTTTTTGGAAGGAACAAAGCGTAGAGGTGAAGGAAGCAAAAAAGTGGAAGCCCGAAGGACAAAAGAGGGGGGCCCATGCGGCCAGATTCCTTGGCCGCGTGGGGCCCACCAACTTGGCCCTCGTGGCTCCGTTGCCGTCGATCTTTCTTCCAGAAGCTTCGTCTTGACCTAAAACCGACTATAAAAATAGTCCCCCGACGTTTTCCAGAGGAGAGCGCCGTCGAAACATAGAAACACCAAAACAGAGACCTGGAGCTGCAGATTGGAGGGGGAAAACTCCGGCGGGGCGCTGCCGGTGTGGTCTCCATCTCCCCAACGACATCTCCACCGTCTCCATGATGAAGAGGGAGTAGTCCACCTCTGGACTATGGGTTTGTGGAAGTAACTTATCTATCTCTCCTCCCTCTTGAGCTTCACTAATTAGCACCATATGAGCTGCCGAACATGATTACGGTCATCTATGTAATTCCTTTGTGGTGGATCTCTTTATGAGTTAATATATGTTTGAGATTGCAATTATTTTGTTTCAGTTATGAAAGTAGATGCATATTATGTACCCCATCCTTGTCTACTTGTTTTGATCAAGCATGTTTATGAGAGCTTATGTGGGGGAACATGTGCATTAGTTGGAGTAATGAGGGGGTGGCTAGTGCAGTGAAAGTGAGAGAAGTTTCGTGATCCACTTGGGTATTTTTACCTTACTTTTTTGCCTCACTAGGGATAAAGAAAAATACCATGCTACCGGAGGTGTGGGTGTGACCATTGCCACTTCTCCATGAATATCTAGCATGTTCTTATTTTAACTTCATGTCATAAGACCTAAAGCTATACTCTGATTTATCTTAATTACTGAGGTGCTTAGATTTAATTCACATCTTGGTGGAGTATAAGAGAGATTAATAAACAAAAGATCTCTCTGTTAGGACGTGATGCCCATATAATTAGTAACTAGTCATAAAACTTTGTGTTGCAATCTCATATGTTAATTCTAGTGTTCCATTGTCTACCACTTTATTAAAGAGAGAGTGCATTTGTGAAACCATGAACCCCAGTCCATTTTTAACCATAAGAAACACCTTTCCAACAACTTTTAAGCATTTTCCATTTTCTGCCATTTAAAAATCCGAAAATACAAAAATACTTTTATATCTTGCATTCACAATACAAAACCCAAAAATATCATCCATCATTGTTCCCACCGTCCTTGCATATTTATTTCCTATCATTGCATATTTATTTATTGTTTTGCATTTGTTTTATTTTGATATCATTCTCACACCTTGTGCTTGAAAACCACTTGGTGAGGTTGAGGGCACAAAACAATTTACTTTGTTTGTAGGTTCTCAAGAGAAGGATAAGAAGATAAATCTTTCACTACTGAATCCCCGAGAGTTCAATATTAAACCATCGAGTCACCCCTCGTGGGGAAAACTATCTTTCCTATACTATGCACTCTGCACTTGGAGTCTCAACCGAACCCATATTCTTTTGACGCAGGTAACTACGTCAAGGGCCATCAAGACAATTTTCTGGCACCGTTGCCAGGGAATCATTGCTGTAAAGATTTGTCCAAGGAGTATCTCACAACAAATTCAACTTCATCACCAACTTGTGCTAACACCTAAGCTTGGGAAGGTTGCACCTAAGTGAGCATCATCTTATCCATCTTTACCTTCAAATCATTTTATTTTGTTTTGTTTTTGTATTGCATATCATCTTTATATTTTGGTTTGCATATTTTATTTTCAGTTTTGCATTTTGTGTTGCATTTGTTATTTCAGTTTGGATTGTTTAGTGTCATTTTATTTTCATTTTTGCATTTCAAAATTAAAAACACATAAAAAATTGCAAAAATGGGTGATCGAACTAAGTTGTGTGACTACACAAATACTCCAAATGATCAATTTATTGCTAGGCCCATTGCCACACCTGAGATAACAGCTAATAGTTATGAAGTAAGTCCTAGTTTGTTGAACTTGATAACTAGGGAACAATTAGGCGGTAGTGCTATGGAGGATGCCTCTATGCATCTTCATGATTTTGTTGAGATATGTGACATGCACAAATTTAAAAATGTGGAAAGTGATGTTCAAAAACTGAAATTATTTCCTTTCTCACTTAGAGGAAAAGCTAAAGAATGGTTGCATTCACTACCTACTGATAGCATTAATTCTTGGGATGATCTAAAAGAAGCTTTCATTAAGAAATATTTTCCTCCTGTTAAAATTTTGCAAAATAGAAACAATATCCTTTCCTTTACGCAAAATGAAAATGAACATGTTGCTATGGCTTGGGATAGGATAAAACTTATGCTTAGAACTTGTCCTTCACATGGGGTTAATGAATGGACCATATTACACTCTTTTTATAATGGTCTAAATTACATGTCTAGAAATATTCTTGATTCAGCTGCTAGAGGGGCTTTTATGGGAAAAACTATAGTCAATGGAATACTGAAAGAGCATCTAATCCATCTAAGAAAGTAAACTCTATAGAAGAAACAAATGATTTGTCATCTAAAATGGACACCAATCTTGCTTTCATTAATAAACAAAATATTGAAAATGCCCCTTTGCAAGAACTAGTTGGTAATAATCCTGAAAATATTGATGTTAATTTCATTAGGAACTATGGTAATAATGGGTATGGTAACAACAATTATAATCTCTATAATAAACCCCCATATGTGCCAAACAAATATACCACTAGTAGCAATGTTTCTAGTGACTTGGAAAACACCATTAGGTCATTTATATCTACTCAAAAGGAGCTTAATAAGGAATTTATATCTAAGTTCGAAAAACAAGACTCTTTGTTTGAAAGGGTAGATCAGCTCACTAAGGAAGTTTCCTCATTAAAGAACACCATTACAGCTCAAAAATATGAGGAAACAATTAAATATTGCCAAGAGGTTATAAATAAATCTTGGGAACACATTCATGAGCAAGAGAGAGTTGCTAAGGAAACTATTATGGTAATGAAAGAGAGAAAAGTTGAGGAAGTTAAAATGCTTAGTGAAGTCAAGGAACCATTACTTTACTTAGATAATTGTAGCTTGCATGAATTAATATCTATCTTACAAAAAGTTGCAAGTGATCCTTCCATCAACTCCAACCAAGCAGGTTTTGGTTCTTATATTGCTAATCATGTTTTAAAAGAAAAGATTGCTAGGTACAACCAAGAAGCTATGATACCAACTAAGCTTGGGGATGTATGGATTCCCAAAGTACTAGTAACCATTGCAAAAGAGACACACCATGCTATATTAGATCTAGGATCTAGTGTCTCTGTTTATCTAAAGAATTATATGAAGTTCTTGAATTAAAGAATCTTGAAAAATACTCTATTGAACTTGCACTTGCTGATGATTCCGTTAAACATGCTTTAGGTAAAGTAAGTGATGTTATGGTAGATTTGCATATGACATTTGTACCTGTTGATTTTCTAATCATGGATATGGGGAATAAAACCTCTAGTCCAATTATTCTTGGAAGACCTTTTCTTCGTACCACAGGTGCTATCATTGATTCAAAAGAAGGGAATGTGAAGTTTCAGTTTCCACACAAGAAGTGCATGGAACATTTCCCAAGGAAGAGGGACACACCAAAGTTCAAGTTCCCTCATGAGCTTCGTCCACAATCATATCAAGTAAGAAGCCTAGCTATATGGCTATAAAGAAAGCGCTTTACGGGAGGCAACCCGGTTGTTTTTATTTTTGATTTTTTTGTGTCCTCTTGCTGTAACAAGATACTTAGTTTTTAGTTTTGTTTCTGTAATTTTTAATAAAATTCCAAGTTTTACCCATTTTGGTTTGAAAAAGTTGCTATTTGCATTTGGAGATTTTATTCCAGCACGAATGTGTGCATGGTTTGATTTTTCATTCCTATTCTGTAACTCCGAATGAGCTGAATTTTTACTGTAACTGCAGATTTTCATCCTTTGTATGCATGAATTGTTTCATAATTTTTAGATATGTTTAAGTCCAGCAGAAAAATGCGTTTCCCTGCTGCTAATTTTCTGGACAGATTCTGTCCCATTTTGTTTGATGCATTCTTTGAACTTTTAACTTGAATCTTTTTGATCCAATTGAGTTTATAAGTAGGCATACAACATTATACACTCTCTGGACATTAATATGAATTTTTGTCTAATGATTCTATGCAGCAAGTAATTCATTTGTCTATCACTACTAATGTCACCCCACAGAAAAGAAATGGGAGAAACAGTGTTTTGAAGTTTTTTCACAGGGATTTGAGGAGATGCACCAAGAGCTATCCAAGGATGGTGAAAACCATAAGCTTGTGGATGTGAAGACAACCCCACTGGACCAACACACTCTCAGTTTGCACACGTCTAACTTCTGTTTTTCGATCAATGCACTTTATCGCATAAACTTGGAGCGTCTTTTATTTGCTTTTTATTTTGGTTTGATTTTTGTTTTGAGACCACCACTATCATTTTTATATGAGAGATCTACTGGAAGTTTGGGTTGAATTAAGTCGGATGCTATAATAAGATTGGGAAAGGGATGTTTGAGTTGATTTAAAAAGATATATATAGTTGCATGATTCATCTACTTTTTAATGAGTATTAATTTGCAAGTGTTTTATGAAGAGCTATCTCTTATTCATGCATGTTTTGATGCTGAATGTTATTTTACTTTGTTTAACATGGATTGGTTAGATCTATGGACACTTGTTCATGCATTTAGACGGTCAACTTTCTCCCTTTTGCTAGCCCAAAAATTCCAACAAGTAAAAACTTGTTTTCCAACACCTTCAACCAAAGTTTTTCTAGTGAGTCCACCATATCTACCTATTAGCTTTATGCTATTCCGAGTATGTTTATCATGTTACTTTGTGTTATCTATACCTCTGAATTAAATGCTTATGTTATTGATTGTTATGGGAAAATTTGGTTAAATAGCTCTCACACCTTACTATTGCATTTAATAAACATGAACCATTGTGATTAAAATTATGAAGTTGTGAATTTGACAAGAGTCTTGGTTGCTAGTTAGCCCAAATGTGCGGTCACATGGCAAGCTTTCAACATTGCACATATCTAGTTGATATCATGTACTTTTGTTTATGGATGCTTATCATGGTGCCAAATAAATGTGGAAATTTAGTAGGTTTAAGTAGTTGTATAAATGGCTAGAGAGATACGTGGGCCGCTAATCTAAGCCATGTTGTCATGGTGGAAATTTACTTACATGCTATGTGAACCTTTAGTGATACACCTCACAATAAAAAGCTATACCAATAGTAAATAAAAAGGGTGTTGAGATTGTTCCTTATATTTGTTTGTCTTGTCGTTTTGACATGGGCTTGTTCCATGTCCTAGGACATGAGGTACCCCAGTTAACCCTCTTAATGACGCTATTATACAATGATTTTACTTGAACTTGCTTTGTTTCCCAAGTTGAGTAACACCATGGTGTAGGTACTCATATTCAAGGGGCATGAGACTTTCAACCATTTATTTGTCAAGCACACTACTCATATTTGCTTTCACTTTAAACTTTAACCATTCAAGATGTTATGATAAGGGGTAATGAGAGTTTGACACCAATACCACATTGCAAACATTAACATAAGTAGAAGTATTTGGAAGTCAGATGAGACTTGTTCATGTTTTTACCTCTACTCATTTATATATCTTTACAAAGTGTCCACTTTTATATTCAGTTTTATAAGAGTACTCTATGACCATTATAGGACGTTTTTACTTTTCATTATGCATACATTTGGTCCATAGTACTTTCTTCTATGTTACACTTTGTGAATTATCATTGAACATCCTTGCATTGAGTAATTGATATCACTTCATAATCTATCTTACATATTGCTACTACTTTAAAGAATGAATCATTTGACTTTATGTAGCAATAATAATCATCTTTGATATCCATTGATAGTCTTAAAATGCAAAGTCCATGTTGGTTTTATCACCTTTATACTCGAGGACGAGTATAGGTTAAGCTTGGGGATGTTGATGCATGTAAAATGCACACATGAACTTTGCATTATATCACTTATATTTCAATGATATTTGCATCATATAAGGGTTATATCATTGTTTTCTATTGATTTTGGGAAGATTTCACAGTTTTCCTATTTTTCTGGAATTAACCCTGCTCTGGCAGAAAACCCTATTTTCTATATTTTGATGTTTCAGGGACCCAAACAACGTCCAAATGACCTGAAAATTTACGAGCATCAGTTTTTGGAAGGAACAAAGCGTAGGGGCGAAGGAAGCGAAAAAGTGGAAGCCCGAAGGCCAAAAGAGGGTGGCCCATGTGGCCAGATTCCTTGGCCGCGTGGGGTCCACCAACTTGGCCCTCGTGGCTCCGTTGCCATCGATCTTTCTTCCAGAAGCTTCGTCTTGACCTAAAACCGACTATAAAAATAGTCCCCTGACGTTTTCCAGAGGAGAGCACCGTCGAAACACAGAAACACCAAAACAGAGACCTGGAGCTGCAGATTGGAGGGGGAAAACTCCGGCGGGGCGCTGCCGATGTGGTCTCCATCTCCCCCAACGACATCTCCACCGTCTCCATGATGAAGAGGGAGTAGTCCACCCCTGGACTACGGGTTTGTGGAAGTAACTTATATATCTCTCCTCTCTCTTGAGAGTCACTAATTAGCACCGTATGAGCTGCCGAACATGATTACGGTCATCTATGTAATTCCTTTGTGGTGGATCTCTTTATGAGTTAATATATGTTTGAGATTGCAATTGTTTTGTTTCAGTTATGAAAGTAGATGCATATTATGTACCCCGTTCTTGTCTACTTGTTTTGATCAAGCATGTTTATGAGAGCTTGTGTGGGGGAACGTGTGCATTAGTTGGAGTAATGAGGGGGTGGCTAGTGCGGTGAAAGTGAGAGAAGTTCCGCGATCCACTTGGGTATTTTTACCTTACTTTGTTGCCTCACTAGGGATAAAGAAAAATACCATGCTATCGGAGGTGTGGGTGTGACCATTGCCCTCCATGACTAGATCTACCATGTTTGTATTTTAACTTCATGTCATAAGACTTAAAACTATACTCTGATTTATCTTAATTACTGAGGTGCTAAGATTTAATTCACATCTTGGTGGAGTGTAAGAGAGATTAATAAACAAAAGATCTCTATGTTAGGACGTGATGCCCATATAATTAGTAACTTGTCATAAAACTTTGTGTTGCATTCTCATATGGTAATTCTAGTATTCCATTGTCTACCACTTTATTAAAGAGAGAGTGCATTTGTGAAACCATGAACCCCGGTCTATTTTTAATCATAAGAAACACCTTTCCAACAACTTTTAAGCCTTTTTCATTTTCTGCCATTTAAAAATCCGAAAATAGAAAAATACTTTTATATCTTGTATTAACAATACAAAACGCAAAAATATCATCCATCATTGTTCCCACCATCCTTGCATATTTATTTCCTATCATTGCATTTATTTATTGTTTTGCATTTGTTTTATTTTGATATCATTCTCACACCTTGTGCTTGACAACCACTTGGTGAGGTTGAGGGCACAAAACAATTTACTTTGTTTGTAGGTTCTCAAGAAAAGGATAAGAAGATAAATCTTTCACTACTGATTCCCTGAGAGTTCGATATTAAAACCTCGAGTCACCCCTCGTGGGGAAAACTGTCTTTCCTATACTATACACTCTGCACTTGGAGTCTCAACCTAACCCATATTCTTTTGACGCAGGTAACTACGTCAAGGGCCATCAGGCGGTGGCGCGAGTAGAGCTGCGACTGGTCATGCATGCAACGGGCGGCTACGTGGAGGTGAGCACACACGAAGGACACGAAGTCTGACGCGCGTACGCTTGTTCTATGCACCACATCATTTTAGGTCGCAGGATCTTATTGAACGGCTTAGATCGAACCAGCGGGCCGATCCAGACCCCATCTACCCAGCCAATCAGCGCATCACATGCCCACGAGCCAATCAAATTGTAGAACGAGCGCACACGCGGATCGGCACGTCACCTGCGCACGCGCGGATCGGCATGTCTGATCCCAACCGTTCACTCACCAGCGATCAATGGTTCGGAAGTGGGAGGGGTTTCGGATGGGGTTTCCAGGGTTTAGGGTTAGGGATTTCGGGGTTTCCGGGGTTTAGGGTTTCTTTGAGCTAGGGTTGAACATAACTAATTAAAAAAATCAAAAAAAATATAAAAATTTCGCACATTGTCGTATTATGCAACTAAGTTGCTATAAAAAATATAAAACTTGGATTTTGAGTTGGTCAACATTTTTTTGTGAGGTTTGACCAAACATTAAAATGAGCACAAATAATTCAAAAAAATCGTAAAAATGTGAAACCAGCGCACATTGTCATACTATGTGACATAATTACGATATAAAATAATAAACTTGGTCTACGTGTATTTTCATGAGAAAACCTTCACACAAATGATTTACCACGATCGATGTTGCAGAGAGTTCAACTCAAAGTGAGGAGAAATGGTTTTGGATTTGGAACATGAAATTTTCTAAAACCTCACCAAAGCTTCATTTTGGAGTGACTAAGAAGGATCCAGGCTTAGTTTTTCATTTTCATGTTTCAAACTTGTTTAAATGTTGGTCAAACTTAGGTTTGACCAAAATTGAAATGAGCATAAAAAATTTAAAAAAATTAAAAAAATGAAAACCAACGCACATAGTCTTATAATGTATATACTAACGATTCAAGTTGATAAACAAGGTCTACATACATTTAGATGAAAATTGATGCATCTTGGCTCATATCGCCCAATCTCAAACTCCATCGCATTCAAATGAGCATAAAAAATTCAAAAAAAATTAAAAAAATGAAAAAGCAACGCGCATAGTCTTATAATGCCATATACTAACGATTCAAGTTGATAAACAAGGTCTACATACATTCATACGAAAATTAATGCATCTTGGCATCTCAAACTCCGTCGCATTCAAATGAGCATAAAAAATTCAAAAAATAAAAAAAAAATGAAAAACCACCTCACATAGTCTATATATATGGAATAGATGTGTAGGTAGGTTATTTGGCTGATTTAGACAAGGTCGAAAAAAACTTTGCTTAGAAATGAGGCCATTTACCCTACCTTTGGAGCTCTTTTTTAGAACATTTTTCATGAATGTGAGTTTACTTCGGAAAAGGGCTCGGATTAATGACCAAGTTAGAACAAGCAAGTTCACCATAGTTTGGAAAGCATTGCAACATCCAAATAGCATGTCAATTTTTAAGTTTGGATCAAATTTGAAGTTTGGTTCACATATTTCAATCACTCACCCATTTGGCCCTCATTTTCACACGACTTGCTCAAAACATGTACCATCATCATCCAAACACCATTAAAACATAGTTGTAGCATAGGTCCAACATCATTCAACATACTCCCTCCATCATGGTTGTGCGGGACATGCGCAATTAGCATTAATGATCTCCTAGAAATGCACCCAACCACTTCCTCTCCCCAATCTACATGTGATTTAGCCAATGGTCTATTTAATTAGGCCAATGCATGCGCTTCCGATTAGACCTTATTGGTCTTTCCTAATTAATTACCTGATTTAGGAGTGATTAACTCGGCCAATCGTCACTTGCCTAAGGTCTCAGAGTAATACAACATCATTCATAATGTTTCATAAATTCTACTTGGTTCCAACTCAATCACTGTGCTCCTTGGGCTTCTTGTGCTTCTTGCCACCATTGTGCTCCTCGCGGAACCACTTCTCCTCCTCTATCGCCGCACCTATCCATTCATGTGGATTGTGGTTTCATTTATGTGGATTGACCATATGGCAGAACGAGCGGCACCTATCCATTCATTTCTATCAGGAAAGTACATTCAGAATCCGAACCATATCGTCGATTCTGATCAATTTGAGATATATTTCTCTTTATGACCAGACGGGACATACCTGAGAGCCTTCCAGCATGTGCATGGCGCTGCGTGCACATTGAATGCATGCGTGGGATGCCGATGGTAGTCCACCCTGCGTATATGTGGCATGCACGGATGGACATGGCCATTGAACGCGTCGCAGAACTTTTGCCTCACTACTAGCCTAGCCTAGCCTATCCGCCACGTCCAGTCACCATATTAAATGTACAACAAACGATCAGAGAAACAATTTACATAGCAACGGTACGATTAATTTGATTAACTCGATACAAACCCTACAATTGTTCAAAAGAAAAATATACAAACCCTAGAAAACATTAACTAAAACAACTTCTTCTTCACGGCGCCTTCAGGATGTGACTTCGGAGGCGTCGGAGGCGTCGGAGCCCTCGGAGTCCTCGTCGGAGTCGGAGTCGGAGTCATCGGCGTTGTCGGCGATGTCGGATTCAGAGTCGTCCGGGTGGCCGGAGTCATCCTCGTTGACGACATTGGCCTCGGCCCTCTCGATGTCGACGGTCGCGGGTGCTTGGTCGACGACAGAAGGCCCACGCTCCTCGTTCGAGTAGGGCTCGTCCGAGGACTCCGATGCCCCGTACTCGTAGACCGGTGGTGCATGTAAAATGCATACATGAACTTTGCATTATAATACTCATATTTTAATCATATTTGCATCATATAAGGGTTATATCATTATTTTATAATGATTCACAGTTTTCCTATTTTTCTGGAATTAACCCTGCAATGGCAGAAAACCTATTTTCTATATTTTGATGTTTCAGGGACCCAAATGACCTAAAAATTTACGAGCATCAGTTTTTGGAAGGAACAAAGCGTAGGAGCGAAGGAAGAGAAGAAACAGAGGCCCGAGGGCCAGAAGAGGGTGGCCCACGCGGCCAGATTCCTTGGCCACATGGGACCCACCATCTGGGGCCTCGAGGCTCCATTGTCGTCGATCTTTTCTCCAGAACCTTTGTCTTGACCTAAAACCGACTATAAAAATAGTCCCCGATGCCCTTCAGAAGGGAGGCGGCCGAAACACAGAAACACCGAAATAGAGATCTGGAGCTGCAGATTGGAAGGGAAAAACTCCGGCAGAGCGCTGCCGGCATGGTCTCCATCTCCCCAACGACATCTCCACCGTCTCCATGTTGAAGAGGGAGTAGTCCACCCCTGGACTATGGGTTTGATGCTGAATGTTACTTTACTTTGTTTAACATGGATTGGTTAGTTCTATGGACACTTGTGCATGATTTAGACAGTCAACTTTCTCCCTTTTGCTAGCCCAAATATTCAAACAAGTAAAAACTTGTTTTCTAACACCTTCAACCAAAGTTTTTCCAGTTAGTCCACCATATCTACCTATTAGCTTTAAGCTATTCCGAGTATGTTTATCATGTTATTTTGTATTATCTATACCTCTGAATTTAAATGCTTATGTTATTGATTGTTATGGGGAAAGTTCGTTAAAAAGCTCTCACACCTTACTTTTATTGCACTTAATAAACATGAACCATTGTGATTAAAATTATGAAGCTGTGAGCTTGACAAGAGTCTTGGTTGGGGGTTAGCCCATATGTGCTGTCACATGGCAAGCTTTCAACATGTTCTTAATTATATTTAGTTGATATCATGTACTTTTTTTATGGATGCCTATCATAGTGCCAAATAAATGTGGAAACTAAGTAAGTTTAAGTAGTTTGTACAAATGGCTAGAGAGACACCTGGGCCGCTAATCTAAGCCATGCATCATTCATGGTGGAAATTTACGTACATACTATTGTGAACCTTCAGTGATGCACCTCATAATAAAATGCTATATCAGTAGTAAATAAAAAGGGTGTTGAGATTGTTCCTTATGTTTGTCTTGTCATTCTGACATGGGCTTGTTCCATGTCCTGGGACAAGAGGTACCCTAGTTGACCCTCTTGATGACGCTATTTTTACAATGACTTTAACTTGAACTTTCTTGGTAGCCCAAATTGAGTAACACCATGGTGTAGGTACTCGTATTCACGGGGCATGAAGCTTTCAACCCATACTTTGTCAAGCACACTACTCATATTTGCTTTCACTTTTAAACTTTAACCATTCAAGATGTTATGATGGGGTTAATGAGAGCCTGACACCAATGAATACCACATTGCAAACATTAACTTAAGTAGAAGCATTTGGAAGTTAGATGAAACTTATTCATGTTTTACCTCTACTCATTTATATATCCTTCCAAAGTGTCCACCTTTATATTCATATTTACAAGAGTACTCTATGACCATCATAGATGTTTTTACTTTTCATTATGCATACATTTGGTCCATAGTACTTTCTTCTATGTTGCACTTTGTGAATTATCATTGAACTTCCATACATTGAATATTTGATATCACTTCATAATCTATCTTGCATATTGCTACTCCATTGAAGAATGAATCATTTGACTTTATGTAGCAATAGTAATCATCTTTGATATCCATTGATAGTCTTAAAATGCAAAGTCCATGTTGGTTTTATCACCTTTATACTCGAGGACGAGTATAGGTTAAGCTTGGGGATGTTGATGCATGTAAAATGCATACATGAACTTTGCATTATAATACTCATATTTCAATCATATTTGCATCATATAAGGGTTATATCATTGTTTTATAATGATTTTAGGAAGATTTCACAGTTTTCCTCTTTTTTCTGGAATTAACCCTGCACTGGGAGAAAACCCTATTTTCTATATTTTGATGTTTCACGGACCCAAACGATGTCCAAATGACCTGAAAATTTATGAGCATCCGTTTTTTGATGGAACAAAGCGTAGGAGCGAAGGAAGCGAACAAACGGAGGCCCGAGGGCCAGAAGTGGGTAGCCCATGCGGCCAGATTCCTTGGCAGTGTGGGACCCACCATCTGGGGCCTCGAGGCTCCGTTGGCGTCGATCTTTTCTCTAGAACCTTCGTCTTGACCTAAAACTGACTATAAAAATAGTCCCCGACGCCCATCGGAAGAGAGGCCGCCGAAAACATAGAAACACCGAAACAGAGATCTGGAGCTGCAGATTGGAGGGGGAAAACTCCGGCAGAGCGCTGCCGGCGTGGTCTCCATCTCCCCCAACGACATCTCCACCGTCTCCATGATGAAGAGGGAATAGTCCACCCCTGGACTATGGGTTTGTGGAAGTAACTTATGTATCTCTCCTCTCTCCTGAGCTTCACTAATTAGCACCGTATGAGCTGCCGAACATGATTACGGTCATCTATGTAATACCTTTGTGGTGGATCTCTTTATGAGTTAATATATGTTTGAGATTGCAATTGTTTTGTTTCAGTTATGAAAGTAGATGCATATTATGTACCCCGTTCTTGTCTAATTGTTTTGATCAAGCATGTTTATGAGAGCGTGTGTGGGGGAACATGTGCATTAGTTGGAGTAATGAGGGCGTGGCTAGTGCGGTGAAAGTGAGAGAAGTTCCGCGATCCACTTGGGTATTTTTACCTTACTTTGTTGCCTCACTAGGGATAAAGAAAAATACCATGCTACCGGAGGTGTGGGTGTGACCATTGCCACTTCTCCATGACTAGATCTAGCATGTTCTTATTTTAACTTCATGTCATAAGACTTAAAGCTATACTCTTATTTATCTTAATTACTGAGGTGCTAAGATTTAGTTCACATCTTGGTGGAGTATAAGAGAGATTAATAAACAAAAGATCTCTATGTTAGGACGTGATGCCCATATAATTAGTAACTTGTCATGAAACCTTTTTGTTGCAATCTCATATGTCAATTCTTGTGTTCCATTATCTACCACTTTATTAAAGAGAGTGCATTTGTGAAACCATGAACCACGGTCCATTTTTAATCATAAGAAACACCTTTCCAACAACTTATAAGCATTTTCCATTTTCTGGCATTTAAAACTCCGAAAATACAAAAATACTTTTATATCTTGCATTCACAATACAAAACCCAAAAATATCATCCATCATTGTTTCCATCATCCTTGAACATTTATTTATCATCATTGCATATTTATTTCTTGTTTTGCATTTGTTATATTTTCATATCATTCTCACACCTTGTGCTTGATAACCACTTGGTGAAGTTGAGGGCACAAAACAATTTACTTTGTTTTGCAGGTTTTCAAGAGATAGATAAGAAGATAAATCTTTCACTACTGATTCCCCGAGAGTTCGATATTAAACCCTCGAGTCACCCCTCGTGGGGAAACCGTCTTTCCTATACTACACACTCTGCGCTTGGAGTCTGAACCTAAGCTAAGTTCAAGGCTATCAACCGGCGATTTCCGCGGAAGATCTTCATGCGCCGCCTCGCGGTGGCCGTCTTTCTTCTCCGCCTTCATCTTGCGCAACTGCTTCTTTGCCGTAATCTCGCCGGGCAGGGCGCAATACTCGTGCTCCTCGTGGAACTGCTTCTCCGCCGCAATTGCCTCCTCCATCTCCGCCACCTCCTCCTCCATGTGGGCGTTCATGGAATAAGGCGAGTGCATATCGGAGTGCGACAACGGCGAGAACGAGCTCTCCAGGCTGGGTGGGCTCCACATTTTGGAAGGAGAAGAGAGAAAGAAAGAAGGAATGGGTTGTGTTCTTCGAGCGCAGGGTAGGCCCCATTTTATTTAGAGGCGGCGGGGGAGAGAAACCGCCGCGGGGGCCCCACTTGTAGGGTAGGCCCCATTTTATTTAGAGGCGGCGGGGGAGAGAAACCGCCACGGGGGTACCACTTGTAAGATGCGGACCCACTTCACTAGCGCCTCCAGACAGAATCTGCTTCAGACTGGCCATTTGGCCTCTCCATAGCAGCTGTGATAAAAGTAGTGGCAAAACTGAGCACCATTTGGAACTAGTGGCAAAACTGAGTAGTACCAAGCCTCTAAGGGCAATCTATTAAATGACCCTTCTCCAAATGATGCCAAAATTCAAATATAAAACCCACAGCTGAATTAATGGTATCACATTTACCATTAATTGATAAATGGACCCAAAACCTTTTAGTCCTCAGTGAAAACAAGCATATATCCCATGTAAATTCAAGCCCAACATCAAATCAACCCAAATCCATCAAGCTTACTTCAACGTTAAGGAACCAATAGATAACCATTCGGCCTAGATAAGAAAAGTGATGTGGAGGGATAACTCCCTACACGGAAAACCAGCCAGAGTTCGTCCACAAGGGGAGATGAACTGTCTCTAAACAGCAAGCTAGCTACTGTGTAGCTCCTTCAGGAGGCATCATAGCAAGCCAAACAAGCTAATAAAGCTTTAAAAATACATTTTTGTTTCACTAGTAATCCTACAACAAGAACACAAGTATTTATCACTACAAAATCTTCTCAAACCCATTTTCTGCACAAAGTTCTCAGAATTTTTCCTTCTGGAAGTAATGATCCAGTGATACGTCTCAAACGTATCTATAATTTTTGAGTGATCCATGCTAGTTTTGTGTTATAGTCACATGTTTTTACTGTCATTTATATCATTTTTATGCATTTTGTCAGACTAACCTATTGACAAGATGCCAAGTGTCAATTCCCTGTTTCTGCTGTCTTTTTGTTTCAGAAATTTACTTCTGGAAATATTCTCGGAATTGGACCAAAATTTATGGGGATTATTTTTACGCCAAGACGAAGACGGAGTCCGAAGGGCAGCCTTGAAGGCGACCCACAGGGCGCAGGCGGCCTCCTGCCTTGGCCTAGGGGGGACCCACGGGTGGGACCTGCCCCTGCCCGTGGGCCACCTCCTCGGCCCCCTCCAATGACTATAAAATCAGAAATAACCTAAAAACGTCAGGGCGGCGATTATTTTCCAGAAACTCGACCCCGACACGCCGTCACCGAAAACCCTAGTTCGGGGTCCAATCTGAAGCTGATCCCGACACTCTGCCGGAGGGGAGATCGATCCCGGAGGGCTCTTCATCGTCATGCCTTCCTCCGGGATGATTTGTGAGTAGTCTCACCTTGGACTACGGGTCCATGGCAGTAGCTAGTTGGTAGTCTCTCTCTTGTGCTTCATGTCTTATGATCTTGTGAACTGCCTAACATGATCAAGATCGACTATTGTAATGCTATGTGATGTGTTTGCTGGGATCCGATGGATTAAGAAGTTATGTTCAGATTGTGCATGATTCTTATATGAGTACTTTATGTTCTTGCATGCTCTCTGATGTGTGTAGTTACTTTGGCCAAGTGATTTTGTGTATCTCCAAGAGAGGGTATTTATGCTAGATAGTGGGTTCATGCCCCCTTTTGTTCCTGGGCACGAGTGACAGAAACGTCTAAGGGCGAGGGTGTGCTGTTGCTACTAAGGGTAAACCAGCGGTGTTAATGTCTCTTTTGATATTAGTATTGCTTACTTCATGCACTTTACTTAATGCAATTGTCTGTTGCTTGCAACTTAATACCCTTGGGTGACAGGCTGGATAGCGATCCCACGATGGACTTTTTAGACAAAGACGCAGTTGGACTCAACGGTCTTTGTTCCTTGTCGTGATGCCTCCATAAACATTATCATATCCTTTTTTCATAGCTAAATTGGGTTTGTGTCATGATCTTGTCAATTGCCTAGCTGTAATTGGTTTACCCATCACATGCATATTTTATTTACTTGAGAGACTCCACTAGTGAACCCATGGCCCCCGGTCCATCTTTTACATTGTTTACAACCTCATTTACTTGCTTTTAATCATCATTATTTCTCTGGTCACTTTTCGTATTTTATCTATTTCATCATACAATTAACCGCTTTGTTTTCTGCGAGACCGGAAAGATTGACAACCTTTCCGTCGTTGGGGGCAAAGTATTTTGGTTGAGTGTGTGTAGGTCCATGTCTGTTGAAGGTCACGCACCAGAGATCTTCAACATTCACCTCTTGTTGATTTCAAAGTCCTACTGGTTCGATAAACCTCGGTTCGTTAAATGAGGGAAAACTGCTACTAGCTACAATTCCGCCTTCGCTTGGGGCACCACCCAACTTATCAATATCTACCATCAAGTAGTTTTCTGGCGCCGTTGCCGGGGACTTTGGAGCTACAGCAAGGGGAGTCTCATACTCTCAATCTCTTTACTTTGTTTTTGTCTTGCTTGCTTTATATCTCGTTTAGTTTATTTTCCTGTTTCAAAAATTTAAAACCCAAAAAAATTAGTGTAGTCTTTATTCCTGTCTTGTTATTTTATCTTATCTTCATGACTAGTTATTTTCCTCCTGTTGAGACACCCGAGTCCGAAGTCCTCACCTTCAAACAAAGAGGTGGGGAGAGTTTGAAAGATGCTTGTTACAGAATTAATGACGCTCGTCATAGATCCGCTAAAAACCATCGGCCACTGTTCTCCTTAGAAATTTTTATATTGGCATCACAAGTTGGTATAGGTATGTCCTAGATACTATCACAGGTGGAAACTTCCTAGGAATTAATGCTTTGGAAGCTTTTAATGTTATAGAGGGTCTTGTGGGGATTCCACCAACTAATGATCGTAAAATTGAAATCACTTTAGAACATGTCATGCAAAGGATAGAAGTTATAGAAGATAATGTACCAAGTGTGGATATGATAAGAGAAATAGATAAGGGAATTCTTGATGGTATTAACAAGCTTGATGGGTTCCTAAAAGACATTGCTAAAAGTATTAAGTCCCTTGAAGCTACAAGAGCTATTAATCGAATTGATAAATTGGGGGAAGCAATTGATACCTCGGGAGCACCCTTTTCTCCATCTAAATTTAAAAAGAGAGAGGCTTCGGTCCCCAAAGTACCTAAATTTATATTTGTGCCAAAGAATACTACTAAAATTAATACATCATTTGCAGGAAAAGAGGAGTTGAGGATGGTGAAGGAAGCTCAAATTTCCAAGGATTTTAAGGGAGGAGCCCTAGTGGGTAAAACTACTTTTGCTCCACCAATTGTTGGTACTAATAGTATTGCTGGAGGTCCTTTTCCAAGTTCCACAATTCATGAATTTGATAAGAATGATGATGTCTTTGATCCCGAAAAAACTTGATATTTGGCATTGCGCCCTAGCTAAAAGGCGTTAAAGAAAAGCGCTTGTTGGGAGGCAACCCATCTTTTATTTTCAGTTTAGCTTTTTGATTTTCTTGAGTCATGAAGTTATTACCTCTGTAGCAACTTCATTGTATCTTTTTCTTTTGGTTTTTTGTGCCAAGTTTAGCCTCTAATGCATTGAAAGTGCGAGGTATTGTGTTGCTGTCCAAAAACAGATTCTGTGCGCCTGTTGCACGAAAATCCTAAAATCGCCAGAAATTTATCTTTTTCTGATAATGTTTACAGAAAGCCTGATACTTTTATCTATATTTCGTTAGTTTTAATGTTTTTTGATTTGAGCTGCAGAAGTGCCTCGAAAAATTCGATCTTTACAGACTGTTCAGATTTTGACAGATTCTGCTTTTATTTTGCATTTGTCTCTTTACCATCGTCATATGTGATACTCTAGGGGTAGAGTGCCACATTGAGGCTTTTTAAAAAGTAGCTAATGTCTAATGAAGTTAGTTTGCAATTTGTCATGAGTTGAACACATGTGCATTTTAATTTATGAGCACTAACCCTCTAATCAAATTATGAGAAGTTTTGTGTGAAGGTAGTTTTTAAGTTCCAAAGGAGAGGAATATGAAGAAATCGAGGATGGATCAAAGCTCAAGCTTGGGGATTCCCCCATGGCACCCCCTCTGAATATCAAGAACTATCAAGAGTCAAAGCTTGGGATGCCCAAGGCATCCCCTCATCTTCATCGACTATCATAAGGTCGTCTTCGTTGAACTTCGTTTTTATCACTTTACATATTATGTTCTATGCTTGGAGCGTCTTTTTACTTTCAGTTTTGTTTGTTTGTTCTGTCATATCTTTGTTGGATCCTAGCTTTATTTGTGTGGGAGAGAGACATGCTCCGCTTTTTCGTTTGAATACTCCTTTGCTTCGCTTATATCTTTTTGAGTATTCTTAGCTACTGTCTGTTTTCTAGTAAGTTCTCGCTTTTAGCTTTTATCTTGTTTAGAACTGCTTGTTGTTAAGTTAAACTCTCTTGTTCTTCACTTATACTTGTTGGAGAGTTGATTTTGAAAAATTGCTTGAATTGTCAATGCGACAAAATGCTGTTTGTGTGATGATAGAATAAAATGAAAAGCCTGCAAAGTTTTGTAGATCATGGTGTGGATACTTGATGCTTATCAATTGTTTTGAGATGTTAAGTTGAATGCTTAAACTTGCTGGTTATTTGAGTGGAATTGATTAGTAAAGAAATATGGTTGAAAGCTTGAAATTGTGTGGTTTTTCATAGTTGTTAATTCATAGTGCTAATCTTTCCATCAAAAGAATTGTTTGGTCAACAAGAGAGACGGTGTAGAGTTTTTATGGTTATGACCGGTAATGTCTTATGTTGTTCTGTTACTGGTTATTGTTAGATGTTTGCTTCAAACACTTTTTTCTAAGCCTAAAAATTCGTACTGAGTGTATGGTTCACTCGTGCATCCAATCCCCAAAGCCAAACTTTCTTGCCAGCTGAGTCCACCATATCTACCTATGCATGGTATTTCCTACCATTCCAAGTAAATTTGTCATGTGCTACCTTTAAAAAATTCAAAATACTTCTTCTTTGTGCCTCTGTTTTTAAGCTCATGAGGGAGCAGTAGAGAGCTAGATATAACTTGTGACAAGCGAGGTCATTTCCCCCCTTTCACCCGGTGTTGATGGATTACGTCTTCACTTGAATCAACCCGAGAGCAGCTTAAGCAAAAATATAAATATAACTCACAATTCTTCTCCGCGCAATGCAAATCTGAGAAATCAGCCCAAACATTGGACAGTGGTGAAACCAAGGAGAAAGAAGAGCGTACTCGCTCTTCTAAGAACCAGCTGCTCTCACAAGTCTAAAAACCTTGCTTGTCATGAGGGACTAGATAGTTTCTCTGCTGTGAAGTCATTGACGAAAGCATGCATACCTCAAAATCATTTTACTTCTGTTTTAAAAACCAAAAAACTCTAGCACATGACTAATCCCTGTTTCCCTCTGCGAAGGGCCTTTCTTACTTTTAATGTTGAGTCAGTTTTCCCTTTTTCCTTGTATCTCCACAAAAGCAAACATCTAGCATTGACCCTGGGTATCGTTGAGCATATTACATTATCAAGATTAAACATGAATCTTTATATTGACTTTATCTATAAGATAAGCCGTTGGAAGTTGAAGCTCTTTGCTAATGCTTACATCTTCCTTTGTGTTGATTCTCAAACACTTTTGTCGTGGAATTATTATCCTTGTAAATTAGTCAAATATGTTGATCACATTGTTTTCATGTGTTTGACATACTATTTATGAAAGGTTTTGCTGATTCAACTTGTTTATTCATTGCTTTCTTGCTATCAATTATAGACAATTGTTTTGTATCTCTTCATTCACATCCTTTGATTTGCATCACTATCTTGATCAAGATTGTGTTGGTCGCATGTCTCATCAAAAATTATTTGTTATCACTTACCTACCCGAGGACGAGTAGGAGTTAAGCTTGGGGATGGTGATACGTCTGAAACGTATCTATAATTTTTTAGTGATCCATGCTAGTTTGTGTTATTGTCACAAGTTTTTACTGTCATTTATATCTTTTTATGCATTTTGTCGGACTAACCTATTGACAAGATGCCAAGTGCCAGTTCCCTGTTTCTGCTGTCTTTTTGTTTCAGAAATTTACTTCTGGAAATATTCTCGGAATTGGACCAAAATTTATGGGGATTATTTTTACGCCAAGACGAAGACGGAGTCCGAAGGGCAGCCTCGGAGGCGAGCCACAGGGCGCAGGCGGCCTCCTACCACGGGTGGGACCCGCCCGTGCCGTGGGCCACCTCCTCGGCCCCCTCCGATGCCTATAAAATCAGAAATAACCTAAAAACGTCGAGGGCAGCGATTATTTCCAAAAACTCGACCCCGACGCGCCGTCACCGAAAACCCTAGTTCGGGGTCCAATCTGAAGGTGATCCCGGCACTCTACCGGAGGGAGATCGATCCGGAGGGCTCTTCATCGTCATGCCTTCCTCTGGGATGATTTCTGAGTAGTCTCACCTTGGACTACGGGTCCATGGCAGTAGCTAGTTGGTAGTCTCTCTCTCTTGTGCTTCATGTCTTATGATCTTGTGAGCTGCCTAACATGATCAAGATCGATTATTGTAATGCTATGTGATGTGTTTGCTGGGATCCGATGGATTATGAAGNGTGGCAAGGAACTCCATGGACTCCAATCAACTAAGGCATACGCGTGGATGAGGAGAAGGAAGCGTCATGGACAAGGAGAGGAAGAAGGAGGCGAAGACAGGCAGGCCGGCCTCCAGCCCGGCCTAGGCCGGCCCCTAGGCCGGCACCCCACCAGAGCCGTCCGGCCTCCCAGCCGGCCTAGGCCGGCCCCCAGGCCGGCACCCAACCAGAGCTGGGCGGCCTCCTAGCCGGCCCAGGCCGGCACCCCTCCAGACGCCGCCGGCCTTCAGGCCGGGCCCCCTCCAGACGCCGCCGGCCTCTAGGCCGGCCCCCAGGCCGGACCGCCACCTTTCAGCTCCTTTTTGTACTAAACTATAAATAGCTTTCCCCCTTTTCCATTTGAGGCAGAGATGAATGAACTAGAGAGTTGAGCGTTGCTCCTTCCCGTGATGGGTTCCTCCGAGGAGGATGGTGATTCTTGTTGTATCTACTCTTTCACTTAGGTGTCTCTAGTAGTGCAAACCAATCTTTCACTGCGGTGATTCTATTGGATCGGTGGACCGGCCGGTAAGAGAAATCGGTTTCATTAAGCGTGTTGTTGACTTGGGTTTTGGGATCCGGAGGCTACTCCGTTGGGGGTTTGTTGCCGGGTGATTCTCCCTTGTAGGCTTCGTGAGTTATCCCCATGATTTGCCCTTTTTCCCCTCGTGTTCTTCGTTTCCACCTCTGTGTTCTTCGTGTTCATCCTCTTCCCCGCCTCAAATCTGTGAAGATAGGGCCAACCCCCTACATCATATGGTATCAGAGCAAAGGTTGCCACGGATTTGCCTTTGTTTCCACCCCCAAATCAACAAAAATTTTCTTTGAATTTGCTAATTTTGAAAATTTCCACCAAAAATAGCCCCAAATTGCTTTTGGATCGATCTGAGATTCTTGTGAGTTTTGGTAGGTTTTGATCCATGGATCCATTGCTATACTTGTTGATCTATCTCCCTTTGCGTTCCCATGGCCAAATTCCTTTGATTTCCCCTCCGATTTGGTGTTTTTCGGGCCGTTTTTCCACCCAAATCGCACTTTTTCGCGTCACGGGAAGGTAGTCTGGCCGGCCTCCAGCCCGGCCTAGGCCGGCCCCTAGGCCGGACCCCCGGCAGAAGCCGCCGGCCTCCAGCCCGGCCCAGGCCGACCCCAGCCGACCCCCTTGCAGAAATTTTGTTTTGGCCATAACTTTTCACTCCGGACTCCGTTTTTGGTGATTTTCGTCTCTAATCGAAGCTACCGACAAGCTCTACATCACCACGGCGGTTGATCCATCATCTATTGCCACCAAATTTCGTGAGCAAGGAAGGGACTTTCCACTCCACGGGTGAAGATCGTCGACGAAAGGTATAATATCCCCAATTCTTCTCCCACCTTGCATCACTTGTTAGTCAAGCCATTTGTGCCTATCTTACCTATTGAGACTAGCTCATCTATGATTGCTTGGGCTTTGCACACTTGATACCTCGTAGTGTTCCGAGAAAACCTAGTAGGCGCTAGTTGATATAACTCTTGTTGGCAAGCAAAGTGAGAGGCAAAAAGAGAAAAAGAGAATAAGAGGCAAAAGAGAATAGAAAAGAATCAAAAAGAGATAAGAAAAGAAAGAGCCTCAATGCCATATCTCTTGTAGGTCGCGCAAGCTCGATGAAAAATTCATAGGTGTGGTATCTTTGTGAAAATCTTGTAGCCCACCAATAATTGCAATCGAGTTGGTTTCTCTTGTACTTGTGCAACTTGAGCTTATAGTCTTCGCTAGGTTCATCACCAGCTCATTTTTGGTTGCACAAGTCCCACTTATCAAAGCGTGTGTTTCTATGAGCTGCACTCATATCCTTTGATCTCGATTTGTATTTGCTTTGTGATCATCGTGGTTCTCTACTTGCCTTTACAATATCTTGGTTTCTGGTTGTTCCATTTGCTTTCCACAATTCATACCTATCCACTCATAAGCCGTGTGTGTTTTGGAGTTGCGTTTGGATCTTTGAAATTCAAGTCACCCGCATTCTTGTGTATCGGTTTCTCTTGGCATGGTCCACTAGTTTCAATACTATGTACTAGGTGAGGTTGGTTTCTTAGTTCTTTCCACTCCACACATATATACACTTGTCTTGTGATTGACCATGTCTAGTGAGAGCGGAGCATCCTATGGAGGCCATGATGATGAGAACATGATGGGCGACAACGACTACGACGTGCCAAGCATGGATGACATCATGAGCGACAACGACTACGGCGCCCCAAGCATGGATGACATGGTGGACCACGACATCGACGACACCTCCACGAGCATGGACTACATGGCGGAGAACCACCACTACTACGACTACGATGCCGCAACCGTCCATGACATGGAGAGCTACACCGAGTTCGAGCCCACAAGCATCAACACCATGGCGGACCACTACTTCGACTACAACTACAATGAGGTGGTGGAACCCTACATCGACTACGGCTCCTCACGGCATGTCAAGGATCTTCCACGAGGCTCTACACACCTTGTTGATGACGAATCCGATGATGAGTACCCACCTCGGTGATCCTCAAGGCCAAGAACTCAAGAGCGCCACCGCCGTCAAGCACCTACTTCAAGCTCAAGGAGACGGAGCTCAAGGCATCTTCGCCTAGAGGACAAGGAGACATGCCCTCCTCCTCGACGTCAAGCTACCTCACCCTCGAGACGGCGGCCAACACAAAGTGCCTATCCACATGAGTCTTCGTCAAGGAACACCAAGGATCTTCATCGGCGTACGTCTACTCATGATCATCATCGACGTTACTATGAGGACTCAAGCTACTCAAGGCCACGCCATCACGCATCTACATCAACTTCCAAGATGGTGGCAAGTACACATCATATGGAGTCTCCTCCGCGCGCCACAACCAAAAGAGCGTCCAAGCATAGATCAAGCTACATGAAGGAATTGGACAAACTCAAGGCCATCCTCGACGAGTGGAAGACAAAGCGCGACACCGACAATGCCAACTTCGAGATCGAGCAAGCCAAGCTCAAGGCCGACGCCGATAGCGACAAGCTCTTGACCGACCTCAAGACCATCCGCGAGGAGTTCGTTGCCGGGCTATCCAAGTTCTTCACGCCCTCACATGGCTCTTCACTGAGATTATCACCGACTCCACGACAAGTTGGTGACCAAGAAGATGGCGAGAAGATGGTCGAGCATGGGATTTTCCCTTCGACCAAGGCGACGAGCATTGAAGATGCTACCACTTGTGGCGGCGAGCCGAGTGAAGATGCTGAGCATGGGATGTTCCCTTCGACAAAGGAGTCGAATGATGATGCCCACCCTACGGCATTCCCCTTTGGAGGAGACAAGGTTGAGAAGGTTGAGCATGGGAGTTTCCCTTCAACCAAGGTGGCGAATGGAGTTGAGTCTACCGAGCCTATCCCTATGTGCTCGAATGATGATATGGCACCAATCCCATGTGAGAATGAGAGCCACCTAGCCCACTTGAGTGAGAGTGCAAGTGAGTTGAGTGCCTCCACCATATGCGAGTTTGAGTGCTTCCACTTTGAGGGAATGAGTGATACACCACTTGACTTGGGAGAGGTAGTTAATAGGTCAAGTGAGGCCATTCCGATTTCTAACAACTTACCCTCTACCTCTAGTGTGTTTACTCATGTTGTGCTAGGTTCCATGGATGATGAGATGCCAAGCCTCGACATGATGGTGCCTATGATGGAGAAGATGTACATGGAGGATGAAGACGATGCCACCCCATGCTTATATGAAGATGTACAAGTCGGCCACATGGACGCCGCTACCTCTACCACAACACCTACCTCTCATGAGCGGGACTTCAAAGGTACGCATATGGGTGTTGATGATGCCATGATCCCACTAGTGGACATGATGATTTGTGAGCGCTTGCATGTTGTGGATGCTTCTATGGACATCACATATGCTACTTTCTCTTTCCCTTGTGATACCTTGCCTAAAAACAATGTTGATCAGGTGGATTCCCCTATTTGTGATGATTGTTCCATGAGCATGCCTTGCTATGCATATTTCCGTTTCTCTCCAATTGTTGCATGCAATATGTCAAACAATTTACATTTCACATGTATTGCTTGCAATGATGATAAAATTCTTGACAATGAGTTTGCCCCCATAGCATTCTCACATTTTAGAGATTTGCCTTGTTTGAGTGTTGAGTTTGTTTCTTTCTTCGTTTTGCATGTTGTCCATCCCCATACTTCATATAGTCAATTTGAATGTATTGCGTTTGGTGATCTGCAAATGAAGAAATGTGTCATAATGGATGATGCATGCATGTGCCATGCACACAATTTCTTTTTATGGAATTTCATGTGTAATGGCTTGCGCTTCATAATGTCAACCTCAATTGAACATGAGTTGACAAAAAGAGCTCTTGAGAGCATTTTCCATGAGAGTTATGGATCCAATCCAACTCTATTTCCTTTTCCATGTTTTGCATCGAACAAATTGAACAATTGCTCTTTCCTTTGGTTCGGTTGCAAACATGTGAGTGCTTCGGTTTTCCTTTGTGACATTCATGCTCCCTTGATTTTCCTTGTAAATGATTTATGTGTTGCAAAAAGTATGATGAACAATTGTTCTTTCCGATGGCTTGTTTGCAACCATAATGATATTTTCAGCATGTATTGTCATGAGGCCTTTGGATATTGTCTTATTGGTGTTGCAACAAAATCGATGAAAACTTGCTCTTCTACTTGATTTGTTTGCACCCATGATGGCGATGATAAGAGCCTCCCTCAATTTTTGTGGTTCACAAACTTTTCCTTCCGATGCTTTGAATGCAATGGACTTCATATGGTTCATAATGAGATAGGTATCTTAGCCTTCCCTACTTTTCTTGGAGATTTTGTGTTCCCCACTTTTGAGGATGCTTCGAAGAGTTGCTTTCCCAATGACCTTGCTTTTGAACTACATTCTATACATGTGTGTTGTGCTAACGGTGTTATGAACAAATTTGGACATGTCGTCGATGATGTGCTCCTCTATCATGCACACACATATTTTGCTTGGTTTTTGGTGCCTATAGGTAACAATAGCGGCATGGTGATCCACGTCAACGTCAAGCCATCTATCTCCTTCACATGATGAGGACGTGCTAGCGTCGAGGATGACGCTTTTCGAAGGAGGGGGATATGATGTAGGCCAACCCAACGACAACACCATGTCAAGCACTCCAACGTACGACAAGCCACCAAGGACTCCAAAGGGTGGCAAGGAACTCCATGGACTCCAATCAACTAAGGCATACGCGTGGATGAGGAGAAGGAAGCGTCATGGACAAGGAGAGGAAGAAGGAGGCGAAGACAGGCAGGCCGGCCTCCAGCCCGGCCTAGGCCGGCCCCTAAGCCGGCACCCCACCAGAGCCGTCCGGCCTCCCAGCCGGCCAAGGCCGGCCCCCAGGCTGGCACCCAAACAGAGCTGGCCGGCCTCCCAGCCGGCCCAGGCCGGCCCCCAGGCCGGCACCCCTCTAGACGCCGCCGGCCTCCAGGCCGGCCCAGGCCGGCCACCAGGCCAGGCCCCCTCCAGACGCCGCCGGCCTCCAGGCCGGCCCAGGCCGGCCCCCAGGCCGGACCGCCACCTTTCAGCTCCTTTTTGTACTAAACTATAAATAGCTTTCCCCCTTTTCCATTTGAGGCAGAGATGAATGAACTAGAGAGTTGAGCGTTGCTCCTTCCCGTGATGGGTTCCTCCGAGGAGGATGGTGATTCTTGTTGTAGCTACTATTTCACTTAGGTGTCTCTAGTAGTGCAAACTAATCTTTCACTGCGGTGATTCTATTGGATCGGTGGACCGGCCGGTAAGAGAAATCGGTTTCATTAAGCGTGTTGTTGACTTGGGTTTTGGGATCCGGAGGCTACTCCGTTGGGGGTTTGTTGCCGGGTGATTCTCCCTTGTAGGCTTCGTGAGTTATCCCACGATTTTCCCTTTTTCCCCTCGTGTTCTTCGTTTCCACCTCCGTGTTCTTCGTGTTCATCCTCTTCCCCGCCTCAAATCCGTGAAGATCAGGCCAACCCCCTACATCATCTGCGGTGCTTGCTACTACGTAGATCTAAGGCGTAGACGAAGTCCTCCTGGCGGAAGACATTTCTCAGCCTCCTTCGCGCCCCATACCGAACCTAAAAAGGGGGTATCCTTTACTCCCAATGTCCGTGATCCAAGACACGACATCTGGCGCGCCAGGTAGGGGGTGCAAGCGCTGGATCCGTCTTCATCGACTTCAAGATCTTCGTCGAGATCTACCTCAAGGTTTGCGTCGGCCTCAGGTTCATCGACAAGGTCTGCGTCGGCCTCAGGTTCATCCACAAGGTCCACGTCGTCCTCAGGTTCATCGGCAAGGTCTGCGTCGGCCTCAGGTTGATCGACAAGGTCCGCGTCGGCCTCAGGTTGATCGACAAGGTCCACATCGGCCTCAGGTTCATCGACAAGGTCTGCGTCGACCCCATCGCCAGGTTCATCGACAAGGTCCGCATCAACCTCGTCGCCGAGTTCGTCGCTGGGATCTGTCTCGGCCACATCGTCAAGCTCTGCGCCAGGGATGGCGTGGAAGAAGAAGGCCAAGTCCAGTGTGGAGTATCTACGGTACCCGGGGCTCAGTTTCGACCCTGAGGAGTCTTCGGCAATGCCTTCAGCCCAAGGTCAAGCCCGCGGGATAAAGTTCGTCCCCCTAGCAGCGCACGCCAATTCGGTGGCCAGTGAAAGGAGGCCTCAAGGGAGTGCTACAAGCATCGACGTACTCTTTCCCCCCGGACGCACGAGGTGAAGGAGGGACTCTGCTTGGAAACATCTCCTGTGTCGCTCCTCCGAGGGGAGGAAGGTCAGGTCCTGAGCCAGAAAACCGAGATCACCGATGAAGATCCACATGTCTACTTGCCGCAAGAGGTCCGGATCCCTTTGGGAGAGGATGGTCAGCCAGGACCCTGGTGCTCGTTCCACCAATCCGATAGGCATAATGTTGATGACTTCCGTGAACTCCAGAAGCGCCCGAGAAGCGGGGAATGCTACACCTGTGGAGAATTTGGTCACCTCAGCAGAGACTGTCCTCTCAACCCGAGACCCAGGAAAGCCCCGAAGAAGAAATCACCAAGAACTGTCACTGACGCCTCCACTCAGACCGACAATCTGGACGAACCCTGCCCACCACCAGCAGCACAAGGAACGCAAGAAAGTCACTGAATGACTGTCGCCAGTTGGGATCAAGCTTTCTTCTACGAAGGCCCACCCGGGAAAGGATGGGATCTGCCGAGCCACATCGTGACGATACACCCGGGACCAAGTGGACCTCCCTAGAAGTATTGGATTGCGAAATGGTTGGCCTCCGGGCGACAAGGATGAAGAGCCAGGAAGGGTCTCCGGACCGGCACCGTGAGGGTGCTAGCAAGGCGGACGTGCTTTCAAGCGGCACCGAAAACAAGGGGGTCTCCGGACCGGCATCATAAGAATGTCTGCAAGACAGACGTGCCTCCATGCGGCATCGGGAACACGAGGGTCTCCGGACCGGGGCCAGCGGGCCCTAGCCATAAGGTCCTGCGCTAGTGGAATTGGCTGGGCAGGCGGCTATTTCAGCATGGGTCCCTGACCCTGCGGGTAACCACAAGTAGGGCAGAGTTATGTCTTAAAAACGGCATAGAAGACCCGCCACGGCGGTAGCACGACGAAACAATTGCTGAAATAGTCAAAAGGAGGTCTGACACTGAGCTAAGTATAAATGTGCTTGCACGGGCTTTTCCCTTTTCACATCTGCTTTATGCATTTTGGCTAGGATGAAAGCGGGCGTTGTTCTGGGGTGGCGCCTCCGCGACAAAGCTGTCAGTTTCCCTCGGGCAGTGGAGTCGTTGGCTGAGGTCCGTGCGGTCAGAAAATGGCGGGTTCTTGGGGGGGATGCGCCCTGTGTAAGTGGCTCAGATCCGTCTGAGTGCCCACGGCTGGTTAGCTCTCACGCCCACTAACTCTTCCCGAGAGCGTTAAGCCTCCACGGATGCAATAAAACGGATAAAACTTGGAAAAAGTTTATTGACATTCTAGAAGTGCAAGTTTACAAGTCTTATTTGGAGGTACAGCATCCAAAACGCAGTTCACGATTCCTGGTATTGTCCCGTGTGCTTTCAGGATCACTTGGCGTCCTCGCGGGAGAGATGCTTCATGATCTCGTCCACCTGGCGAGTCACCTCGGGATCGGACAACATCTCGGGGGTGAGGCCTTCTAGGTCAGGCAGCGAGGGGAGCTGCTGATTCCGTTGACAGAGGGCCGCGACGAACTGGGAGGCCACCTGCTGGGCTGCAGCCCTCCCTTCTTGGAGGATGGCCTTGCTCACGCTCCTCTTGAGGCCGTTAACACGTGAGGCCACGAGCTCGAGGAACAAAGGATAGCACCGAAGGGAGTAGGAGTGCTCCCTCGGAAGGGCAGGCAAGCCTTTCACCTTCAGCGCCGCCAGTGCGTCCACGATCTTCGAAGACCAAGCGTGCATCTGGAGCAGGAGCTCATTGCTGCCCCGCCGGTGATTGCGGAAGTCACTCTCCTCTTTGGCGTGCGCCTCTTTGGCCTTCGCCAGGTCACTCTGCACCGCCGTGAGCTGTTTGGACAGCTTCTCATGGCGGTCCCAGGCAATCTGCGCCTGCGATTTGCTCGTTTCCGCGGCTGCCTGACTCTCGGCGAGTTCTTTGGTTTTGATCCGACGCACGACGTTCATGCGCTCGGCAGCTTCATCCCGAAACTTCACCGCGCCTTCCAGATTCCGGATCTTCTCCTCCAGCGCGAACCGGTGAGCGCCTGCGCTCTTCTTGAACTCTTCGGCTTTGGCGAGGGACGTTTTTTGCGCATCGATGGTGGCTACCAGAGATGCGATTCTCGCCGCGTGGTTGTTCCGCTCATCCCGGACCAGCCGGAGGTCATCCCGAGCTTGTCCTCGGCATTTCTCTTCGTGGGCGAGGTCCTTCTTCATTCTGGAGATCTCCCGGTCTCTCGACTTGATGGCCTCGTCTTTCACCCGGATGGTCTCGTTTGCTTCCGCCTCCACCTCGACGCGAGTCCACCCTTCCACGTTCAGTAGCCCCCTACCGGAAGGCCTTCTCCTGAGATTTCAGCGTACGGAGACGCTGCTGTAGCTCTTCGTGCTGGCGGGACAGCCTAAGTTCTCGGGCGTGAGCAACTCTTCTTCCGCTGCCACCCACTCCTTGCGGGCGTAAAGTTCCTCCTCCCGGGAGGAGGGAGAGGGCTCTCGCCGCTCAACCTCTTCGCGAAGGCCAGGAACTCCCGGAAGTTGGGGAACGTCCTTGTGAACCCTGGCGCCGGGTCCGCTGTCTGCGGGTCAGGCGAGAGGCTCGCGGGCCCCGATGCAGGGGCACCACCGGGAGCCTGCTCGGCCTCAGCACCAAGTTCGGGGCGGGCCACTGGGGGCTCGACATCGCCCTCGCCCTGTGACACCCCGATCCGGAGATCGAGACATCCCATATATCAGTCCCAGGAGCACTGAATATATGCAACTTGATAACAGAACATAACCACTTTATTTAAGGGGTCGGGGACCGACGATATATTACAAGGGTTTCATTACAAGGCCGCGCCCTAGCGCACACAACAGGTTGTACATTATTTATCGAACAAGACTTCATCAGAGGGCGTCATTGGAATGGCGGAAGCGTGCGACGAAGAGGGCCTAACTCCACGGGGCTCTGCGTGGATACCGGATCTAGTTCTCGTATAAGGGGTACTCGGCGACGGGGGTAGGAGGATCTGGCCACATGAAAAGCCAGGTGAGTACATGGAATGTACTCGCAAGTTATCAATCCACAATCAACCGTGACCAACGATCCTATATGGCATGGCATGGGTGCAGTAGGGTAAAGTGCGAGTCCAAGCTTAACGGTTGGACTTAACTTACCAACTTACCTATGACAAAAACCATGGACTATGAGAACGAGTCTCATTCCCACACCACAATATTCTCAACACTTAGGTTCTCAAGCTTGACCAACTTTGATCCAACTCGAGGCTCAGCTTTTGACCAACTATGGTCCACCTTTCAGCTCATTCAACTTTAGCCAACTCTGACCACTTAGTGAGTTTGGTTCTCCGTGTTCGACTGGACTGACTCTAGTGTGATTCAACACCGTTCCTTAGGTAGGAACAATACTAGATTCTAGATTTGACACTCTCGAGAGGTTGCAACTTTTATCCACGCGTTGGGGTCTAAGCTTGTACCGCCAGTACCGAAGTACTATACCCATCATGGCGACAACACAAACCTATTCCCGCGTAGCCGTCCGCTCTACCAAGACACTCCTTGTGTAGCTACCGACTTACCACTCGGGCTAAGTCTTATGACGAAGTGAATCCGGCACGTCCCCAACTCATGAGCAACGCCTAGCTCCGGAACCTTCACAAGACTAGCGGAAACCACAACTATGCAGTAACCGACTAGACTTGCCAAGTGGGTAGCATCAATAGAGACTTGATAGGCTACTAAGCTACGGTCTGCCCATTTTAACGACGCATGGTTGTGCGGGTGGTGTTAGGCGAGTGGCACTATATGACTCAATCTAGTCGACGGAGGGGATTACTCACTTAGCACGATTCATACTTAGTGACCAAACAAGTAACAAACATTAGTCCACAGGTAATAAGAATCACATAATAATCCAGCAAAGACGAATAAATTCAACCGGGCGATGGCGGAGATACCTCCGACCAGTGACAGCCACAGGTCGAGTAAAAGAAAATAAAATAGCACAATCAACCGGGCGATGGCGGAGATACCCCGACCAGTGACAGCCACAGTGATATGGCTAAGGTAGTCCGATCTTTCGATGAGATAGAGATATGTCGATTCTGGTGGAGTTCGACCTTGGCGATCCGACTTCCACGTACAAGTACGCAGCGCCAATGCAATCGCTAAACCAATCTCTGGGAGTTACCGATCCTGCAGTAGCACGATCAGCCTGACCAATCGGTCTAGTTCTACCTGCAATCGACGAACAAGTAAGAACCAAAGATGCAATCACGTAATTGCGGATGAAGTATGAGCTTTATTTTAAAGGCGGGATTCCGTAAGCGGTCTTGATCTGGTCGTTGGACACAAACCGAGTACACGAAGTTGCAGCAGTTGGCTAACTTTTAACTAAACAAAATCCGAGTCTAAAGGACGACCTAACGGGGGTATATAAGGAGGAGAGGTGTGGGATTTCGTCCAGCCATGGGGTGGCGGCCGAATCCTACCCAAGGAAGGCTTTCCTCCTTAGATACGGACTCTAAAACTGCCTATTAAAAGGTATCTCGAAAATACATGGGCCTGGCCCAAAAACGAGGTGGCGCAGCACCTATGAAAGCCTTGGACGAAATTCATTAATTGATATCTTCTAAAATTCGTCCAAGCCTTCAAGCATCTTTATGGTGGCTTCAAATCACGGTAGTCTCCATTGGTAGCGTCATCATCTCCGTTGGTTGCACTCCTGCTGCCATCTCCTCCAACGTACATGCTCCATAGCTTGTCCCTCTCATCCATGCTTGGTCCATCATTCCTAAGAGAGACAAACACATTTGATTTAGGCAGCATCATATTCTCATGAATATTAGGACTAGCTTGTAAGAACGAAAGTACCTGTTGATTAAGTTGACGTGCACGAGCTCTAGTCATAGGTCCTTGTAATGTAGGTGGTGTAGTAGTGGCGGTTGCATCTATAGCAGGGATGTCCTCATCACACAGGTCAAGTAAAAGAAAATAAAACAACACAGTTGGTTAGCGTCAACCGGGCGATGGCGGAGTTACCTCCAACCAGTGACAGCCACAGATCGACTACAAAAGTTAGTGGAGGCGTCCACGCGATCCCGTTCCACCATTCCATTGACTGCGGCGGTTCCCCCAGTCCATCGTCGCCGGAATGGGGAGTGGTGCATGGTACCGTCCAACACACACCATAACTCTACAGAAAAGTAGCCGCTTCAATCCACTTGGGCAGGACTCAACGTGTATTTAGACGGGGTACCGGAACTCAAGTCACGGAACATGAGTTTATCGTATTACGGAAAAATAAAGGTAGCATGGATAGATCACATGAAATGATAGACATGAAATATGGCATGTGGGATGCAAACTAGCGCGCAAGCAACATAGCAACAGAACATCTACAACTTGGAAACATGTGGTTGGGGGCTGATGGCTTGCCCTCAGCTGAGGGTTCAACTTCTCCTTCGAAAGGTTGGGTGGAATCTATTCAAGAAATAAAAAATAGGCATTATAAACCCTCCAAAAGCTATTCAACAACTTCCCAAGAAAATAAGCTTTAAATCCTCCAAAACCAGTGCCATTGGATTGAAAATTCAAAACAAAGCTACTGCAAAAAGATTCATATTTTTCTGAATTCTTTTTGAGAGAGTTATGACCTTTCAAAGTTAACCCTAAAAATATGTTTTTCCAAAACAGAGAAAAAATCAAAATGAAGAAAACGTTTCGAAAAGGTTAAAATTCTAATTGGTGGGTCCCGTTCTTTAAAATCCGAAACGGTACGCGGGTCCGGAAAAAAACAGAGAGGCGAGGGGGTCGCCGTCGCCGGCGTGCTCACCGTCGAGGACGGGGGCGACGTTTTAGGTCATCCTAGGCTCTATCGAGGGCTGCTACGGGCTCCGAGGGACCAGGATTGGAGGAGGGGTGAGGTGCTGGCGGCGGGGTGGCTTTGGAGGTGGGGAATCGTCCGGAGACCGAGCGATGGAGACGTGCTCATCGCCGGCGCTCTGGGCTCCCGTGGGGCTGATTCTGGACGGGGAGGAGGCTCGGAGGGAGGGGGTGGTGGTGTGGTGGTCGAAGGGAGTCGGGGATCCTTTTATAGCCCGCCGCGGTGGGGTCCGGATGGGGCTCGCGGTGAGGTGTTGAGGCGAGGATGCAGGGCAGGGGGAGAGACGACGGGCGGCGCGCCGATGGTGTAGCGGCAGGGCGTCGCTGGACGACGGAATTGGGCGCCCATGGATAAGCAGGGGGTGGCGTGGCGCTTGCGGGCGGTGGGGGGTCCGGGCGGTGGGGGGTCCGGGCGGTCGTGGCGAGGTGGCGGCACGGGGAGGCCGGTGCAGAGGGAGACGAGGGACGGCGCGCTGATGGTGTAGCAGCAGGGCGTCGCGGTGCGGGTGGAGCCTCCGCTGGACGGCGGGATTCGCGGGGCGAGCGGCCTGTGGAGCACTGTGAGGTGGGGGGTCCCGTGACAGCGCTGTGCGCGCGGCGCGTCGCCTAGCTGACGGCGGCGGACGGGAGGGAATGGGGAGCGTGGAGGTGCGGTGGTGGTCGTGCAAGAGGTGGGAAAGTAGGGGGACATGAGGGGAGGTGGCAGGGAGGTCACCGGCGACGACCAAGAGCTGGCGGCGCCGTCGTGCCCACGGTCCTGGCCATGCCGACATCGGCATCAGGATGATTCTCTCATCTTAGGGCCCAAAAGGCAAAACTAGTCGTGTCACTTAGTGCCAAATTCAAAATACTACCACTTTCTAGTTATGAGGTTAGGCTAGTTTGCAACTTGGGTTGAGCAAAAATTTCATCGAACACCTTCGGCTGAAAAGAGAAAATGGGTTTAGGGTATTTAAAGTAAAGGACATTTGGCCAGGCAAATTCACAGAGGTTGATATAGGCCCAGAGCATCTACCTTGTGGTTTTTGAAATTTTTGGAAAAGGTTTAGTTGGGTTTCCAAAAATAACATGGTTTAGGGCAGAAGGTAAAGTAGAGAAAAGCTCCAAAAATTCTTTAGCAAAGTATGAAATATTTTGCATATTTGGGTTACATATTGGGTAGGGGTCCTCCCTGAATTTTTGGGGAATTTTTGAAGTCACCCTTGGCATAGCTCCTTTGGAAGGCTAGGGTTTTGGGGTTTTTGCATTTTAAAGAAAAGATAAATGCATAGGGAATCTTAGGGTCTTTTTTTGAAATGTAGGAGAAGGTAGAGGTGCAACCATCAGAAGATCCAAGTCCAAATCCAAATGTTGGTTTTGTCAAAGAAAATTTTATAGGGCCAAAATTCAGGATGTTACAAACCTCCCCCCCTTAAAATGAATCTCGTCCCCGAGATCCGGGTTGCTCATGGAACAGGTACGGGTATTCTGCCTTCAGCAAATCTTCTCGTTCCCAGGTAGCTTCTTCCTTAGTGTGCTTATCCCACTGCACTTTATAGAACCTTGTGACCTTGTTGCGGGTGCGGCGTTCTGACTCATCCAAAATCCTGACGGGGCTTTCCTCATAAGTCAGTTCTGGGCTTAGCTCTAGGTCCAGATAATCTACTTGCTTGGTTGGCGGTGATATGCATTTCCTTAGCTGGGAGACGTGGAATATGTCATGAATTCCGGCTAGCTTTTCTGGCAACTCCAGTTGGTAGGCTACTGCTCCCCTTTTTGCTAGTACCTTAAAGGGTCCAATGAATCTAGGGGCAAGCTTTCCCTTTACGTGAAATCTCTTTAGGCCTTTGAGAGGTGTCACTCGGAGATAGGCATAGTCGTCTACTCCCTCCGTCCAAAAATAAGTGTCTCAAGTTTGACAAAAAGTGGATGTATCTAGACATGTTTTATGTATAGATACATCCACTTTTGAGCAAATTTGAGACACTTATTTTTGGACGGAGGGAGTACTTCAAAGCTGACTGGTCGGTGTTTGCGGTCGTAATAACTCTTCTGTCGGGACTGGGCTGCTTTGAGTCGGTCTTGGATTAGGCGTACTTGTTTCTCAGCTTCTAGTAACGTGTCGGGCCCGAAGATTCGGTTGTCCCCGGTCTCGGACCAGTTGAGTGGGGTCCGGCACTTTATTCCATACAGGGCCTCAAACGATGACATCTTCAAACTACTCTGATGGTTATTGTTGTAGGAGAACTCTGCGTAGGGTAAGCTGTCTTCCCAACCAGCTCCATAGGAGAGCACACATGAGCGGAGCATATCCTCTAGGATTTGGTTGACTCGTTCAGTTTGTCCGTCTGTTTGAGGGTGATAAGCTGTGCTGAAGGTTAGCTCTGTCCCCAGGGCTCGGTGAAAGCTTGTCCAAAACTTGGAGGTGAATTTGGTACCTCTATCTGACACGATGGTCTTTGGCACGCCGTGAAGCTTGACAATCTTGTTTACGTAAAGTTGAGCGAGCTGGTCAGACCGATGAGTGGTCTTGACAGGGATAAAGTGGGCCACTGATGTAGGGCTAGCCCGATCTTCACGGATTTGAGGGGAAAAGGGGATGAACACGAAGAATACGGAGGGTAGCGAGGGAGATTCGTGGGCAAAACACAAGGATAACTAGCAAATCCTGCTGAGAACTCCACCCAACAACAAACCCTCAAAAAGGTAGCCTTTGGATCGAAGAATCAAAGCCAAACTTACTCTTGTTGAAACCGATTGCTCTTACCGGCCGGTCCACCGATCCAATAGAATCACCGCAGTGAAAGATTGGTTTGCACTACTAGAGACACCGTAGTGAAAGAGTAGCAACAACAAGATCTACCTCAACGAGGCACCCTAGCTACGAGGGAGGAGGAGCATAGCTCACACAAGTCTCAAATTCAGTCTAACCTCGAAATGGGGAAAGTGGAAAGCTATTTATAGTCTATTACAAAACGGGGCAGGAAAGGTGGGGAACCGGCCTGGGGGCTGGCCTAGGCTGGCCTGGAGGCCGGCTGGCTCAGGTGGGGAACCGGCCTGGGGGCCGGCCTAGGCCGGCCTGGAGGCCGACCGGCTCAGGTGGGTGACCGGCAAGGAGACCGGCCTAGGCCGGCCGGGAGGCCGGCTGCGTCGGGGGGTGGCCCGGCCTGGGCCGATTTGGAGGCCGGCCTCCTCTGGTGGGAGCCCGGCCTTGGGGCCGGCCATCCTGTCTTTGCCTCGTTCTTCCTCTTCTTGTCCATCTTCTGGGATCTCTCCTTGTTCATCTTCTCCATCATCTTGGACCTTCTCTTGGCCATCTCCTTGACTCCATTGTGGGTCATCATCCGGGTGGATCCTGAGTATGCACAAGGTACCGACATGAAGTAGTAAACCATTCGAAGGAAGATCAAGGTCACACATCGAGAGGAGCGAGGTCACCTTTTCATGAAGAGCCTTGACTCTTGATCTTGTCATTGGGCCATTTGGCGTGGTGTCCATGGTGTTGTCCACATGTGGGGCTACATCATCCACTTTGGTTAGGCGATCGACAATAACCCATATAGAGTCATTCCCCTTGCTAGACTTGGGGAGTCCGACGATGAAGTCCATGCATATATTGTCCCACTTCCATTCAGGTACCTTGAGAGGTTGGAGGAGTCTCGCTGGTTTCTGATGCTCGGCCTTGACTAGGTTACAGGTGTTGCAACAGGCGACATGGTATGTAATTTCTTTCTTCATGCCCGCCCACCAAAATATTTGTTTCAGATCCTGGTACATCTTGGTACTTCCGGGGTGAATAGAATAGGCGGACTCATGGGCTTCCTTGAGCATCTTTTATTTTAGTGTAAGGTCATCGGGTACACAAAGGCGGCTCCCGTAATAGAGTACACCGTGGTCGTCCACGGAGAATTCCTTAGCCTTTCCCAAAGGAATCTTGGCCTTGATTTCTGCTATGCCTGGATTGTTGGCTTGTACAAGCTTTATTTCTTCCTCAAGATCGGGCTTCACTTCCAAGGTGCTCAAGTAGGCCCGGTTTCCTACGCACAGGTTTAATTTGGCGAACTCACTTTCCAGCCTTGGTGGTAACGTAGTGGATTTCCGGCTTAACGCATCTGCTACCACGTTGGCCTTTCCGGGGTGGTAGTGTATCCCGAGGTGATAATCCTTTATCAACTCCAACCACCTCCTTTTCCTTAGGTTGAGGTCCGGTTGGGTGAAGATATACTTCAAGATTTTATGGTCTGTGTAGATTTCACACCTTCGACCGACAAGGTGGTGTCTCCATGTTTTCAAGGCATGGACGACGGCGGCTAACTCCAAGTCATGGGTGGGGTAGTTTGACTTGTGAGTCTTGACTTGCTTGGATGCGTACGCTATAACCTTCCCTTCTTGCATGAGTACGGCTCCCAGTCCACTTCTAGAGGCGTCACAATAAACGGTGAAGTCCTTGGTGTCATCGGGTAACACAAGTATTGGGCCTGTGGTCAACCGGGGTTTTAGCTCCTGGAAGCTTGACTTTCATTCAGTGGTCCAGGTGTATTTTCGGTTTTTCTTCAATAGGTCGGTCATGGGTTTGGCTATCTGTGAGAAATTCTCGATGAACCTCCGGTAATACCCGGCCAGTCCTAAGAAGCTCCTGATCTCGGACACATTGGTGGGTGTCTTCCATTCCAACACGTCGGAAATCTTGCTGGGGTTCACAGCTACGCCGGCTCCTGACAGTACGTGCCCCAAGAACTCAACTTCCTTCAGCCAGAACTGGCACTTGCTGAACTTGGCGTAAATTTGTTGGTCTCATAGTCGCTGGAGGACCAGCCTAAGGTGTTGGCCGTGCTCCTCTTCATTCTTAGAGTAGATAAGAATGTCGTCAATGAATACCACGACAAACTTGTCAAGATATTCCATGAATACCTTATTCATCATGCCCATAAAGTAGGCGGGAGCGTTAGTGAGGCCAAATGACATAACCGTACACTCATATAGCCCATATCTGGTGGTAAATGCGGTCTTGGGTATATCGCTTTCCTGAATCTTCAGTTGGTAGTACCCTGTGCGGAGGTCAATTTTTGAGAATACCCCTGCACCTCAAAGTTGTTCAAACAGATCATTGATCCGGGGTAGTGGGTACTTGTTCTTGATGGTGACCTGATTGAGAGCCCTATAGTTGATGCATAATCTGAGTGTACCGTCGCTCTTCTTAGCGAACAGAACGGGAGAACCCCAAGGGGAAACACTGGGGCGGATGAACTTCTTCTCAATTAGATCGTCCAGCTGCCTTTTTAGTTCCACTAACTCAGGACTTGTCATCCGATAATGCTTCTTGAATATGGGATTGGTCCCGGGCACCACTTCGATGGCAAATTCGACGTCACGGTCAGGAGGCATTCCCGACAACTCGTCGGGGAACACATCAGGGTATTCACTGACCACATAGATTTCACCTAACTCTGGTGCTTGAATCGAAAATATTTTAGCCTTCACTTGGTGTGGCTTATTTGGTAGATAGGTAGTGCGGATGCCTTCCGGGTAGCTGAGGGTAACCGATCTGGAAGCGCAGTCAATTTGGGCGGCATGCTGCACTAGCCAGTCCATTCCGAGAATGGCGTCTAGGCCCGGTGTGTCGAGAGTGTTGAGCTGAGCTAGGAATTCCACTTGGTTGATGCTGATAGTCAGCTGTCGGCAACCTGTGTTGGTCCTCATCTTAGAGGCGGGGGTTTGTATCACCAAAAGATGGTCCAGAGGGAAAACGGTGCTTTGCAACAAAATCCTTGGAGATGAAAGAGTGGGAAGCTCCAGAATCAAATAAAACTAGTGCGGGTTTAGTGTTGATAGTACACATACCAAGCACTACTTCTAAAGCCTCGTATGCCTCCTCGGGAGACATGTGATGGACTCGGGCAACTTGAGGTGGGTTGGTGGCTTCGGCGGGAGGATTGTTGGGGACGCGGGGGTTGTTGGAGCCATTGTTGTTGTGTGCCAAGGGGTTGTTGGAGCCAGTCGGCTATGTAATGTCCAGTCTTTCCACACTTAAAGCATGAGTTGTCCCTCTTGCAGTCTTCTATCAGCGGACGCTTGTGGTAGAATTCATTCCGGGGGTCTCCCTCCCTTTTGGGCGGGTTCCAGGGATCCGGACAAGCTGAAGCCTATGAGTTGGGGGACCAGGTGCGGGGCCTAGAGCGAGTCCCCTCCGGCTGGTGTTTGCGAGACTCAAACTTCCTTTTGAGAGAGTCATAAATGATGTGGTGTCCCTTTCGGAAATCAGGGCAGTATTAACCAGGGCTTGAAAATCCGGGAACTGTAGAACGCTGAGCTGAGTCTTGATGGCTTGGTGCATTCCATGGAGGAATCTGTCCTTCTTCCTCTCGTCTGTGTTGACATCATCCGGGGCATAACGGGCAAGGTCGTTGAATTTGGTTAAGTACTCGCTTAAGGTCGTGTTGCCTCGGGTGAGTGCTAGAAATTCCTGCTGCTTCATCTTGATGAGACTTGAGGGTATGTAAGCTTTACGGAAAATCTCACGGAATTCGGCCCAAGTGATGCTGCCTCATCCTCTCTCATAATGAGCCGGTTGTCCCACCACACATCGGCGGGTCCTTCAAGATAGTGAGTGACGAAGGGCACCTTGTCCTGCTCGTCAACGCGAGCGATTTCTAACTTCTTCTCCATAGTACGGAGCCAATCATCTGCTTGGAGTGGGTTGGTGGCCTGGGAGAACTTGGGCGGCTGGGTACGTTGGAAGTCTTGCAGCTTGGAGCGGGTCGGGCGAGGGGCGTTTTGGGCTAGCATGCAACTTCCAAACTCCCTCATGATTTGAATCATGTGCAGCTGGTGGCGCTCATCCATCATCAACATTAGCTGGCTTGGAGTTGGTTCCGGTGGAGGGGCAGTTGGTGGCGGTGGAGGCATTGGGTCCACGCCGGCTTGTCGGACTGAACGACGGACTGGGGTTCCCTGGCTGCCACCTGTACCAGTGTTGGGACTCATCCTGGGGGATCGAAGGGGGACGTCCCATGAGCATCCATGAGGAAAAGAAAGGCAACATCCCAGAAAATCCCAATAAGAGCAAGAGATAAAACAAAGGCATTATTATACAATGAAGAGTCGGGTTACATGGCATACATTACATGATATTATACAAGATACAAGCCGTAACCACTACATTATTCTTACATGCGTTTGACTACGCGGTCATCGACTACAATACATGACTGAGATACACGCGCTATCGCTCCTGAGGCTAGCGCCTAAAACTCCATCTCAAGGGGAGTTGCTAGTGCGATGATGTCGAGGCTGTCATCGCTCTCTTCCTTGATGTTGGCGTTGGTCGCAGAAGGTGCCCCGGGGGTGTACGTGGGAGTCGGTGGGGCGGCGGTGGTGCGGCGGCGCTGGGCGGGAGGTGCTGGTGGAATCTCGGTGGAGGTGCGGGGCCTGAAGCGAGGAGCGGAGGTGGAACTACGGAATGGGGCGGCTCGGGCAGGAGCGATAACGAGCCTCGCCCTAAGCTGATCAAGGGTACTACGGGGGTGAGGGATGGGATGAGGAGGAACAACTCCTGGCGCCCTGGCGGCCTTGGCGGCAGTGAGGTTGGCACGAAGAACAGACATCTGGAAAAGGGTGTCCAGCAGGTACTGGTGGAGGTGGGACGTGTACCGGAGAAGGGAGGTGAGTGCGGGGGTGGTGCCTCCGGGGTTGGGGAAGAGAACATCCCCGTTGCTCAGGTCTAACCTCAGGAAGTAGAAGTAGCTGGTGCACACCTTCTTGACGGGGTCATGGGTGCGAAGGAAGACGAGGTTGTCTCCGGAGACCTCCTAGAGGGCGCGGGTCACCTGGTTGGTGGTGCCGGAGGAGAGGACGTAGGAGGGTCCATCTTCTCCAGGCTTGGCGTCTAGGTAGACCGTGGCGGTGAACTTGGTGCGAGGCCCATGAGAGCGAGAGTAGAACATGCGGAACTTCGGGGGTGGCGCGGATGGGTAGAGGTGACCCCAAGTCTCACGGAGGAACTTGACCATGCCAAGCTCGTACACAGCGGTGGTTTCTACGAGGAGTTCGAACGTCATCTGTACGATAGATAAGAAGGGTGAGTGACAAGGTCAAATAAGCACAAATAGGTAGAGAAACAATTGAAAACCGCAAGGCAACGTTCGTTGTCTAGGGCTCCGTTTAGAACTAGGATATCCTACAGGCAGTTAGGCTCTGATACCAAGCTTTGTGACACCCCGATCCGGAGATCAAGACATCCCATATATCAGTCCCAGGAGCACTGAATATATGACAACTTGATAACAGAACATAACCACTTTATTTAAGGGGTCGGGGACCGACGATAGATTACAAGGGTTTCATTACAAGGCTGCGCCCTAGCGCACACAACAGTTTGTACATTATTTATCGAACAAGACTTCATCAGAGGGCGTCAGCGGAATGGCGAAAGCGTGCGACGAAGAGGGCCTAACTCCACGGGGCTCTGCCTGGATACCGGGTCTAGTTCTGGTATAAGGGGTACTCGGCAACGGGGGTAGGAGGATCTAGCCACACGAAAAGCCAAGTGAGTACATGGAATGTACTTACAAGTCGTCAATCCAAAATCAACCATAACCAACGATCCTATATGGCATGGCATGGGTGCAGTAGGGTAAAGTGCGAGTCCAAGCTTAACGGTTGGACTTAACTTACCTACTTACATGTGACGAAAACCATGGACTATGAGAACGAGTCTCATTCCCACACCACAATATTCTCAACACTTAGGTTCTCAAGCTTGACCAACTTTGATCCAACTCGAGGCTCCACTTTTGACCAACTATGGTCCACCTTTCAGCTCATTCAACTTTAGCCAACTCTGACCACTTAGTGAGTTTGGTTCTCCGTGTTCGACTGGACTGACTCTAGTGTGACGGGACCCAACACCCTTCCTTAGGTAGGAACAATACTAGATTCTAGATTTGACACTCTTGAGAGGTTGCAACTTTTATCCACATGTTGGGGTCTAAGCTTATACCGCCGGTACCGAAGTACTATACCCATCATGGCGACAACACAAACCTATTCCACCGTAGCCGTCTGCTCTATCAAGACACTCCTTGTGTAGCTACCGACTTACCACTCGGGCTAAGTCTTATGACGAAGTGAATCCGGCACGTCCCCAACTCATGAGCAACTCCTAGCTCCGGAACAAGTAACAAAAGAGACTAGACTTGCCAAGTGGGTAGCATCAAAAGAGACTTGATATGCTACTAAGCTACGGTCTGCCTATTTTAACGACGCATGGTTGTGCGGGTTGTGTTAGGCGAGTGGCACTATATGACTCAATCTAGTCGACGGAGGGGATTACTCACTTAGCACGATTCATACTTAGTGACCAAACAAGTAACAAACATTAGTCCATAGGTAATAAGAATCACATAATAATCCAGCAAAGACGAATAAATTCAACCGGGTGATGGCGGAGATACCTCCGACCAGTGACAGCCACAGGTCGAGTAAAAATAAAATAGCACAATCAACCGGGCGATGGCGGAGATACCTCCGACCAGTGACAGCCACAGGTCGAGTAAAAGAAAATAAAACAGCACCGTTGGTTTGCATCAACCGGGCGATGGCGGAGATACCTCGGACCAGTGACAGCCACAGATCGACTACAAAAGTTAGTGGAGGCATCCACGCGATCCCGTTCCGCCATTTCATTGACTGCGGTAGTTCCCCCAGTCAATCGTCGCTGCAATAGGGAGTGGTGCATGGTACCATCCAACGCACGCCACAACTCTACAGAAAAGTAGCCGCTTCAAACCACTTGGGCAGGACCCAACGTGTATTTAGACGGGGTACCGGAACTCAACTCACGGAACATGAGTTTATCGTATTACGGAAAAATAAAGGTAGCATGGATAGATCACATGAAATGATAGACATGAAATATGGCATGTGGGATGCAAACTAGCGCACAAGCAACATAGCAACAGAACATCTACAACTTGGAAACAGGTGGTTGGGGGCTGATGGCTTGCCTTCAGCTGAGGGTTCAACTTCTCCTTCGAAAGGTTGGGTGGAATCTGTTCAAGAAATCAAAATTAGGCATTATAAACCCTCCAAAAGCTATTCAACAACTTCCCAAGCAAATAAGCTTTAAATCCTCCAAAACCAGTGCCATTTGATAGAAAATTTCAAAACAAAGCTACTGCAAAAAGATTCATATTTTTTTGAATTTTTTGAGAGTTATGAACTTTCAAAGTTAACCCTAAAAATCTGTTTTTCCAAAACAGAGAAAAAATCAAAATGAAGAAAACGTTTCGAAAAGGTTAAAATTCTGACGGGTGGGTCCCGTTTTTTAAAACCCGAAATGGTACGCGGGTCTGTAAAAAAAATAGAGATGGGAGGGGGTCGCCGTCGCCGGCGTGCTCACCGTCGAGGACAGGGGCGATGTTTTAGGTCATCCTAGGCTCTGTTGAGGGCGGCTACGGGCTCCGGGGGACCTGGATTGGAGGAGGGGTGAGGTGCTGGCGGCGGGGTGGCTCTGGAGGTGGGGAATCATCCGGAGACCGAGCGGCAGATACGTGCTCATCGCCGGCGCTCTGGGCTCCCGTGGGGCTGATTCTGGACGGGGAGGAGGCTCGGAGGGAGGGGGTGGTGGTCGAAGGGAGTCGGGGCTCCTTATATAGCCCGCCGTAGTGGGGTCCGGATGGGGCTCGTGGCAAGGATGCAGGGCAGGGGGAGAGACGACGGGCGGCGCGCCGGTGGTGTAGCGGCAGGGCGTCGCTGGACGACGGAATTGCGTGCCCGTGGATAAGCACGGGGTGGCGTGGCGCTTGCGGGCATTGGGGGGTCCGGGCGGTCGTGGCGAGGTGGCGGCACGGGGAGGCCGGTGCAGAGGGAGACGACGGACGGCGCGCTGATGGTGTAGCAGCAGAGCGTCGCGGTGCGGGTGGAGCCTCCGTTGGACGTCGGGATTCGCGGGGCGAGCGGCCTGTGGAGCACTGTGAGGTGGGAGGGTCCCGCGGCGGCGCAGTGCATGCGACGCGTCGCCTAGCAGACGGCGGCGCACAGGAGGGAATGGGGAGCGTGGAGGTGCGGTGGTGGTCGTGCAAGAGGTGGGGAAGTAGGGGGACACGAGGGGAGGTGGCAGGGCGGTCACCGGCGACGACCAAGAGCTGGCGGCGCCGTCGTGCCCACGGTCCTCGCCAGGCCGACATCGGCATCAGGATGATTCTCTCATCCTAGGGCCCAAAAGGGAAAACTAGTCATGTCACTTGGTGCCAAATTCAAAATCCTACCACTTTGTAGTTATGAGGTTAGGCTAGTTTGCAACTTGGGTTGAGCAAAAATTTCATCGAACACCTTCGGCTGAAAAGAGAAAATGGGTTTTGGGTATTTAAAGTAAAAGATATTTGGCCAGGAAAATTCACAGAGGTTGATATAGGCCCAGAGCATCTGCCTTGTGGTTTTTGAAATTTTTGGAAAAGGTTTAGTTGGGTTTCCAAAAAATAACAAGGTTTAGGGCAGAAGGTAAAGGAGAGAAAAGCTCCAAAAATTCGTTGGCAAAGTATGGAATATCCTGCATATTTGGGTTACATATTGGGTAGGGGTCCTCCCTGAATTTTTGGGGAATTTTTGAAGTCACCCTTGGCACAGCTCCTTTGGAAGGCTAGGGTTTTGGGGTTTTTGCATTATAAAGAAAAGATAAATGCATAGGGAATCTTAGGGTCTTTTTTTGAAATGTAGGAGAAGGTAGAGGTGCAACCAACAGAAGATCCAAGTCCAAATCCAAATGTTGGTTTTGTCANTCAAGGTCTGCGTCGGTCTTAGGTTCATCGACAAGGTCCGCGTCGGCCTCAGCTTCATCGATAAGGTCGCGTCGGCCTCAGGTTCATCGACAAGGTCTGCGTCGGCCTCATGTTCGTCGACAAGGTCTGCGTCGGCCTCAGGTTCGTCGAAAAGATCTGCGTCAGCCTCAGGTTCATCGACAAGGTCTACGTCGGCCTCAGGTTTCATCGATAAGGTCTGCACTCGACCCCGTCACCAGGTTCATCGGTAAGGTCTGCGTCGACCCCGTCGCCAGGTTCATAGGCAAGGTCTGCGTCGACCCCGTCGCCAGGTTCATCGGCAAGGTCCGCGTCAACCTCGTCGCCGCGTTCGTCGCCGGGATCTGTCTCGACCGCATCGTCAAGCTCTGAGCTAGGGATGGCGCGGAAGAAGAAGGCCAAGATCAGTGTGGAGTATCTGCGGTACCCGGGGCTCGGTTTCAAACTGAGGAGTCTTCGGCAAATGCCTTCAACCCAAGGTCAAGCCCGCGGGATACAGTTCGTCCCCCCAACAGCGCACGCCAGTTCGGTGGCCAGTGAAAGGAGGCCTCAAATGAGTGCTACAAGCATCGACGTACCTCTTTCCCCGCGGACGCGCGAAGTGAAGGAGGGACTCTGCTTGGAAACATCTCCCGCGTCGCTCCTCCGAGGGGAGGAGAGTCAGATCCTGGGCTAGAAACCGAGATCACTGATGAAGATCCACATGTCTACGTACCGCAAGAGGCCCGGATCCCTTTGGGTGAGGATGGTCAGCCAGGACCTGGTGCTCGTTCCACCAATCTGGTAGGCATACTGTTGACGACTGCCGTGAACTCCAGAAGCGCACGAGAAGCGGGGAGGAGTGCTACGCCTGTGTAGAACTTGGTCACCTCAGCAGAGACCGTTCTCTCAACCTGAGACCTAGGAAAGCCCCGAAGTCCGAAGAAGAATCACCAAGAACTGTCACTGACGCTTCCACTCAGACCGACAATCTGGACGAACCCTGCCCACCACCAGCAGCACAAGGAACGCAAGAAGTCAGCGAATGACCGTCGCCAGTTGGGATCAAGCTTTCTTCTACGAAAGCCCCCCCCCCCCTCCCGGGAAAGGATGGGATCTGTCGGCCACATCGTGACGATACACCCGGGACCAAGTGGACCTCCCCAGAAGTATTTGATTGTGAAATGGTTGGCCTCCGGGCGACAAGGATGAAGAGCCAGGAAGGGTCTCCGGACCGGCACCGTGAGGGTGTCAGCAAGGCGGACGTGCTTTCAAGCGGCACCGAAAACAAGGGGGTCTCCGGACCAGCATCATAACAATGTTAGCAAGACAGACGTGCCTTCATGCGGGTGTCGGGAACATGAGGGTCTCCGGACCGAGGCCAGCGGGCCCAAGCCATAAGGTCCTGCGCCAGTGGAATTGGCTGGGCAGGCGGCTATTTCAGCACGGGTCCCTGACCCTGCGGGGTAACCGCAGGCAGGGCAGAGTTATGTCTTAAAAATGGCATAGAAGACCCGCCATGGCGGCATCGCGACGAAACAATCGCTGAAATAGTCAAAAGGAGGTCGACACTGAGCTAAGTATAAACGTGCTTGCACGGGCTTTTCCCTTTTCGCATCTGCTTTATGCATTTTGGCTAGGACGAAAGCGGGCGTTGTTCTGGGGTGGCGCCTCCGCGACAAAGCTGTCAGTTTCCCCCGGGCAGTGGAGTCGTGGGATGAGGTCCGTGCGGTCAGAAAACGGTGGGTTCTTGGGGGGATGCGCCCTGTGTCGGTGGCTCAGATCCGTCTGAGTGCCCACGGCTAGTAGCTCTCACGCCCACTAACTCTTTCCCGAGAGCGTTAAGCCTCCACGGGTGCAATAAAAACGGATAAAACTTGGGAAAAGTTTATTTACATTCTAGAAGTGCACGTTACAAGTCTTATTTGGAGGTTACGAAATCCAAAACGCAGTTCACGATTCCTGGTATTGTCCCGTGTGCTTTCAGGATCACTTGGCATCCTCACGGGAGAGATGCTTCATGATCTCGTCCACCTGGCGGGTCACCTCGGGATCGGACAACATATTGGGGGTAAGGCCTTCCAGGTCAAGCAGCGAGGGGAGCTGCTGATTCCGTTGATGGAGTGCCGCGACGAACTGGGAGGCCACCTGCCGGCTGCAGCCCTCGCTTTGTTGAAGATGGCCTTGCTCACGCTCCCCTTGAGGCCGTTAACACGCGAGGCCACGAGCTCGAGGAACGAAGGATAGCACCGGAGGGAGTAGGAGTGCTCCCTCGGATGGACAGGCAAGCCTTTCACCTTCAGCGCCGCCAGCGCGTCCACGATCTTCGAAGACCAGGCGTGCATCTGGAGCAGGAGCTCATCGTTGCCCCGCCGGTGATTGCGGAAATCACTCTCCTCTTTGGCGTGTGCCTCCTTGGCCTTCGCCAGGTCATTCTGCACCGCCTTGAGCTGTTTGGACAGCTCCTCATGGCGGTCCCAGGCGATCTGAGCCTGCGATTTGCTAGTTTCCGTGGCCGCCCAACTCTCGGCGAGTTCTTTGGCCTCGATCCGACGCATGGCGTTCATGCGCTCGGCAGCTTCATCCCGAAACTTCACCGCGCCTTCCAGATTTCGGATGTTCTCCTCCAGCGCGAGCCGGTGAGCGCCTGCACTCTTCTTGAACTCTTCGGGCTCACCAAGGGCCGCTTTGTGCGTGTCAATGGTGGCTACCAGAGATGCGATTCTCGCCGCGTGCTTGTTTCGCTCATCCCGGACCTGCCGGAGGTCATCCTGAGCTTGACCTCGGCGCTTCTCTTCGTGGGCGAGGTCCTTCTTCAATCTGGAGATCTCCCGGTCTCTCGACTTGATGGCCTCGTCTTTCACCCGGATGGTCTCCTTTGCTTCCGCCTCCACCTCGATGCGAGTCCATCCCTCCACGTTCAGCATCCCTTGATCCAGGCGTTCCTCGTCGAGGGCTTCCCCAGCCTGGAACATCTCCTCCTCCTTGAGGAAGGCCTTCTCCTGAGCTTTCAGCGTACGGAGATGCTGCTGCAGCTCTTCGTGCTGGCGGGACAGCCTAAGCTCTCGGGAGTTCAGCAACTCTTCTTTCGCTGCCATCCGCTCCTCGCGGGCATAAACTTCCTCCTCCCGGGAGGAGGGAGAGGGCTCTTGCCGCTCAACCTCGGCCTTCGCGAAGGCCAGGAACTCCCGGACATTGGGGAACGTCCTTGTGAACCCTGGCGCCGGGTCCGCTGTCTGCGGGTCATGTGAGAGGCTCACGGGCCCCGATGCGGGGGCACCACCGGGAGCCTGCTTGGCCTCGGCACCAAGTTCGGGGCGGGCCGCTGGGGCTCGACGTCGCCCTCGCCCCCAGTGCGGTCCTCCGCCCCTTCAGCGTCAAGTTCTGGGCGGGCTGCTGGGTGCTCATCGTCGCCTTCGCCTCCAGCGCGGTCCTCCGCCTCGAGATCCGCATCGACAACGAAGTATCAGCCTCTGGGGGACCTTCCGGTCACCCGGGGGGCAACGATAACGACTCCGGGAGAAGTTACCTGGAGACGGCACGGAGGCTGCCGGGTCCCGACCCGTGGCCGCTTGTTCCTGCCCTCGAAGGGGCAACGTCTGGGCCGCCATCGCCGGCGACCTTTCGGCTCCTCCCTCCGGGGATCCGGCCCTCGGAGGGGACCTGACGGGAGACGGGAGTTCCCTCGCGACCACCACGGAGCTCTCCGCGGTCTCTCCCGCCTCTTCATCTTCATCAACTCGGGCGCGCTTCCGGGGGCTTCCGGACCCGGAGGACCTGCAACGTGCAACGACGGTCAGAGCTGCCGCAGTCCCTGGCAAGCACGGAAGGGTCGGGATGGGAGTCGAGGCTTACCTCTAGGCCCGTTTGGCGCCGGAGAAGCCCCACCGCTTCCCCACCAAGTCTCCGAAGAGATCCAGCGCCGACACGCTCTCATTGCCTCCATCATCTGCAAGCATCGGTGGCGGGAAGGCCTCGGACCATCCGTCGGAGTCCTGCCCCACCGGCAAGTTCGGAGGTGCCAGCTGATCGGGAAGCAGCTCTACCCTAGCACCTGCCCCACTCGCGGGTACTTCTCCTTCACATCGAAGGGGCGCGGGGGAAATGGGACGGTCCAGCTCTTCCAGGATCGCCTCTTCCTCGTCTTCATCGTCAAGGTCCCGAGTTTGTCCGGGGAAAAGTCTCCATAGGGCGGCCCCACCGCCGTCTAGGACCCCCACGGACCCTCTTCTGCTTGGGCACCAGAAGCGGGTCCAGGAACTCGGTACCTTGGAGCCCGTAGGCGTTGCACCGCGGCATGGGAGGCACCACGTCTCTGCCTTCGGGGCGGTTGAGCAACGAGAGAGTTCCTGGGGAAGGTCGTACGACACCCTCGGGAGCAGGAAGAACATCTTCCCCTTCAGCAGCTTTGGCGATACCCATGTCCCCCAGCGGGTCTCCCACAGCGGCTGGGACCTACGCTGCAGCGGGGCGATCCCCCGCCGGACAAAATCACCAGTGATCATAGCGGAAGTCACCTGGCTGTCGCGGAGCTCCGTCAACCTCCTAATGATCGGGAGGAGAGCTTCGTCTTGAGAGCTTACATCCCTGGAGTTGGCTAAACTCTCGGCCGGGGCAGATGGCACCAGAAGGTGGGGGTTGAGGCTGTCTGCCTGGATCAAGTACCAGTTCTTCCTCCACTCCCTCCAGTCAGGTTGGATCTTTGTCTCCGGGTACTGGCGCGCATTTTCCTTCTTGAGGCAGAAGGACACTCCGCCCGCTATCCACCTCGACCTCCCCCTACGGGGCATGAAGAAGTGTCAGAATAATGCCACGGAGGGCATCACGCCGACAAACGCTTCGCAAGCGTGCGCGAAGGTTGCCAAGATCCCGCCACAGAGAAGTCATGGAAGGTCACCACCTCGCCGTATTGCTGGGGGCTCGTGTCCGGGCGAATCTTCAGCTGGTCGCCTCTATGAATTCCGCAGCAAGCACGCTGCGGGCGACAGCAATCCCTTCCTCACTCGCAAACATGCTCGGAGAGAACAAGGCTTGTGTTACCCTCGGTGAGGGAGGAGGGATGGCCTAGGCGGGGCCCGCCACGGTCTTCTTATTCCTGGCGGTTTGCTTCACTTTCCTCACTGCCCTCTTCTCCTGCTTGGGCGCCATGGGCAGGGGAAGGAGGAGGAGCTCGTGGCGCGCGGCAAGGAGGAGGAATACAAAGTGCGATTGGGCAGCAATTTGGGATTTCTGCGATTGGGGAGAAGTAACGGCTACAGTTCCCAGGAGCCGTGGCTTAAAAGGCATCCCACGCGTCGCGTCGGCGCGGGGATCGAGGAGGCGTCCCGTCCGGCATGTTTCCTCCCGTTGGATTCAAGACGGGCGTTGGCGATCCGCGCAGACTGCAACGTTCAACAAGGCAAAGAAGACCCGTGGGCGCGCGCTGCCCCTCCGCAAGCGCAGGCCTGACGAATGGGACAGGACGATCAAGACCTGACGCCGGGAACCCAGTGTGACTTTTTTGGTCATAGCCCCGGCAGCAGAAGGACATGGCCGCCGGGACTATGCCCGGGGGCTACTGTCGCAATAGTGGAACACGGGGTTCCCCTGATGCGGTCAAAGTGGGTCCACCGCCTGTGGGCCCACCAAGAAGGCGAACAAGGCCAAGGTTCAAGACTGGCAGATGGGTCCCCCATCTGCCCCACGGCGACCAGGTAAGCACGGCATCGACAACCACGGCTAAGGACCAGAGGACCTTCCGGGGCCCCCTTCAACACGGCAGATGACGCAGAGGTCTTGGGGACCCCGATGCCCGGCAGGAGGCCAGGCTCATCCCCGGGAACCAACCTCCGCACACGCGAAGAGGATAGGCTTACCAGCTCCGGCTGGAAGCTCCTAGAAGACTTGGGCGCCAAGAAGATGGAGCCGCTGTGGGGGACAGGATCGGAAAAGGTGTCAGCCTCTGTCCGTCCGCCCTGCAAAATGTGGGTGGCCACACCTATCCCCCTGAGAAGAATACTTGGACGAGAAGAAGCCAAGTCACCCCCGAATAAGAACCCGGAGGGGTTTTCCCGCCAAAACCCCTCCGCCCCCAAAGGTGCACCTGTGGGATCCCTTAGCCTATAAAAGGAGGACCAAGGCACCAGAGGGAAAGGACGGATTTCCAGAGAGTCGGAGGCTAGGCTAGGTAGCACAAGACGAAGAGTAGCATAGGCGAGAGGTGATCTCCTCCGGGCCAGGATCTGCTCGTCTTCAACCTCTAGCTGACACCTCCCGGGTTGGCACCCGCAACCAACCCTGTAAAGCTATATCATGATATTACACTCAATCCAGACATGCAGGAGTAGGGCTGTTAGCCTCCGGGCGGCCCGAACCTGGATAAACTCATTGTGTCTCTACGTTGCTTGCTAGTACGTAAATCTAAGGCGTAGACGAACTCCTCCCGGCGGAAGACGTTTCTCAGTCTCCTTCGCACCCCATACCGAATCTAAAGGGGGTATCCTTTACTCACGGTGTTCGTGATCCAAGACACGACAAACCCTATATCTGGACCATTCAGTCTCCTCTGGATCCGCACACATCTTTATATTCCCTACCGTATTATGCTCAGTATGTCCATTTTGATACAGTGCTCAGGCCCATCTACTGACATCATTTATTGAACGCAAAGACGTTTGTCTCACTGTCGGTACAAAACTATTTTTTTTCTAGAATACGCATACGCATGCGTATCATATATTAAGAGGTAGAAATGGCAAAGAGTGCCAATACAACAGGTTCCTCAAGCTCAGTCTCGGGAGAAGTCCATCGAAAAAAGAAAAAGAGCCTAAAACGACTACTCGCGGCTAGTCCACCTATGAGATACAGCGATGAAGACGTCCTTGCCTTCCCTTAAGAGCCCAGTGTTATACCAAGCCTCGCCTTCGGAACGAATCCTACCGAGAAGAACCGGGGTGGACGGAGTCGCCCCATCAAAGACGATCTTGTTCCTATGCTTCCAGAGCTCCCACATCACCAAGACGACAAAGGAATGCAGATCCTTGTGCTTGCTCGCAATGGGCAGCAAAGTGCTCCACCATGAGATGATCAACGGGTCTGGTAGAGGCATGAGGCCACGCAGATCCAGCATGTCCCAGACGGCCCTGGCGAACACACAACCGAGGAGGAGATGATTGATGCTCTCCTCACATTGGTCGCAGAAGGGGCAGGCCGACTGGTGATCGAATCCTCTCCTCGCCAGCATCTATCTCGCGCCGCCAGCCAAGTGAATAGATGACAGTTCATCGGGGCACGTGACTTCCAAATGGCATCTACGACAGGGAAATAGGTCCGGGCAGCGAAGAATGCTGCATAGGCAGATCGCGCCGAGAAGAGTCCCGAGCCTTCCCAGTTCCACCGCATCGTATCATCCCTGCCATCGTCCAACTGCACAGTCGACAGACGGTCCCAGAGTGCGAGAAATTCCGTGATCGCCTGCTCCGACAGATTGGGGCCTATGCACAGACGGTACAAAACTGTTGTTCCATTCCTGAACGGAGCACTAACACGTGGACCGTCAGTCCAAGCATGTGCAACAAGTACATGCGTAGATTCCTAGCTATTCCCAGTTTCATTCACCACCGTGATCTTTCACAGCAATGGTCTCTTCCTCATCCTCCTCAAACGTTGTTCCCAAGCAAGGGTCAAGTACTTCATTTCCCAACTTATTTGCATATCTCCCGTATTGATTTTTCTAAAGCATTTTGCCTTTCTGGGCAGTGTGTCCTGCCTACACGAACCCTGAAAAACATTTCCATAGTACTTCATCTATTGTCAGACTTATAATTTTCAGACTCTTCTTTCTATTTCCAGCACAAAGATTTTTTTTAGCATTTCAGTTTTGTCACACTAAAATTTAGCATGTTGCCTTCTTGTCCATCCGGGTGCTTGGGGATCTACATGCCCTACGGACTATGCTGAGTCTGCTGGTCCGTTGTAATCCAAAGCATTCATCCCGTTTCTTCCTTCGTGCACATCGTCAGTCTGCAAGATTACTCCGATGGCTGACTACTACGGCACCCAAGACCCGACAGCGCATGTCTGCGACTCGCCTCCTCAGCTGACACTATTGTAGCTTTAGGTGGAGGGCGGCGGGCTGCTCAGACATCCGAAGCAATTAACTTGTTTTAGCAAAAGTCCCGAAATCCTACCCAGTTCTATGCACCCACAGCTAACCCAACGGAACAAATCACCCTACCTACTAACTGGTTCTAGCGGGAAGTCCATGTTGGCTCACCACGCCCGTCAAGCTCCTCTGCTCAATACTATTTGATAGAAGATAGTACGCGGACATGATGTTTTGGCTCACGGCCGTAGATAAATCCATTCTGCTAAATGTATTTTTAATGCGTTTAAAATGTAAAAAAATTTCAAACAAAAATTTCGGGTGTTCATATGAAAATGTCTATCCGTGTAAAAAAAACCGCATCGAAAAGATATTTTGTGTGGCCGGTATAAAAAAGAGAAAAAATGTTACATGCATATGTATTTTTGAACACTGGGGATTTGTCTTTTTTACACCGGCCGCACAAAATGTCTTTTCTCCGCGATTTTTTTAGTACGAACATAGAATGTTCGTATGAACACCTGAAATTTTTGTTTGAATTATTTTGACATTTTGAAATTGGGTTTTGAGGGTAGGGGGTTCATCTGCACCCGTGAGCCAAAAGCCTATTTCGATAGTATGCGGAATATTGATTATTGATTGTATTGATATTGTCGATATTACATTGAGTCTTGATGGGCTGTTTATATAGAGTATAAGACTTGGAGGCCAAGAAGCCTAGTAGAGATAGGTTTGGACTATAATTCGGATCGGTAGTGACGTGAACAACAAGAGCATCGCGGGCTGTCTTACTGGATCATAAGCAGGAGCCGACGAGGAGGCGAGGTGATAGCCCTTGATGTTGATGTCGATGTAGTCATGAGCGGGGGCGTTGTAGTCGTGGTTGATGGTGCCGTGCGTGATGTAGTCGCCGTTGAGGAAGTCGCTGATGTTGATGAAATCATGGTCGATGTCGTTTGTTGAGCCTGGGGGAAGTCGCCGTAGTAAAATAGTAGAAGCGGGAGCAGTGGTAGTCAACTCGAGTTAGATGTAGCTGGATTTGTGGTAGCAGTAGTTGAGGTAGATGGCACGGCAGGCTGAGTTTGCCAGACTCGGAAGCGTGTCGGGGACGAAGGCACGTGTCGGTGTTGATAGTACTAGACGTGCGAGGACAGGGACCATCATGAACCATGCGAGCCAGATTCGACTAGAGTAGCAGAGAAGGCCTTTGTGACCGGTTCGTGCGAGAAAGGCATCCCAGTGCCGGTAAGTCCGTCGTTGGCACCGGAGTAGACGAAGAGGTCACAAGAAGCAAAAAAAAAAAATAGCACAAGCGGATGCAAAAAATAAGGAATAAAAATAGATTTCAAGTTTGGTTGCGAGGTCATGGTGGACGAAGACGGTGAGGTGGTTGTCGATGATTTGGTTGTTGCGATAGTAGATGTCGGGGATTGAACCGGGTCATCCGTTAGCAGGAGCGCAGTGACGTGGTATTGAACGCGGTAAATTAGATGCCGGGGATTGAACCCGGTTCATCTGCTTGCTGAGCGTGGTGGCGCTGCGGAGAAGGAAGAAGAACCCGTTGGCATTTGATGAAGACGAAGAGTCATGGCGGCGGCGACAATGTGGTATGGCAACGACGTTGTTGGTGGAGATAGTTGTCGGCGATGATGACCACGTGCAATGTTGGTGCATCCCTATGTTGACTGCAATGTGCTTACTTTGGTACGTGCTTGATTTCCCGATCGATGTTGTCAAAGATGAGCCGGCGTGGTGGTGATGTGCGGACGGACTAGTCGGCGACTGCCCGTGAAGGAGTCCCTTGGGACGCCGGGCAGAACGTCTTTGGCACGATCGTTGATGAGGAGTTTGCCGGAGATGAGTCAACGACCTGGTTGGAGTAGAGGCGTGCGAGGACGATGTGCGGCAGTGGGCGACGCAATCCGATCTATGTTCGACAAAAGAAGAAGAAACACCGGAGAAGCAGCAAGCGAGAAAACTACGACAATCTAATTGACCAAGTTCTAATCTACAAGTCGGCCCCTGGTGGAGATTGATCTCCTCGGGGGCGGCGTGGCGGAAACTATGCGTGGCTAAACCCTAGATTGAGGAACGAAACCCTCTGATACCATGATAGACGACATTGTGGAATATTGATTGTATTGATGTTGCCGTGCGCGTCTCGGTGGATCTTGACGTCTTGGCTAGAATGGACAAGTGTTTCAGAGGCAGCAGAATGGTCTACATGGACGGTGTTTGCCCCAATCCGGAGCGTTGGGATGGAGGTGTACGGCTATACGGACGAAAGTCCTGCTCGTGTTCGATCGATGCCGGCGGCGATGGCGCCCGTGGCTGTCATTCCCCTCCTTGGAGGTGTCGCCGAGGTGTCGACATCTCTTCCCCACACTTACAGTTGGTAGCTGTCTCCGGGCGAAAGCCTAGATTCAGAGCTGGATCTGCACAGATCCCATAGATTAAAAAGACGGTACTAATATCAGGTTCATCTGAACCCAGGTTCCAAATTGCTGCCCCCTAGTCGTATCTGATTCATACGCCCCCCATCTCACATGTGTCTCTGTGGAGCCCTTGGAAACCTCTACGAGTTAGCTGGCAGTCTGGCACACTGCTGGAATTTTCTTTTCTTTTTAGCTCGGTATTTGAGGTTTTGCATTGTACGGTATTGGGTGCCGAGCGAAAAAATAGGATCGTCTCCCGGGTCGCCCCAGGCGACTCCGGAGGCCCCCCAGCCGCCACCCAAAACCACAGCCAAACCACATCCCCTGCCGCTGAAGGAGGCTACCGGCGGCGGTGGGGTGCCCCTTCCCATTCTTTTTTGGGTCTTCTCTTCGCGTTTTAGCATTTTTTCTTCCACCCACCGTCGTGGGTTATTCCAAGGCCCGATTGATCCTTCTGGAGTGGGGATCTGTGAGCGTGCTACGTGCGCCATGGCTCTCGACCTCCCAAGGATCACCAGGCCACAACCATGTTAGCAGGACCGGCCGCACACCGTCGCGGTTGCTGGCATCCGATCCATGTCCTACGGTCTGATCCGCCACATGCGGGCAGCGGAGGAAGGCCGCCAATGGGCAGGGCCAAGCGACGAGTTTGAAGCAGCGCCACCATGACTTCGCCAAGGATGTCCCTGGACACCCATGATTTGGTCAGGGCGTGACTCTCCACCTCGGGCTGCTCTCAATGGTGTCCCACTGGATCGCTACTAGCTCTTTATTCCAGTGCTACTAGCTCTCGTCGACCAGCGTGGCATCTAGCCTTCCTAGGGTAGCTAGCATCATGTGAGTGCGATCTATCTTCTGCTGACTAGGGTTCTCTTTATAATCCTCCTCTGTTGTTTCTGGTCATCACTATCCGTCACGTAGGGTGTCAAGTGGGATCCCTGTTAAAACCAATGCATCTAGTTCTAGATCAATCACGGTAGCAACTTTAGGGTTAGCCCCTTCTGTGTATCGGACGCGCGAGAGAGAGAGACCGAGAGGAGAGAGGTGAGATCGGCGTGTCTACCTTGCCTCCGTGCGGTGTAGAGCTCCAGGAGTCGGCCATGGTGGTGGTGAGGTGAGTGGGCGAGGGGTGAGTGTGGCGGCGGTGCTTCCCGTCGCTCACGCTAACCCTAGATCGGTAGGGATGTTGGTGAGGGGCGACGGCGCACAGTGAACCTCGTAAGTTGTGCAGGCCGCCCCCCACCCTTTATATAGCGTGGCGACAGGGGCCGTCAACCATATGCGGTTGGGCGCCCCCGATCAGGGCGCGAGGCAAGGGTCCGTGCGAGCCGTTGGGCTCGTACGGGTGGAGATCAATCCAACATTCTCCCCCTTGATCTCAACTTTTGCTTTTACCTTTTACTTTACTCGTTTCATCACAGATCAGTACATAGAGCATGTTTCATCGTCTCAGCTCAATTGCCGATAGAATCAGACAGCTACGATGTACGCCTCCATTCAGAAAAGATTCTTTAATCTTTTGGGCCTCTTTATGGTCCGGAAAACATATAGACTATACCATAAACCCATGTCGACTGTGTGTTCTCCAAAACACACTGGGCAGTAAGCCTTTAATTAGCAGATCTGCAAACACTTGTGTGTTTCTTTTATCTGTTCCTCTTATGCTCCAAGCATTTCAACATAATTCTGGACTTTCTCCTTTACAACGTATAACTCTGTGTCAATGTGTTTGGCACCACACTTGACTCATTGTCTTAGGAGTGAATTACCTAATGGTTATTGCTGTTGTCAACCATTATCAATTCCGAGTACAGGTTTACTTAACCATTTTGCCTATCCCTCAGCCTCATATGATGCTATAACATGTCTTTATATCACACTGATGTCAAGCTTTTAATTCTTTGGAGCTTTTCCACACAAAAACTCCAAATGTGAAAATTTAGCGACAATTGTGGATTTCGCTATGCATTTCACAAATTCTTTCAGAGTACTCACAACCTTTTGAGAGCACTATTATACATCTATCTTTGTACTCACAATCTTTTGAGAGCACTTGTTTCTTTTAGCATGAGGCCGATATCTTTGATTCCATTCCAGTGATCTATATCTGGATTGGACATTGCCAAAACAGCCCGGATACGTGAATTGTCAGGGTAACATTGAGCAACCAACAGCGGAAGCATATGGTACCATATCCATTTGATTCGTTCTATGTTATCTCTTGGAACACTAAAGTTCCCAATTCCATTACCCTTGTCAATAAGAACAGGCGTAGGTTTTCTCGACATGCATGCTATAGAGACTTCTTCTCAGCATGTCCATGTGATATTTCTAATACCCCTTTTCTTCTTTTCTCAGTAAATCTCGATACTTTTAACGAAAGACACTCTACCGAGAATACTCTTTTGAGGACAAGAACTTTTTTTCTCTGCCGGTAGTAGATTGACATTACCACTAGCAAGTAGGATATCATCCACATACACGGGATTAGGAAATGAATTTCCCATTCTATGAGTTTGCACAAATGCGATTGTCCTCTCATTTTCTTTAACCCAAAATAACTTCTGATTCTAGAGACTTGCTCTAGTCCATAAGATCCCTTGTGTTCTTTACTTTCATCTAATGTAACTCAAATCATTATGTGCCATTAACACTCATTATAATCTGTTTATTCTCTTAGCGCAAAACTTTCGATTTAAAATCGCTTTTTTACATATTTCCTTTGGAGTCACATTGGTGTTGTAGACCCTTTATAGCCTACTGTTTTGGCTCCATTGGAAATTACTTATGAGTCCCAAACATCGTCGGGATTCACATAGTCTCTAATCATTAAGACAAGTAGACACTTGTCAAAAACGATTGAGCGCAGCTTTTAATTTCTGTAAATGAGGTGGGACCAACCTTCATTTAAATTTCTCTGATATAGACTTTATAGTCATCTGTTTTTCTCATATGGGGATGTTGTTGCTCTGTCATTGCCTAGAGGCAATAAATTCTTTAGTCTTCTATTGCCAAAAGGCAATAGCTGTTACAAGGACCTATAACACAAGATCCATGTTTACTTGTTCATCTCTTTTATGAAGCAACAAGATCCCCCAGATAAAAACTATTCGAGCCTTAGGTATGTTCATACCATGCTCCCCCAGATTACTCCATTTTCTCGAAAATGGTGTATCCTTAATCCTTTTTATTTGGGTTTATTCTGTCAATCTGTCTTCTTTATGGCACTTTGAGTACCGTCCTTAGTCTCCTTTCGGAGCTGTAAAAAATCCAAGAATACATCTATCTCTTTACTTTAGGGGTATCATTATTGTGATCGTCGTACTCCCCAGACGATCACAATTCATCATAGATCACTTAGGGGAGTCTATTCCGTAATACTGTCTATCTCCCCCTCGAAATGTGGCAAGAACTTTTTGCCACAATTTCGAAACTTTGATTATCTGCTTTATTAATAAAAAATGAAGTTATGTTTGATCTACTTCATTCAAAATGAAGTTGTCTTTTAACGTATGGGAGTACTTTTTCCTCATTTCTCTTTTCAAAACTCACAAGAGTTCTTTCTCAATGATTCTTTTTGCAAGTCACACTTGCATACCATTCTTAGCTTGAGGTTCATTTGTAACTTTATTCTCTTTTGACTCATTAAGTGTTTTATAACTATGACACATAAAATGTGCAATCGATATAAAAACACATGAGTCGTCACATCTTTCTCCTGTCATACAGGATAAGTCCTTTGTCAAAATTTTCTCCCGCCATGCGGGTATTTTCCCAGACTTTTTCCACCACGTGGGTATTATTATCGTCTTTTCCCGTCATGCGGGTATTATCGTCTTTTCCCGTCGTGCGGGTAATCAAGAGACATAGATGCCACAATTGGCTCTTTAGACTGCATATTGAATCATCAAATTCAGAAATAAATCTGAATACTCTTTTATACACATGCTTAATCCAACGTTAGTCAAAATTAAGCATTCATGTTGCTCGTTTAAAATTTTTCTTCATATAGAGTACATGAAAGAAATTCGTTAAACAAGACTTAGAATGATTTCTTTGTTTTCTTCATGGAGAGTACATGAAAGACATTTGTCAAACAAGACTCTCAATGATCTATTTGTATTCTTGGATTAATATCCAAGAATTCTTTTTCTTTTTGCAGTCATTCTTTAGAGAGAACATACTCTCTTACTTTATGACCTTACTTGGTCATCTTTCGGGTCACAAGTACCCATCTTTTTGCTTTCACGAATGAAAGCATGAGCATCTTTGTCTGAGAAAACAATAAACAATAATGAGCATAAAATTAACCCTACGTGGTTCTGGTTAAAAATATGCACATTAAAACTTTTAAAAACTTTCTTTTATATTCCAAATCACCGTTGGGCAGAATTAGAATGAAACATCATCTTTCTACACTAATTCTACATCACCGTTGGGCAGAAATAGAATCAATGCATAAAAATTATAAACAATATGATGATAATGTTTCTATCGCAATAAAGAACTCTTCTTTGAAAATAACATTATCATCGATTCTATTGCAGCGGAAAACATAAAATACACATTTTTCTATAGTTCAAGAGCATCTCTTGATCTTTTATCTGTTCTCTGAAAATTGATCACTTTGATGCAAAATTATCAGAGATCTAGCCCTTTGAATATAAAACTCATATAATTATAGTACTGCTATCATCAACGTTGCTCAGAAGATAACAATACCATAATTAATCTGTTAAACGAGTATTTCTCTTTTTCCTCCTCTCTAATTAAATTTTCCCGTTGGTTCGAATTTAATTAGAGGAGAGTCCTTTTAATTTACAGTAGAAACTGTAAAATATTCTCTGTATTTCACAAACATTGCACTGTTCTGGTCTGTTCTCTATACAAATTCATTGAATTTGAAAAGAGATCATCTTTTAGCAATTCTTTGTCATGAAAGACTTTTCTGTCCTTTAATTAAAATTCTCCTAGAGAATTTAATTAAAGATCTAAACAAATTCACTGAATTTGAAAAGAGATCATCTTTTAGCAAAAAAAACTTTGTCTTAAAAGACTTTTCTGTCCTTTAATTAAAATTCTCCTAGAGAATTTAATTAAAGATCTAAACAAATTCACAGAGGAATCTGTATATCTTTTCTTTTGATCTCTAAACAAATTTTCTCAGTGAAACCTTTAACAGAATCATAAACATTGCAATAATCACTTTAACATGCTCCTCTTAAATTTCAATTCTCACTTTTAATTCTTTTGACCTTTTAAATTTAAAAGGGAGCACATTTCTCTATTTGCAGCGGAAAAACATGAAATAAAATTCCATGAACTTTATACTTTTCAGAAGCTTTTCTTTTACTTTTCTGTTTCCTAAAACAAAATTTCGTTGGATAATTTTGAATAGGAAAAACTAGTTGAAATTTGTCCAAAAAATTGAACAAAAAACAAATAATAAAGCTTCTGGAAAAATAAATAAATAAATAACAACACTGGAAAAACTTTTCTGTCAAAACGAATGGGCAAGCCCACGGCCTTTCACTTTTGGCCCACGGCCCACCTGCCTACGCGCCGCGCCAGGGCGGTGCGTAACTGGCCTCTGCGGCCCATGGCCACTCCACTTTCGGTCCGTCTGGCCCGGGGACGCGCTAGGGTTTCAATCCCCGCCGTCCGAGCCAGACCCGACGGCCCTCCGTCCTTTTCGCCTGAACAAAACGGCCGACCGGCCCGCCCCCGAAACCCTAGCTACCATTTCGTTCTTTCTCGCCCCCGCGCTCCTCTGTCCGCAGCGGCGGCGATTAGGGTTAGGGACCGAGCCACGACCGAGCGACGGCCGCCGGCCACCGGAGACGGCGAAGGACGCCACTGTCCCGAGCTCCCCCCTTTCCCCCATCTTTCTTTCTCACTCCATTCCATGCCGACGCGAAGGACGACGACGGAGCGAAGGACGGCGCCCCTGCTTCTCCCCTTGCCGGTGCGCGCTGGCTCCTGAAGGAGAACGCGCCACCGTCAAGCGGTGTAGCGGTGGCGCCCTTTGCCCCCCGAGGGGTGGTGTTTCTCTTTGCCCCAGAGGGGTTCAACTTTTGGCAGTGGCCGAGGCGCGGTGCCCCTCGATCTGCCCGAGTTCTTCTTCTCCATGCCTCGGCTCGCCGATGCGCATGGAGATCGAGAGGAACGGCGCGGCCGAGACGGCGGCGCACTTTGCCGGCGAGCCCGAGGCCCTCCGGTAAGTTCTTTTATTTTCCCTTTGCCCTCTTCTTTGATTCGATCTAGGGTTCCAGGGAGGGGATCCAGTTTCTTTGATTTGCTTTGAAACCGAACCGATCTAGATGCTAGATTTGCTCTGATACCAATGTTAAAACCAATGCATCTAGTTCTAGATCAATCACGGTAGCAACTTTAGGGTTAGCCCCTTCTGTGTATCGGATGCGAGAAAGAGAGAGAGAGACCGAGAGGAGAGAGGTGAGATCGGCGTGTCTACCTTGCCTCCGTGCGGTGTAGAGCTCCAGGAGTCGGCCATGGTGGTGGTGAGGTGAGTGGGCGAGGGGTGAGTGTGGTGGCGGTGCTTCCCGTCGCTCATGCTAACCCTAGATCGGTAGGGATGTTGGTGAGGGGCGACGGCGCACAGTGAACCTTGTAAGTTGTGCAGGCCGGCCCCCCACCCTTTATATAGCGTGGCGACAGGGGCCCGTCAACCATATGCGGTTGGGCGCCCCCGATCAGGGCGCGAGGCAAGGGTCCGTGCGAGCCATTGGGCTCGTACGGGTCGGGATCAATCCAACAATCCCACCTAAGTCCCACTTGTAGTTCATTTGAAATTTTCTAGTGTAAAATCTTTCTCAAAATTTGCACTAGAAATTTTCAAACGAACTAGAAGTGGGACTTAGGTGGGATCCCACTTGACACCTTACGGTCACGTTGTTGCTATGCTTGTACGCCCATGAAAAATCAATCAATTTAGAGTTAAACAACAACTGCGAGAATTTTCGGTCATGGTGGTGGCCGTGGGAGAAAAGCGAAGCCAGAATCTATGGTCTAACTTTGCTCCCAAGGATTTGGTTCCGAGGGGATAGAATAGGCATGCAAGCGGGCAGTCCGGCTGAACGGGGCGAGCAGTTCGTCAGACTAATCGATAGAAAATTAGAAAACGGTTTGTTTTGTATTTTCATTAGCAGATGACAAATTCGAAAATGTGGTGGACGAATCTGGATGTCAGGTGGACGTATGGCTGCATCCCCAGGATAGAAGCAAGGACGAAAGATGATGGTCTACTTCTATTCCACAAGAAAGTAAATCGAACAGTCATTTCCTTTCAAACAAAGATGACACATGTACTACAAATATAAGCATCTGAGGTTTATCTTGACATGACTGTGTATAACAAGTAAACAGACTTGTAGAGATTTTTGGGGAATCCGGCTGGGCCGGGAAAATACCTAGAAAACCCGGTCAATCCCCCTCAAGTAAACAAGGCCAGGTTAAAAAACTAAGCAACAGATGAATAACTGAGCGCTGGATGATAGCTGAATTCTACATGACAGACATATTTTTTTACAAGCAACAACAACTAGCAATCTAAGAAAATTACTAACTAGTAATCAAATAAAAAATTGGCCTGGGGGGGGGCGGTTGACATGGTTATGGTCATCAGGTCCCACCTGTCGGGTACCCGGTAGCCATTACTCGAAAGGCTCGTCAGCAAGCACGTCTGGAAGAAGGCCCAGGCCCATGTAAAGGGCAGCGCAAGGTCCCTTGTTGGGCCAAATTAGGGTTAGGGTTACGCTCTACACCTTGTAACCTACCCGGATGCAGATACCCGAGACCCAGCCGATTATAAAGGCTGGGAGGAGCCGCCGGGTAGAGGGATCTAGAGATCGCATCGCCACCATAGCCCTTACGGCAACCTTGTAACACGCAAAGAATTCAGCAAGAGAATACAGATCGCTTTACTTCACTGGGGATCTGAACTCCGGTGATTCCCTGTCTTCCTTGTTAGCCGCCGGTGTCACCCACGTCATGAAGTTCTTGATAAACCCAAGTCCCTCAAGGAGGGGCACTGTCGAGTTAATCCCTCGACAGTTGGCGCCGTCTGTGGGAACCCTCGATGTGGGAACTCAGGCATCTGCGGCTCCTTCACCGACAATTCAAGCTCCCGCAGGGCTGGAGGATCCGATCTACTTCGGCTCTCTCTGCTTCACCCCACACGCGCAGGAGGCACGGGCGATCTTCGATTCCCTACGGAATAGCGTCCCCCTGACGTTTGGAATCGTGCGACTCCTAGCAGACCGTCACGGCATCCTCCGTCTACCTGACGCTGTCCGCCCAGCAACGACGGACCCATCTCCATCGCCAATCTCGCCTCCGGAACACCCTTCGGACGGCTTCATCAACGACTCCCTGGAAACAGCTGAGTCCAAATCTTCATCGCCAACTCCTCTCTTGGAGCACTCGTCAGGCGATCTCATCAACGACCCCCTGGAAACAGCTGGGTCTGAATGCTCGTCGGTTTATCTCGACGATGCTGTCTACCCTGAGGACGTCGTTAGTCCCGTCGAACCCGACGCTGACAAACGCGCCCAGAGCAAAAACCGCTTCCTCGATTCGATGCAACCCGCCACAACCCGCCCTATCCAGGTCTACATGATTAGTGAGAGGACCGGTGACTCGTAAGGATCACAAGATCCCCGTGAAACCATCACAATCAGTGAGGCCGCAATGGCTAGGATAAAAGCGGCTATGCAAGATGCAACCCCGCTCGGATCCGACGCAATGAGGGAAGAGCTGATGGTTTACCATCGCCTCCTCCACGATCAGGCCAAACGCTTGAAGAGACGAAGAGAAGAGCTTGACGACCGACAGCGCCGCGCACAAGAATCAAGTGAGCGGAGAGCAGCATTGTCGTCCCTTCGCTCCTCCGCTTCGGTGCACACCCCCAGGGAGCGGGCCACACTCGCCATCGCTCAAGACTCGACGAGATGCCCGAGGGATCCAGGCGGGAAGCGACTCGAAGCCTCGAGTCCTCCTTCAACACGGTAGATGCAAACGGCTGCGTGCTACCCAAAACGCCACAAGATGCTGCCATGGCATTAGCAACATATTTGCTCACCACGCAGCCTCAAGATGACGATCCGCGGGCAGAATTGCACATGCAGATGATACGAGGAGTCGGTATGCTCGGAACCGCATTGCAAACTGCCGGGTCACCAGCCACAGCAGTGAAACCAGCGCACCCGCCGCCCAGACGCAAACGCCATCGAGAAGCTTCACCTCGACACCACGTCGAGCCTCGGCAAGAGCATCCAACAATGACAGCACGTGACAGGCGTGCGCAGGAAACAGTGGATCGGAGTCGCCGAGCACGCGGTGAAGACCGTAGCATGGCCCCACGTGTGGTAGTCGAACGAAACCGCACAGGACACGAGGAGAACCGGAGGGCACCAGACCCGGAGGAAGAGGAAGACGAGCCGTGTGGAGCCAAGTGTTTCATCCGTCGCATACGCGAATCCCGCATGCCAACAGGATTCAAGTTGACGCCGGAAACTCCAAAGTACGACGGACTGCAGGAGCCGAAAACTTGGATAGAAGATTACCTCACGGCGGTACAGTGCCAGGGCGGTACGCGGAACACAGCGATGCAGTATCTGCAACTGCAGCTTACGGGTTCGGCACGTGCATGGCTTAAGAGTCTACCCGCAGACACCATCGGGTCCTGGAATGACTTAGTCACCACGTTCACCCAAAATTTCCAAGGCACATATAAGCGCCCGGCCACGGCAGAAGAGCTCAGAACTTGCGTCCAAGGATCAAGTGAGTCACTGCGCTCCTACATCCAGCGCTGGACAATAATGAAGAACACCGTGGAGGAAATATCAGAGGAAAACGCGGTAGATGCCTTTGCACGAGGATTGCAAAGGCGCGAACTCAAGGAAGAACTGGGGCGATGGAAGCCGAAGACGGTGGCCCAACTGATGGATATCGCCAACGACTGGGCAAACGGTGAGGATTACATGCGCAACGACCGGCCCAGGGGACATGATGATCGCGACTATCAGCAAGACTCGGGGCGAAACCGTGGCTATGACCCCAGGAAAAAGAGGAAGTTCCCCAACTTTGACCTAAATGAGCTAGCCGAGATGGTAGCGGCAGGCTACCACAACGATCGAGAGGGGAATCGCCGCAGGAAGGAGTGGCGATAGCGGCAGCCTGAGCAGGACGGAGAGCAAATGCTCACAGGCCCATGCCCTTTCCACCTGTACAAGGATGAGCACGGCAACATCAATTCGGGTCACCAGTTGAAAGATTGCCGCAAATTTGAGAAATTGTTGGAGGCATACAAGCGGATCCATCAAGCCGCGCAGAACAAAGGGTATTCAGCAATTCCGGGAATGATGGCGCAAGGTGCACCCAAGGCACTACCACTCCCCCCGCAACAACTAGCATCCGTGATCCAGCGGATGCCACCACCTCAGCAATTACTACCACCCCCGGCCACGGCAGAAGTTTTCCCTGCCCCGGTTGGTCGTGTAGGAATGATACAAAAGGGACGTCCCTCGAACAAGACCCAAAAGTTGATAACCCGACAGGTCAACTTAGTGGTCTCAGCACCTCCAGCCACTCCTGACTACCTCAATTGGTCCAAGTGCAGCATCATGTTCTCAAGAGAGGACCATCCACCCCAGGTGCCACGACCTGGTCATGCCGCCTTAGTACTCGGAGCCCAAATCGGTGGGTATGTCATGAGTAAAGTCTTCATGGACGGAGGAAGCGGCATCAACATCATCTACGCTAGCACACTGCGCCGCATGAAGATCTCGCTAGCAGCTAGCCTTGTAGACTCTGACACTTCATTCCATGGAATAGTACCCGGGAAAGCTGTATATCCCTTGGGAAAAATCCATCTGGATGTAGTCTTCGGAGACCCTGCAAACTTCCGCAAAGAGAAAATCGAGTTCGAGGTCGTCGACTGGCCTTCACAGTACCATGCCATCTTGGGCCGACCGACATTCGCAAGGTTCATGGCCGTACCACATTACGCATACCTTCTGCTCAAGATGCCAGGACCAAACGGCACAATTACTATTTGAGGAGACTACCGGACATCGGATAGTTGCGACAGGGACTTCAATAAGATCTCCGAGTCATTTGGGATGCACGAAGAACTCTCACAGTTGAGCTCTTCGACTGATTACAGCCTTCCACCCGTAACTCAGTCGACGGCGCCCGATAGAGAGTTTAACAAGAGCAACGACACGAGAACCCATCAGGTGCACCCAACGGATCCAACCAAAACAGCAATCGTATCCACCAATCTGCCCTCCGCATAGGAAAGCGTGCTCGTGGAGTTCCTCCGTGAGCATTGGGAAATATTCGCTTGGTGTCCCGCGGACATGCCAGGCATACCCATAGAACTCGCCGAGCACGCACTTGAAATACGCCCTGAGGCCAGACCAGTCAAACAGTCCCTCCGGCGTTTTGCGGAACCGAAGTGCAGAGCCATTGGCGAAGAAATCAACCGGCTCCTCACAGCCAAGTTTATCCGGGAAATAAAACAAGCCACCTGGGTAGCAAACCCCGTCCTTGTCCCGAAGAAGAACTCGAAGGTGCTGCGCATGTGCGTAGACTTCACGGCTCTCAACAAGCATTGCCCCAAGGACCACTTTCCCCTCCCACGCATCGATCAAATCATTGACTCGACCGCGGGATGTGCTCGTCTGTCCTTCCTAGACGCCTACTCAGGCTATAATCAGATTCGCATGAAGGAAGAAGATGAAGAAAAAACAGCATTCATCACACCTTATGGTGTATACTGCTACACCACGATGCCCTTCGGCCTCAAAAACGCGGGTGCAACTTACCAGAGGTGCATGCAAGCCTGCCTTAAGGACCAGATCGGCAGAAACGTCCAAGTATATGTGGACGACATTGTCATCAAGACAAAGAACGAAGCCACGCTCCTGGATGACCTGGCCGAAACCTTCGCAACGCTCAACAAGTATCACATCAAGCTCAACCCAACGAAGTGCGTGTTCGGGGTACCTGCCGGGCAACTGCTCGGGTTCCTCGTATCCGCCAGGGGCATCGAGGCAAATCCTTAGAAAATGCAAGCAATCCTGTCAATGGAGGAGCCAACCAACCTCAAGGGAGTTCAGCGCCTAGCGGGGTGAGTCGCAGCCCTAAGCAGATTCATCAGCAGACTAGGAGAAAAAGCGCTCCCGTTCTATCAGCTGCTGAAAAAGCAGACAACTTCGAGTGGACAGAAGAGGCTCGCAGAGCATTAGCTGAACTCAAGCAGACATTATCAACGAAACCGGTTCTGGTGGCACCTCAGGAACACTAACCTCTATACCTGTACCTGGCTGCAACCAAACAAGTAGTCAGTATGGTGCTCGTATTCGAGCGAGCAGAAGAAGGAAAGATACATGGTGTCCAGCGCCCAATCTATTACGTTAGCGAGGTACTCTCGGCGTCAAAGCAATAGTACCCGCACTACCAGAAGCTTGCATATGGATTATTCATGACGGCGCGAAAACTAACGCACTACTTCTCCGAGCACCCCGTCACAGTGCTGACAGATGCACCCTTGTCGGATATACTCAACAACCCGGAGGCAACAGGTCGAGTAGCAAAATGGGGAATCGAATTGTCACCCAGGGACATCACATACCGACCCAGAGACGCGCTCAAGTCCTAGACCTTGGCAGATTTCCTCGCAGAATAGACAGAGATTCAGACTCCAGGTCCCCCGGACCTGTCCAATTCCTGGACCATGTATTTCGACGGGTCGAAAAGGCACGAAGGAGCCGGAGCGGGTGTTATCTTGATTTCACCCAAAGGAGACAAGCTGAGATATGTACTACAGATGAATTTCAAGAAGGCATCCAACAACGAGGCAGAATACGAAGGCCTATTGCACGGCATGCGGATGGCAAAGGCCCGCGGGGCAACGAGACTCATGATCTATGGGGACTCGAATCTTGTAGTCCAACAGACGATGAAGGCCTGCGACGTAGTGTCTGCCAACATGGCAGCCTACAGGGATCTCTACAATGTCCTAGAGGGAAGCTTCGACGGGTGCGAGTTATGTTACATCGCACGAGGAAGCAATGAGGAGGCTGACACGCTAGCCAACATCGGCTCCACCTGCGCACCCGTACCCGCTGGAGTTTTCCTCGAGCAGATAAGCAAGCGCTCCATAGAGTACAAGGACCCCGACGCTCCGGCAGCAGCAGCCCCGGCCGTCGGCTTCGAGCAACCGGCCAAAGAAAAGAATGAGGAAACAGAAGCCAATTCTTATGAGGTCTTCCTCGTAGAACCCTCCTGGACTCAGCCATACATAGCGTACCTGCTATGCCAAGAGTTACCAGAAGACCCAGTCGAAGCCCGCCGAGTCACTCGGCGCAGCAAAGCATTCGTCACGGTCAAGGGAGAGCTGTACAAGAAAAGCACATCAGGGATACTACTGCGATGCGTCGAACCAGAAGAAGGGAGGAAAATCTTACTCGATATCCATGAAGGCATATGTGGACATCACGCGAGTAGTCGGGCACTCGCAGCCAAAACACGACGAGCCGGATTCTATTGGTTATCCATCATGCAGGACGCCAAAGAGATAATCCGCCGATGCGCTGGGTACCAACGGTTCGCAACCAAACCTCATGCCCCCGCAACAGAGCTAAACATGATACCAATTGCATGGCCCTTCGCACAATGGGGACTCGACATGGTAGGCCCGCTGAGACAATCTTTTCCCGAGGGACACACCTTCCTTCTGGTGGCAGTAGACAAATTCTCCAAATGGATCGAGGCCAAACCGGTCACCAACGCGGGTGCAACGGCAGCACTAAATTTCGTCAAGTCCATCGTCTTCCGCTTCGGAGTGCCCCACAGCATCATCACGGATAATGGGTCCAACTTCATCGCCGACAAAGTCCAAACATACTGCGAGGAGCTGGGGATAAAGCTCAATTTTGCCTCCGTCGCGCACCCGCAAACCAACGGACAAGTCGATCGTGCCAACGGGCTCATCAGTAGCGCTCTCAAGAAACGGCTTCTCACACCCTTGGAGAGAGCTGCTGGTGCATGAGCCGAGGAGCTACCATCAGTACTATGGGGCCTGCGCACAAAGACAAACTGCTCAACAGGGTTCACCCCCTTCTTCCTGATACACGGAGCCGAAGCAGTACTGCCTGCCGAGGTCCGCCACAACTCGCCTCGAGTTGCAGCCTATACGGAAGCTGGGTCGAACACGACACTCAAAGATGGCATAGACGAAGTTGACGAGGCGCGGACATTGCACTCTCAGATTGGCGGTCTACTAGCAGCTGCGTATACCATAGCCGATGAGTGCACGACAGATCCTTCGCCGCATGTGATCTGGTATTGCGGCTAAAACAGAAAAAAGGCCACAAGCTACCACCTCCCTGGGAAGGACCCTACGTCATCGTCGAGGTCATCGGCAAAGGAGCATACAGGCTAAAGGACATTTCTACCCCTAGCTGTCACCTCTTTTTCGTTCACCACATCTTGTGAAACAAGGCCCCTTGGCCATCGTGCAACCTTTTTTCGTCGACAGGCATCAATAAAGTGAGTATGCGCATATTTCAGACTTCAAACCAGCAGAACCTCTACTAAGAGTCGACCTAGCTTGGGCCGCACCCGACGCTCGGGGGCTGCGCCCCACAAGCTACTCAAAAAATTCATTTAACTCTACTAAGAGTCGACCTAGCTTGGTCCGCACCCGACGCTCGGGGGCTGCGCCCCACAAGCTACTCGAAAAATTCATTTAACTCTACTAAGAGTCGACCTAGCTTGGGCCGCACCCGACGCTCGGGGGCTGCGCCCCACAAGCTACTCGAAAAATTCATTTAACTCTACTAAGAGTCAACCTAGCTTGGGCCGCACCCGACGCTCGGGGGCTGCGCCCCACAAGCTACTCGAAAAATTCATTTAACTCTACTAAGAGTCGACCTAGCTTGGGCCGCACCCAACGCTCGGGGGCTGCGCCCCACAAGCTACTCGAAAAATTCATTTAACTCTACTAAGATTCGACCTAGCTTTGGCCGCACCCGACGCTCGGGGGCTGCGCCCCACAAGCTACTCGAAAAATTCATTTAACTCTACTTAGAGTCGACCTAGCTTGTGTAGCGCCCCCCGAATCGGCACTATGCAGACTTAGCGATTTCCGCCAAATCCGCATAATAACGATCCTAGGACGCCCACCAGGCATAACGTGCACGTCGCAACATACACGTTATGCGGGTGGAATTGTGATAACATTACAATAGTTCTCGATGGAACCCACAAAAGAATATTTATACAACAACGACTCACAGAGTCAAGAATACAAAAGATGCATTACAAAGATCCAAACAACAGCAGAAGCGAGTAGTATCCGGCTACGGATAAGAATACAAATTGGACTAAGAGTCCTGAAGATAACCAAGCACCATAACCCTGCCCAGGCCAAGCCGGAGGGATTCCCAAGCTAACGTCGTCGCACTTCATACCTGTTGGCTGCCATGGAATAGCAGCCCCAAAGGGGTCAGTACTATGAAGTACTGGCAAGTAATACTCACAAGATATCAAAGCTGAATTCCGGGGGAAGAGGGTTAGCGATTGAGGCGGCGGCAAGCAAAACTATCAACTAATAGAGACACGCTACAACTTCCGTCTAAAAGAGACAAGGTAAGAGAGCGTATAAAGAACCAACTATACTACCACCAAACATAACCCAGCCGATTCCTTACCAGCCCGTTTATCCCACGAGCAGCAAGCCCAAAGGCACTCACACAGTTGGCAATTTTATAAGTTATTATTGAAGTAGCTCTAGCTTACTAATCAATTTGTTATCATTAGGTGTAAGTTGTCTATGATCTTGTTAACCATCATATTTCACCAAGTCGTCCATAACCGCGAACACGGCTTTTCGAAAAGATTTAACCCTGCAGGGGTGCACAAATGTAACCACACGCACTTCAACCCTTGTTACCATGCAATTAGCACACTTCCGGGATACGCTGGCAGGGTATCCGATGCTACACTTTCCTTCACTACCACACAAGTACAGGGAACCACCTAGCTAGGTCTTGCCCACCTTGAAAGTCCGGCCGAAGCTCCGAGGTGGACATAACCGTTTGCGCCTATGGCTAGGTGACACAGACTACCATGAGCTGGTCACTTCACATCATACCGCAAGCCCTACCGTAAGTAACCATCACGTATAAGTCCCGGAGGCGTCCCATCCGTACCTGCATCACAAATAAATAAAGCGTCGCGCAAATGGAAACACCCGAACTACTTGTGGCGCCCTGGACAAGGCTGCAGATCCGGTACTAGGTCGAGGGGAGTCCCATTTCCTCCCACATGTGGGTAGTGCGCTCAGTCTTGGATCAGAGGACAAGAACTCGGGTCCTAGACGACACTAGCAGAACAAAACGCCACGATTGGCCTTCCGCCGGTGCCTTATCTTTATTAAATATTCCCATCGCCAAACATTATAGATTATCATGTGAAATTAAACCCAACTATCAAATTATAACAAGACTAGAACATGACTCGAGCAAAACAAACCTAAGCATGCACTACGACTCGCAGGGCCAACATGGTAAACAAGAAACAGGGCAATAGGATGTGGGGGTGGGGCATATCATGGCTGCAAGGTAAACATGCAAAAAGGATCGAGACACAAGCATCGCAATATAAGGCTAGCAAGGAACGAAAGATAGGAGGTGTAAGAGACAGAAAACGAGCAAAGATAGCAAGTGAGTATCACTTGCCTGCAATCCGGTAGAGGTAGCAGAACTTATCGTTGCTCACATCAACTCAACGTCCTATTCCCGCAAAGAAGCAACAAACACTGGACAACGGAAAAGATACATCTTACTACTACAGCAAAAGAAACGGCATGTTGATGAAATGATGCATGACAAATTAAAGGTGATCCAATTTTATTCCCTAACACATGACAAAGCAATTTAAATGGGTTCGGTGCACAATATAAATGCACCGGACAAATCCCATAATTTAGTTGATTTAGTACGACTAAATGGATAAAGTGCATTGTTAATTAATGATGCATGATTTTATAAGATACGGATATATATGGCATATAGGGGTTTAGGGTTGGGGTCACACATCGGATCGAGGATCTTCAGATTCGAAGAGGAAGTAGTCGAAGTAGTCGTTGTAGTCGGAATAGTCGAAGTAGTCGTTCGTCCGGAGTNCGCACCCGATGCTCGGGGCTGCGCTCCACAAGCTACTCGCAAAATTCATTTAACTCCACTAAGAGTCGACCTAGCTTGGGCCGTACCCGACGCTCGGGGGCTGCGCCCCACAAGCTACTCGAAAAATTCATTTAACTCTACTAAGAGTCGACCTAGCTTGGGCCGCACCCGACGCTCGGGGGCTGCGCCCCACAAGCTACTCGAAAAATTCATTTAACTCTACTAAGAGTCGACATAGCTTGGGCCGCACCCGACGCTCGGGGGCTACGCCCCACAATCTACTCGCAAATTTCATTTAACTCTACTAAGAGTCGACCTATCTTGGGTCGCACCCGACGCTCGGGGGTACGCCCCACAAGCTACTCGAAAAATTCATTGAACTCTACTAAGAGTCGACCTAGCTTGGGCCGCACCCGACGCTCGGGGGCTGCGCCCCACAAGCTACTCGAAAAATTCATTTAACTCTACTAAGAGTCGACCTAGCTTGGGCCGCACCCGACGCTCAGGGGCTGCGCCCCACAAGCTACTCGAAAAATTCATTTAACTCTACTAAGAGTCGACCTAGCTTGGGCCGCACCCGACGCTCGGGGGCTGCGCTCCACAAGCTACTCGAAAAATTCATTTAACTATACTATGAGTCGTCCTAGCTTGGGCCGCACCCGATGCTCGGAGGCTGCGCCCCACAAGCTACTCGAAAAGTTCACTTAACTCTACTAAGAGTCGACCTAGCTTGGGCCGCACCCGATGCTCGGAGGCTGCGCCCCACAAGCTACTCGAAAAGTTCACTTAACTCTACTAAGAGTCGACCTAGCTTGGGCCGCACCCGATGCTCGGAGGCTGCGCCCCACAAACTACTCAAAAAGATCACTTAACTCTCCTCCCGCACGAATTAGCTTGTTGTCTCACCCGATGCTCGGGGGCTGCACCCCAAAACAGCTACTCGAAACAAACTCGGCAAAAGAGACAAATCAGACGATGAGTCGCCGTAAAGAAGACAAGGAGAATCAAACGAATCATCATAACTACACAAAGGTACATGGAATTTACAGGAGACAACTCGGGCTACAAAGCAGCATGCTGTCGACGGAGAGTTGCAGCAGTTTCTCTTTCAAGGAGAGCAACCACGTTTCTGGCGGGTCCATCAGCAGCCGCGTAAAACGGATCCAGAGTTGTATTTTCCCAGTCAAAACCAGCCGGCGGTCCCCTTGAAATATCTCCCAAATCCAAGTGTGGATGGTGGATAAGAACAAGTGCAAAAGCAAAACGGGCACCCGCCTCAAGTTGCTCTCGCACGAAGCCCTCATCGCTTCACCCTGACGAAATCTCTTCATCAAATCAGCCAAACTCTATGGAACTGGATTCATGGAAACAAGGTGGTAAAACCCCGCTCCAAGCACGACCGACAGGATTCAACAAAAGACTCAACTTGATTGACACGATCTTGCAGAGTGACAAGAACATAGCCCCTGTCTCGGTCGGACCAAAACCCTGGTGCTCCGCGGGAAGCGAGGTCTGCAATCGAATTGAGTTTAAGGTTAACCCGCCTGGCCTCGGCACCAGGGTCCAGTTGGGCACCTACAGGAAAACCATGGTCACGATTGACAAGTACAAGCCAATACAGAGGAGACAAAGGAAACAACTTACAAAGGAGATGGTCGTTAAGTTGCCGTATCTCATATAGCAGAAATTTATCACGCTCCACCATGGCGGCCTGTTTCGATTTCAGAATCTTGGCATCAGCTTGAGTTACTCGGAGTCGACGTTCAGCTTCATCGGCCCGCACCCGTAAACGATTGAAACGGAAAGACTCATCTTCTGTCAATATTGGGTTCGCAGGAGCATGTGATGGCCTACTGGAACCCGGTGAGATGGATAGGCTCCTCGCACCGCTAGCCTGGTGGACAGTTGGATACAAACCAACAAAAACATCAAATTCTCAATTGGCCAGGAAAAGCCTGAGTGATTTGCTGCTTTGAAGGAACACAGCAATACGCTCGCATGCTACAACCCGCAAAAAGATAATTGAAGCATGAACTTAGAAGTAAATCAAGTTCAAATCTCAAGTGCAGCCCAAATCTTCAGGATTACATAGCAGTCTGATAACATAAAGCATATTACAAAATCAAGCATTTTAAGTCTCTTCCTAACGGAGAATAAGCTCAAGGAGCAGCGGGCGTATCTATTGGGCAAGCATGCCGCTCCAGCATTTGCGACAACTGCTCTGCAAGGGCTCTAGCTCGAGGGTGAAAGGGTCGAAGGTCTACCTCCGCACCATCGGGTCCCTTCGGGAACTCTGAGGTAAATTTATTTAAGTCACCCTGCACCCCATGTCCCATGGCCAGGGTCAGAACAGTCTCTGCACCACAAAGAGTCTGCTCACGACTGTACTCGCCAAGAGGATCGTTTTCCGTGCTGAATGCCTCCACCAATTGGCTGAAAGTCTTGGGTGCGTCCTCTTCATCCGTGTACATGCTCTTCCGGATTGAAGAAAGCGCACTCGTAGCTTTCCCCATGAGGCCACAAGCGCGAACGCCATAATCCCTCGCCAGCGTCAGAAAGGCAATCAACACGCTCGCGGCCAGCGGTGTCAAGCGTCAGGCCCAAGGCATCTGCACAAAAGGAAAGTAAGAAAGCAGCATCGACAGGCTATCATTAGAGCAAACGACAAAAGTAAGTACCCGATAAAGAGGTGGCTAAGGAGTTGGCCTGCGAAGTCAGTCCCTCGTCTCGCTTAGTAACTTCTTGGGATTCTTCTTCGTGCTGCTTCTTTAGCGTTGCCAGCTCTTTTTCGAGTATGACAACTCGAGTTTCCAGATCATTGGCGTGACGAGCAAGGTCCTGGTTCTCAGTATTCGCACGAAGAAGAGCCCCTATGCAGCAAACACAGGACGCTCAGACAAACAACTTGCATATTTACTGATACAAGGAAACAAGAAAAACTCACCCTGAGATTCTTCCAGTTTGCCTTGAAGGCTATTCTTCTCGGTCTCCAGGTGGACAAACTCGGTAGCCAGATCTAGCATTTTATGCACAAAGGGCTGCAGTATGAATCACAAAAGAGGTTAGATGAAGAAAGTCAAGAGTCCGCGCCCAATTGCACGCAATTGCACCCAGACTCGGGGGCTACTGAGGGGGGAATCTGTCGATTCCGCAAAACTAACTCGAGTAGGAAGGTACCTAACATGCCCTTCACGTCTCCGGAGCAAGTCTGATGAAGCATTGACAGGCTGGGTCTCCGGAGGAGCAGCAGAAGTCGCGGGAGGACTTGAAGTGGTTGTTTTTTGCGACTCCGGATCAGGTGTTTTTTCTGGGCGCGAGGAAGATCTAGGAGGAGCCGCGCTGCCAGCTGAAGTTTTGAGGATGTTCCAGCGTGTTGACACCCGAGGTTTCTTAGCCTCGGGAGGAGGTGGCCGATACGCGAGGGGAGAAACGTTCAACACTTCCATACCTTCAAGAGTGGAAGAGCTTGAGGCACGAGTCGGACTTGAACCACCCATGGGAACAAAAGGTACGCTGGAGGGAGCTTCCCTCCCCGTGCTTTCACTCTCGTCCGCGGACTCGCGGTGTCTTTTTCGGGTGTGCTCCTCGTCCACCTTGTGGGGAGAGTTGGTTTCTTCTTCATCGTCAGAAATCTCCTCGACGGGGTTATCCGTTTTCGGAGGCAACATCAAAGTCATCTATCTCCGCTGAGGCTTTACTCGAAGAGACAGGAGGGTAGCAAGTCAAGACAACATGCTCCTGAAAACAACAGAAGTTTATAAGCGCACAAGGGTGGAAATTGTAGAAGAATGTAAAAAAAGAAGTTGAAACTTAGGTCACCTTAGGAAGGGGGTTTTCTCCACTGAAAGGGGTCGCAGCAGTCGCCTCAACAAATGGGTCATCCCTCTTAAGGTTGGTAACCTGGCGCACTCGCGTCTCCAGCTCTTCACCCGAAATCTCTTCGGGTGACGTCCTTGTCGGGTCCTGAAGCCCGGAGTACTCCCACATACCATGGACTCTCGCCTGAAGCGGTTGAATGCGTCGCTTCAGAAAAGTACAGATAAGCTGCATCCCAGTCAACTCCTTGCCAGGTGCGGAACGAAGAGAGGCAACTCGGGACAAGAGTTCATTGGCCTCTGCTTCTTCTGTGGGACTCAGGTCATGCCTCCAGGTCCTCTTGGTTTTCACTTTAGCCTCGAGGGAGAAGTCGGGTACTTGTGTTTCTCCTTCGACAGCAAAGTAAAACCAGCGCTTCCTCCATCCTTGCACGGACTCGCTCAGCTTGATGTCGAAATAGGGGACATCATTGCGAGTCTGAATTCCGAAGCCTCCAGTCGCCAAGCTATGTCGGGCAACAGTGTGCTTCTTCACGAAGAAGATGCGGCGCCACAGTCCCCAATGGGGATGCACGCCCAGAAAACATTCGCAAAGCACAATGAAACATGCAATGTGGAGGACGCCGTTCGGGGTAAGGTCGTGCAGTTGCACGCCGTAGGCATACAGGAGGCCTCGGACAAAATCATGGAGGGGAAAAGATAGGCCCCGCGTCAGGAAGTCCATGAAGACGACGCGCTTGTCGGCGCGAGGAGAAGGGGTTACCTCGTTCCTGGCGCACCGCACTCTGCCGTTCGCCGTCGGCGGAAAACGGCCATCGGCCCTCAGACCGGCGAGATGGCGGTCGCCGACGGTGGACACCTCCCAATCCCCCTTCAGTCTCTTCGGTGGCGCGGTGTCGTTGCCGGAGGCGCTCTTGCTCTTCTTGCCCATGGTGGAAGAGCAGGGGAGAGAAGCAGATCGGGAAATGCGAGGAGGAGGAAGAAGAAGAATGGCAGCGGGAGTGAACTCCGTTGGAGATTCGCACCTTATTAAGCCAACAGCCGGCGATCGTGGCCGTCGAACATGCGGTTGCGTCTCTAACCCCGCATCGAGCCATCCATGTGTCGGTCAGGAAATGAGCCGACGCCCCCACTACCCCTCCGGGCGCGGGAATCGAGGGTGTCACTACTCCGTATTTTGTGCCGCGGGCGGTCAATTCGCCGCTGAACTGGCGTGTAAAGCGGTCTTGCTCTGGCAACCGTCGCAGAGCCATGTCAAGTCTTGTGCCCAGAGGCGACGTCGTCTGTGACGTCATAAGGCTTCCGGCTCCTTTCCCGTAAACTGTACTCACGGTCATTCGACTAAGCCCCAGTCGATCGCATCCTGGGCAAATTATTATCTTCCCAGATTGCCTCCGTGGTAATAGATCTCTGGATGCCACATCTACGATGTGAAGGTAAGACCAACGGATCCGTTCCGTTGGCCTGGGACTCGCCTCAGACTGTGAAGTACCCAGTAAATATCCGCGCTTACGGTGCGAAGAAAACCCTGACGGACGCGTTGGGTACCCATCACATTGCAAGAGTCGAGATTTTGTAAGACCTCAAGCGGCATAAATCCGGCTACTCTTGCCTTTTCCGGTTCGGGTCTGGGGACCCGGACTTGAAGTAACTTAGTGCTGTTTTGCCCGAGTGCAGTTAACTGGGCCCGACCCGTCGTGTGTTCCAGGCTCGCTAAGTATCATCCCCACGAATCCACCTGCTCCGACGTTTTTTCCGGACTCGGGTTTCAGCCCTGCTTACTTATAAGCAGACTTGGTCAAATGTTTTCCATGCAAGAGTCGAGACTCTGCAAGACCTTAAGTAGCTTGAGTCTGGCTTCGCTTGCCTTTCCGGGTTCAGGTCCGGGGACCCGAACTCGAAGCAGCTTAGCGTTGTTTTTGCCCAAGTGCGGTTAGCTGGACTCGAACTGTCAAGTTCTTCAGGCTCGCTAAATTGGTATACCCGCGAATCTCCTTGTTCCGATGTTATTTCCGGACTCGCGTAATGGCTCCTCAGTTAAAGAACTATGTAATGATCGGGTACTCGAACTAGAGTCTCCACCCGATTCTACGAATCACCTGAAGACTCGGGGGCTACTGACATGGTTATGATCATCGGGTCCCACCTGTCGGGTACCTGGTAGCCATTACTCGAAAGGCTCGTCAACAAGCATGTCTGGAGGAAGGGCCATGCCCATGTAAAGGGCAGCGCAAGGTCCCTTGTTGGGCCAGATTAGGGTTAGGGTTACGCTCTAGACCTTGTAAACCTACCCGGATGCGGATACCCGAGACCCAGCCTACTATAAAGGCTGGGAGGAGCCGCCGGGTAGAGGGAGATAGATCGCATCGCCACCATAGCCCTTACGGCAACCTTGTAACACGCAAAGAATCCAGCAAGAGAATACATATCGCTTTACTTCACCGGGGATCCGAACTCCGGTGATTTCCTGTCTTCCTTGTTAGCCGCCGGTGTCACCCACGTCATGAAGTTCTCAGTAAACCCAAGTCCCTCAATGAGGGGCACTGTCGAGTTAATCCCTCGACAGGCGGGAGCAGCCGCCAGGTCTCGGCGCGGAGGCGGCGTGGCCAACATGCCACGATCGCTAGGTTGTGGAGAGAGGTCTCACCGTCTCAGATCGGTGGATCACGAGTACGAGAAGACCGAGGCGACGCGTCTAGGCGCTGGAAACTGCTCGCATAAAATCGGATGATTTTTTTTTTGAGCATACTGCTTGGATGATTGGATCGCTAGGATCGTTCCCCTAAATTTCATTTCCTTATCCTATGTTAGGCCTGCTATACGGTTTTCAGCTAATACACGTACATAGCTGGGCTGGGCTGCAGGGTATGCCACGTCATACCGGGCATACCCTGTAGGTCCGCCACTGCCTCCGAAGGAAATCAGAATAACAACCAACGTTGGTGCAGGTGTGTAACACATATATAGAACTAAATGTGCGATTTGCTCGGTTTAACCATTTTTTGACATGTCGTTGTTTTCTAAGAGAATGTGCCCACACGTTAGGAGGGAGTTGGAAACATGTACGTAGGTCCCACCTGTCCACCCGCTTCCCTGCCACCAAATCGACAACCCTAACACCTCATGGTGCTCCTCAACCCGTTCCTCGGCCGATGCCCCCCATGGTCGTGAGCAGGGAGTCCATGGCCTCCTGTCGTAGCATCCCCACCACTGTGGCATCGTCCTGTAAGAGCGCCGTGGCACCACATCTTCATCCCATTCTTCGACAGCCGCGACCGAGCAACATGTCGTTGGTGGCACTCGAGACCTATGCGCCTCTCTTGTGTCTCAGTGTCATGTGACCCCACCAAATAGTCCATATGTGTTCCCAAATCACTCCTGACGTGTGGGTCTGTCCAGTCAAAAATACATCAATTTGCGCTCAACTGTTGTTTAGTGTTTAGTGTAACACATACTATTTCCCTGTATACTCGACAGCATAGGCGGACCCAACCGTCCCTTAAGCCTGGGCACTTGCCCGGGCTTCCGGCCGGTCGTCGCAGCCTAATTTGCTAGCAACCTTGATCAAAAGTAGTGTTGTTAGTCTCTAAATTCACTATTTGCCCGGGCTTTGAATTATTCTTGGGTCCGCCACTGCTCGACAGGTGGGATATAATCAGTGCTATGAGTTACACACATGCCCTAATGTTATTGTTTTTTTTTTGTGATTTTCGTTAGAGGTGGTGATTCCCTGATACCCTACCCTCTTTTTTCTTGTCATTTACTCAATACCTCAATATATGGTCACGGCTGTTTTGGNGTTCGATGTTACCCGCCACAACCCGCCCTATCCAGGTCTACATGATTAGTGAGAGGACCGGTGACTCGCAAGGATCACAAGATCCCCGTGAAACCATCACAATCAGCGAGGCCGCAATGGCTAGGATAAAAGCGGCTGTGCAAGATGCAACCCCGCTCGGATCCGACGCAACGAGGGAAGAGCTGATGGTTTACCATCACCACCTCCATGATCAGGCCAAACGCTTGAAGAGACGAAGAGCAGAGCTTAACGACCAACAGCGCCGCGCACAAGAATCAAGTGAGCGGAGAGCAGCATTGTCGTCCCTTCGCTCCTCCGTTTCGGTGCACACCCCCAGGGAGCGGGGGCACACTCGCCATCGCTCAAGACTCGACGAGATGCCTGAGGGATCCAGGCGGGAAGCGACTCGAAGCCTCGAGTCCTCCTTCAACACGGTAGATGCAAACGGCTGCGTGCTACCCAAAACGCCACAAGATGCTGCCATGGCATTAGCAACATATTTGCTCACCACGCAGCCTCAAGATGACGATCCGCGGGCAGAATTACACAGGCAGATGATACGAGGAGTCGGTATGCTCGGAACCGCGTTGCAAACTGCCGGGTCACCAGCCACAGCAGTGGAACCAGCGCACCCGCCGCCCAGACGCGAACGCTATCGAGAAGCTTCACCTCGGCACCACGTCGAACCTCGGCAAGAGCATCCAACAATGACAGCACGTGACAGGCGTGCGCAGGAAACAGTGGATCGAAATCGCCGAGCACGCGGTGAGGACCGTAGCATGGCCCCGCGTGTGGTAGTCGAGCGAAACCACACAGGACACGAGGAGAACCGGAGGGCACCAGACCCGAAGGAAGAGGAAGACGAGCCGTGTGGAGCCAAGTGTTTCATCCGTCGCATACGCGAGTCCCGCATGCCAACAAGATTCAAGTTGACATCGGAAACTCCAAAGTACGGCGGACTGCAGGCGCCGAAAACTTGGATAGAAGATTACCTCATGGCGGTACAGTGCCAGGGCGGTACGCGGAACACAGCAATGCAGTATCTGCAACTGCAGCTTACGGGTTCGGCACGTGCATGGCTTAAGAGTCTACCCGCAGACACCATCGGGTCCTGGAATGACTTAGTCACCACGTTCACCCAAAATTTCCAAGGCACATATAAGCGCCCGGCCACGGCAGAAGAGCTCAGAACTTGCGTCCAAGGATCAAGTGAGTCACTGCGCTCCTACATCCAGCGCTGGACAATAATGAAGAACACCGTGGAGGAAATATCAGAGGAAAATGCAGTGGATGCTTTTGCACGAGGATTGCGAAGGTGCGAACTCAAGGAAGAACTGGGGCGACGGAAGCCGAAGACGGTAGCCCAGCTGATGGATGTCGCTAACGACTGGGAAAACGGTGAGGATTACATGCGCAACGACCGGCCCAGGGGACATGATGATCGCGACTATCAGCAAGACTCGGGGCGAAACTGCGGCTACGACCCCAGGAAAAAGAGGAAGTTCCCCAACTTTGACCCAAATGAGCTAGCCGAGATGGTAGCGGCAGGCTTTCACAATGATCGAGAAGGGAATCGCCGCAGGAGGGAATGGTGACAGCGGCAGCCTGAGCAGGACAGAGAGCAAATGCTCACAGATCCATGCCCTTTCCACCCGTACAAGGATCAACACGGCAACATCAGTTCGGGTCACCAATTGAAAGATTGCCGCAAATTTGAGAAATTATCGGCGGCATACATGCGGATCCATCAAGCCGCGTAGAATAAAGGGTATTCAGCAATTCCGGGAATGATGGCGCAAGGTGCACCCGAGGCGCTACCACTCCCCCCGCCACAAGTAGCATCCGTGATCCAGCGGGTGCCACCACCTCAGCAATTACTACCACCCCCGGCTGTGGCAGAAGCTTTCCCCGCCCCGGTTGGTCATGTAGGAATGATACAAAAGGGACGTCCCTCGAACAGGACCCAAAAGTTGATAACCCGACAGGTCAACTTAGCGGTCTCAGCACCTCCAGCCACTCCTGACTACCTCAATTGGTCCGAGTGCAGCATCACGTTCTCAAGAGAGGACCATCCACCCCAGGTACCACGACCTGGTCATGCAGCCTTAGTACTCGGAGCCCAAATCGGTGGGTACGTCAGTAGTAAAGTCTTCATGGACGGCGGAAGCGGCATCAACATCATCTACGCCAGCACACTGCTCCGCATGAAGATCTCGCTCGCAGCTAGCCTTGTAGACTCTGACACTTCATTCCATGGAATAGTACCCGGGAAAGCTGTATATCCCTTGGGAAAAATCCATCTGGATGTGGTTTTCGGAGATCCTGCAAACTTCCGCAAAGAGAAAATCGAGTTCGAGGTCGTCGACTGGCCCTCACAGTACCATGCCATCTTGGGCCGACCGACATTCGCAAGGTTCATGGCCGTGCCACATTACGCATACCTTCTACTCAAGATGCCAGGACCAAATGGCACAATTACTGTTCGAAGAGATTACCGGACATCGGATAGCTGCGACAGGGACTTCAATAAGATCTCTGAGTCATTTGGGATGCATGAAGAACTCTCACAGTTGAGCTCTTCGACTGATTACAGCCTTCCACCCGTAACTCAGTCGACAGCACCCGACAGAGAGTTCAACAAGAGCAACGACACAAGAACCCATCAAGTGCACCCAACGGATCCAACCAAAATAGCAATCGTATCCGCCAATCTGCCCTCCACATAGGAAAACGCGCTTTTCGAGTTCCTCCGTGAGCATTGGGAAATATTCGCTTGGTGTCCTGCGGACATGCCAGGCATACCCAGAGAACTCGCCGAGCACACACTTGAAATACGCCATGAGGCCAGACCAATCAAACAGTCCCTCCCGCGTTTTGCGGAACCGAAGCGCAGGGCCATTGGCGAAGAAATCAACCGGCTCCTCGCAGCCAAGTTTATCCGGAAAATAAAACAAGCCACCTGGGTAGCAAACCCCGTCCTTGTCCCGAAGAAGAACTCGAAGGTGCTGCGCATGTGCGTAGATTTCACGACTCTCAACAAGCATTGCCCCAAGGACCACTTTCCCCTCCCACGCATCGATCAAATCATTGACTCGACCGCGGGATGCGCTCGTGTGTCCTTCCTGGACGCCTACTCAGGCTATAATCAGATTCGCATGAAGGAAGAAGACGAAGAAAAAACAGCATTCATCACACCTTTCGGTGTATACTGCTACACCACGATGCCCTTCGGCCTCAAAAACGCGGGTGCAATGTAACATCCCAAATTTATAATAAGAATTAACAAGACCCAAAATTCAGAACCAACAAAAACTTTTTGAAATTTCTTCACTAATGATTGTGTTTTCCTTTATATTGTTCTGTTTGACCTTGTGTGACTTGTTGTTTATGTTGTTTGACTAGTAAATATTAATCCAAGAACCCAGCCCAAGTAAAAATATATTAAAATTGGTGCTCATGTTATGACAAGAGTAGATTCCATATATTCTTTTTCTAATCTTATTTTGGACAAAGTCTATTTCAATGATGTTTGATTTCAGCAACAAATAAAATACCCTTTAGTTGAGAAAGTAAAAGTATTTCCAAAATTATGTGTTCCCAAAAAAAATGGAGATCTATATGTTATCTCCTATCTAAAGCCAACCATGATATTTTGCATGTATATGCAACTCCCATTTTATAAGCTCTGATTTCCACTCCATTTGAAAACAACACTAGTGGGAAGTATATTACCCCACATATTTCCTTTCTCAAACCTTTTTGAAAACAATTAAGTTATGAGTTGAGACATTTTGTTAAAACATCATCTTGTCATAATTGAGTGTGATCATTTTTACAAGATAGTATTGTTAATCATGGAAACGGTGGTGTGATTAATTCATGCGGTTTGAATTGTGTGGTCATGATTGTGGTGTGATTATTGTTGTGTTTTGATGTGAGTGTTTGCTAAATAAAATTATGAAGAAAGGAAAAGAAACAAAATAAAAACATTAACACATGAAATCATGGGACAAGTGCCACCCCAATTTCTCTAAAATGAGAAATTAATATTTTCTTTTAAAACCGAAAATCAGTGGGGTGACATAGTGCTCACTCCCACTTTGCTCTAATATTTCTTCCCTCTTCAAATTATAGTTTCAAAATTTAAAATTTACATTTCTATTTCTCTCTTTAATATTACCAAATCACAAAATGTGCTATGATGCACTTGTCAATTAATTTCCATCATGGCACCAAAAATCCCAAACACCCATGCTTAATTCTCACAGCCATTTGCCCACTTGTATCTCACCATTTGCTTTTAACCATTTTAAAACCTAATAGTGCCATATAGTGTCACCTAGTGTTAGATGGTGCCCTATACCCTATATTCAATGGCAGCCCCAAACTTGCCCCAACCTTGTCTCCCTCATGTCCAGCACACACCCCAGCATCCCCTGCACGTTCTGGACACACCCCACACTCACCTCACCCGAAACCCTAGCCCTAAGCAGCCCTACCATGGACATGGCCACCACTCGGGCCACTTGACCAAACCGCAGCAAACCAGCAGACCACCATGTCCTGGAGCTGCCCCTTGCTCCCTAGATGCTCCCCAACTCGAGCTCCTTGCTCCTGGCCCCTCCCCCTGGCCGCATTCGCCGGCGCTCTGTCTGCCTCCCTGCTGTCGAGCACCTTGCGGGCATGCACACCCCGCGACCACCCCGGCCGACCAGCACCCGACCGACCCGTCCCCGACCACCACGATGCGCACCACGAACCCCTTGCACCCCCAGACACCGCGCCCGTGCCTCACTCGCCCTGCTTGTCGCCGACCAAGCCGCCCCCGCACGCCGCCCGTGCCGCCCGCGTCCATGCCTGGCCGCGCCCGTGTCCCCCCCCCCTCGCACCAAGCCGCGCCCGCCTATATAAAGGCCGCCCTCGGCCGAGAGCAAGTGCCGCACCACCCCCCCACCTCTCCTCCTCTCTTCTCGTGGCCAGGAGCAAGCTCCCCATGCTCAGGATTTCTTCACACTAGGGAGCTCCGTCTCGCCGCCGCCACACACCACCTCCGACGCCGCCGTGACTGCCCATCGGAAGCCCCAGACCTCCTCCACCGCCCTGCACCCTCGCTGCCGTCGACCGCCGCCGGCAGGTGCCTCCCCGGCCACCCCCTCTCTCTCCTGGCTCTCAGCTCCGTCGGGAGGAAGGTGATGGCCGTGGGCCGTCGATGTCCAGATCAACGGCTAAGGTTGTTTCCCGCCTGATTTGATTTTTCTGGAAAAACTGCTAAGTGTTGGAAACAGTTTAGATTATCCATCTTTGCATGCATTTTCTAAGAAATCTGCCTCACCAAAATTTGAAATCTTTGCATGGTTAGAAAGAGCAAATCACATAGATTCAGATGCAACTTTTAGATTTCCAAAATAATTAGTCTAGCTTGATGGAAACATGAGGCAAAGTAGCTATGTTCTGTCTGTTTTCAGAAACTTCTGAAAACAGATTACTGCTTAGGCCTTTTGATCCAATCATAGAAATTAATCTAAATTTATTTGGATGTTAGTAGTGGCATGTCATGTTAGTATGGTTAGAGTAATGCCATGACCAAGTGATGTGAACCCCAAAATAAATTCTGTGCAAAGGATAACATCTAGGGAAGTTAGCTAATCAGTGTGCTCCACCACATGAAATAACAGGGATAGCCACTTCCCATACAAGTTTCTATGTTATCCAGAGGCCTAAAAATATAAAACTAAAATGTTGTAGCTAGTATAACATGCCATCTTCACAGAGATGCAAGCCATGATCATGTAGGGTAATTCCCTGATTTAAAATAAAAATGACAAATGTGCTAAATGATAAACTTAAAATAGTGAAATTTCTCTGTCAGAAATTTGATTAGAACTTTGAAATTCAATATCTTGAGATCTAGGAATCTAAAAATAGCAAATGAAAATGTTCTGGAAAGCTTATGAAATTATCTAACTAACTAAAGTGGTTTCACCCCATTTAGGATAATAAATAAATAATAATACTCAGAATGCCACAGAAGGTATAAAACCTAAACTTGTTTGTTTCTGATACTCTACTAATCCAAATGAGGTCAAACCAATTTTGTTAGTTCACAGATAAGAAATACTAGCTATCCCTAAAAGGATTTAATTTTTGGTTACAATTAACTTGAGTTGTAGCAAAAACAAGAAAACCAACATTCTGGATCAAAACATTTATACAGGGAGTTTAATAACTCAAATTGAATTAAATCCAATGGGGTTGCCCTCCACACATTAGTAGCTATCAGTAGAATTTTAGTTCATATTTTTGTGATCAACAGAACTTAAGTTATGCAATTGAACAGACACCACTAGTTTCTGCCATATTTAAGACCTAATCAAATAATAGTTAATTCAATTAAATTGAAATCAAATTGTGTTGCTTTGTAAGTGCAGTAGCTATGTGTGATGCTTGAGAGATGTTGTGATGCTTGATTGAGTAGTTTAGTAATGGTATATATTGCTTGTTTATGTTGATGATTAGATTATTTGGTGTGATTAATATATTTGCCTTGCTTGTTAAACTTGGTTATATTCAAGTTGAGTGCTAGCTTGAGTGTCTAGTAATATTTCTACCTTAGATTGGTGAGATATTTTGAATTATAGAGATTACTTGATAGCTTAACTTTTGTCTGAAGTATTTCCTGTTTAAATAAAAATGCTTAATCACAACTTTAACCATATTTTTATAAACATGAGTAGTGAGGTGACTGCCAAACTTGTTTGTTAACTAATAGTTTTCCATCATGATTGTTGTTTGTTAGTAATTGCTTGATGATTGTTGTTGGAGTGTCCTACTGTGTGTTGATTGTGTTCTTTCCCTTTTGCGACGCTAGATATAAACGCTACCTGGGTGATATTGGAAAGGATTTATTGGAGAAGAATCAGAGTTTATTTCTTTGATCAGTGAGGAGAAGTCCAAGGACATTATGCTGAAAACAGGCAAGCTACTTCGCTGAGCTTGCATTTACATCCCTTTAAATTAATTACATGCAAATTCCTAAAGTAGGGTACTGATTTCTGAAAAGAACCCTTATCACAAGGGATATAAAACTGCTCACCCTATGTAGAATATAGAGTAGACACCTAAAACTATAGGATGGGAAAAATAGGATTTATTCCAAACTCCTTTTTAAAGTACCTAGTTGATGATGAAATGCCGAGTTATCGGTATTAAAGTGGAGAAGTGATAAAGGGAGTTGATTATAAAAAAAATGCACATTGTGTCCTAGTACTTACGTCGACCAGCCGATAATCTGTGCGACCACATCTACCCAAATATGGGAACGGGCGTAGTCATATAATTTGCTCGTGTTAGTACTGGATACCTCATCGACGGAGACGACTCCGTTATGCATGAGGGGATGAGCATGGCGACTCTAACCCCTGACCTGGGTCCCGGCAATCTGAGGGATTGAGGGATTGAAGGGCTTCGTGCTCGCCGGGCAAAACTACGAGTCCTTACATCTAGGTTCCTCAACGAGGGATCCTGTACTAGGTGTTGAAGGAATGGTGAAATCGTAAGGGCAGGGTCCTATACTAGCATGAGCAAAGGAAAGGCTATGGCCGGTGGTTCAACTTCGCATACACCTTGTATGGCGGGACGTGGCAGACACGATGAGCTACCGGATGGGTGTGGGAAAAGCGTGCTACCTCTGCAGAGGGTAAAAACTATTCGAATAGCCGAGTCCTCGGATATGGACAGTTGGGAGGCCCTACTAGACCATGTGCAAAAGTTTTTGATAAAATGTGCAAGATTGGTAAAGTAAGGAAATAATGTTTCCCAATTATACCAAATGAAGTGGTATGAGTTGTGGAGGAAAAGAGACCATGATGAGTCGTGGTCGGGAAAAAGGAGGAGTTTTGGATAAATAATAAAATTGTGATTCTCTCTATAAGATAGTAATGAATTCCTTCTTACCCCTTTTTCAACAAAGATATAGAGATAGAGTAATAATTAAAAGTGCTATAGGAAACGACTTAAAACTGGTGCATACTCAGTAGAGGAGTAGTTTGCGAGTACAATTCCCATTGTACTCATAATGGTTTCGTCCCTGGCTATTGTCTTAGCCAGATTTTAAGGAAGAGTAGCTTGAAGGAGGAGAAGGAAATGACGTCAATGCGAACTAGGGCGCTTCCCAGTCAGTTGCCTGTAGGGTTAAGGCGAATGACTTGGGCTCCACGTTGTTTGGTGATTTCCGCTGCAAGTACCTATTGAAGAGTATGACTTCAATCAAGTAAGTATATTCCTTCGGTAATTATGGATGTTCCTTGATTACCAGTTTGATTGTGCTCAGCGACACACTGATCATGGGATCGCTGATGTAGGCACAAGGGTATTTCGGACAGCTAGTCCGGGGTCCCCACATGCAACTTACCAGAGGTGCATGCAAGCCTGCCTTAAGGACCAGATCGGAAAAAACATCCAAGTATATGTGGACGACATTGTCATCAAGACAAAGGATGAAGCCACGCTCCTAGATGACATAGCCGAAACCTTCGCAGCGCTCAACAAGTACCACATCAAGCTCAACCCAACGAAGTGCGTGTTCGGGGTACCCGTCGGGCAACTGCTCGGGTTCCTCGTATCCGCCAGGGGCATCGAGGCGAATCCTGAGAAAATAAAAGCAATCCTGTCAATGGAGGAGCCAACAAACCTCAAGGGGGTCCAGCGCCTAGCGGGGCGAGTCACAGCCCTAAGCAGATTCATCAGCAGACTAGGAGAAAAAGCGCTCCCGTTCTATCAGCTGCTGAAAAAAGCAGACAACTTCGAGTGGACATAAGAGGCTCGCAGAGCATTCGCTGGACTCAAGCAGACATTATCAACGAAACCGGTTCTGGTGGCACCCCAGGAACGGGAACTTCTATACCTATACCTGGCTGCAACCAAACAAGTAGTCAGTACGGTGCTCATAGTCGAGCGAGCAGAAGAAGGAAAGATACATGGTGTCCAACGCCCAATCTATTACGTTAGCGAGGTACTCTCGGCGTCAAAGCAGCGGTACCCGCACTACCAGAAGCTTGCATATGGAGTATTCATGACGGCGTGAAAGCTAACGCACTACTTCTCCGAGCACCCTGTCACGGTGCTGACAGATGCACCCTTGTCGGATATACTCAACAACCCGGAGGCAACATGTTGAGTAGCAAAGTGGGGAATCGAATTGTCACCCAGGGACATCACATACTGACCCAGAGACGCGCTCAAGTCCCAGGGCTTGGCAGATTTCCTCGTAGAATGGACAGAGATTCAGACTCCAGGTCCCCCGGACCTGTCCAATTCCTGGATCATGTATTTCGACGGGTCGAAAAGGCACGAAGGAGCCGGAGCGGGTGTTATCTTGATTTCACCCAAAGGAGACAAGCTGAAATATGTACTACAGATGAATTTCAAGAAGGCATCCAACAATGAGGCAGAATACGAAGGCCTATTACACGGCATGCAGATGGCAAAGGCCTGCGGGGCAACGAGACTCATGATCTATGGGGACTCGAATCTTGTAGTCCAACAGACGATGAAGCCCTGCGACGCAGTGTCTGCCAACATGGCAGCCTACAGGGATCTCTACAATGTCCTAGAGGGAAGCTTCGACGGATGCGAGTTATGTTACATCGCACGAGGAAGCAATGAGGAGGCTGGCAGGCTAGCCAACATCGGCTCCACCTACGCACCCGCACCCGCTGGAGTTTTCCTCGAGAAGATAAGCAAGCGCTCCATAGAGTACAAGGACCCCGACGCTCCGACAACAGCAGCCCCAGCCGTCGGCTCCGAGCAACCAGCCGAAGAAAAGAATGAGGAAACAGAAGCCAATTCTTATGAGGTCTTCCTCGTAGAACCCTCCTAGACTCAGCCATACATAGCATATCTGCTACGCCAAGAGTTACCAGAGGACCCAGTCGAAGCCCGCCGAGTCACTCGGCGCAGCAAAGCATTTGTCACGGTCAAGGGAGAGCTGTACAAGAAAAGCGCATCAGGGATACTACTGCAATGCGTCGAACCAGAAGAAGGGAGAAAAATCTTATTCGATATCCATGAAGGCATATGTGGACATCATGCGAGTAGTCAAGCACTCGCAGCCAAAACGCGACGAGCCGGATTCTATTGGTTATCCATCATGCAGGACGCCAAAGAGATAGTCCGCCGATGCGCTGGGTGCCAACGGTTGGCAACCAAACCTCACGCCCCCGCAACGGAGCTAAACATGATACCAATTGCATGGCCCTTCACACAATGGGGACTCGACTTGGTAGGCCCGCTGAGAAAATATTCTCCCGGGGGACACACCTTTCTTTTGGTGGCAGTAGAAAAATTCTCCAAATGGATCGAGGCCAAACCGGTCACCAATGCGGGTGCAACGACAGCACTAAACTTCGTCAAATCCATCGTCTTCCGCTTCGGAGTGCCCCACAACATCATCACGGATAATGGGTCCAACTTCATCGCCGACGAAGTCCAGACATTCCGCGAGGAGCTGGGGATAAAGCTCAATTTTGCCTCCGTTGCGCACCCGCAAACCAATGGACAAGTCGAATGTGCCAACGGGCTCGTCAGTAGCGCTCTCAATAAACGGCTTCTCGCGCCCTTGGAGAGAGCTGCTGGTGCATGGGTCGAAGAGCTACCATCAGTACTATGGGGCCTGCGCACAACGCCAAACTATTCAATAGGGTTCACCCCCTTCTTCTTGATACACGGGGCCGAAGCAGTACTGCCTGCCGAGGTCCGCCACAACTTGCCTCGAGTTGCAGCCTATACAGAAGTTGGGTCGAACACGGCACTCGAAGATGGCATAGACAAAGTTGACGAGGCGCGGGACATTGCACTATCAAGATCGACGGTCTACCAGCAGAGCTTGCGCAATTACCACAACCGACGAGTGCGCGACAGATCCTTTGCTGTAGGTGATTTGGTATTGCGGCTAAAACAAAAAAAAGGCCACAAGCTATCACCTCCCTGGGAAGGACCCTACGCCGTCGTCGAGGTCATTGGGAAAGGAGCATACAGGGTAAAGGACTTGGCAACGGGCATCGTCTACTCCAACCCGTGGAACGTGGCGCATCTATGACGTTTCTACCCCTAGCTGTCACCTTTTTTTTGTTCACCACATCTTGTGAAATAAGGCCCCTTGGCCATCATGCAACCTTTTTCCGTCGACAGGCATCAATAAAGTGGGCATGCGCGTATATTCAGACTTCAAACCAGCAGAACCTCTACTAAGATTCGACCTAGCTTGGGCCGCACCCGACGCTCGGGGGCTGTGCCCCACAAGCTACTCGAGAAATTCATTTAGCTCTACTAAGAGTCGACCTAGCTTGGGCCGCACCCGACGCTCGGGGGCTGCGCCCCACAAGCTACTCGAAAAATTCATTTAGCTCTACTAAGAATCGACCTAGCTTGGGCCGCACCCGACGCTCGGGGGCTGCTGTCCACAAGCTACTCAAAAAATTCATTTAGCTCTACTAAAGATTTGACCTAGCTTGGGCCGCACCCGACGCTCGGGGGCTGCGCCGCACGAGCTACTCGAAAAATTCACTTAGCTCTACTAAGAGTTGACCTAGCTTGGGCCGCACCCGACGCTCGGGGGCTGCACCCGACAAGCTACTCGAAAAATTCACTTAGCTCTACTAAGAGTCGACCTAGCTTGGGCCGCACCCGACGCTCGGGGGCTGCGCCCCACAAGCTACTCGAAAAATTCACTTAGCTCTACTAAGAGTCGACCTAGCTTGAGATGCACCCGACGCTCGGGGGCTGCGCCCCACAAGCTACTCGAGAAATTCATTTAGCTCTACTAAGAGTCGACCTAGCTTGGGCCGCACCCGACGCTCGGGGGCTGCGCCCCACAAGCTACTCGAAAAATTCATTTAGCTCTACTAAGAGTCGACCTAGCTTGGGCCACACCCGACGCTCAGGGGCTGCGCCCCACAAGCTACTCGAAAAATTCATTTAGCTCTACTAAAGAGTCGACCTAGCTTGGGCCGCACCCGACGCTCGAGGGCTGCGCCCCACAAGCTACTCGAAAAGTTCACCTAACTCTCCTCCCGCATGACTTAGCTTATGTCGCACCCGATGCTCGGCAAAGGACACAAATCATGCGTTGAGTCACCGTACAAAAGACAAGGAGAATTACACAAATAATCATAACTACAGAAAGGTACATGGAATTTACAAGAGACAACTCGAGCTACAAATTAGCATGTTGTCGACGGGGAGTTGCAGCAGTTTCTTTTTCAAGAAGAGCAACCACGTTTCTGGTGGGTCCATCAGCAGCCGCGTAAAACGGATCCAGAGTTGTATTCTCCCAGTCGAAACCAGCAGGCGGCCCTCTTGAAATCTCTCTCAAATCCAAGTGTGGATGGTGGATAAGAACAAGTGCAAAAGCAAAACGGGCACCCGCTTCAAGTTGCTCCCGCACAAATCCTTCAATAGCTTCACCACGTCGAAATTTCCTCATCAAGTCAGCCAAACTATGAGGCGCCAGGTTAAGAGGAAACAAGGCCTTGTAAACCAATACCAAGGCAGATCGGCAAGACTCAACGAAGGACTCAACTTGACCGACCCGATCCTGCAGAGTGGCAAGTATGTGCCCCCTGTCTCGGTCTGACCAGAAGCTGGGAGCACCACGAGCAACAAGGTCCGCGACCACATTAAGCTTAAGCCTGACTCGCCTGACCTCTTCGCCGGAATCAAGCCGGGCACCTGTCCGAGAATCACAGTTACACAAGATTTCAGCAAAGCTGCTCAGGGAACAAGCAGAGACAAAACTTACAAAGGAGATGGTCGCTCAGCTGCCGCAACTCGGAAAGGAGAAAATTCTCCCGTTCAACCATAGCGGTCTGCTTCGACTTCAGCACAGCTAGATTTGCTTCGACCACTCGAAGCCGGCGTTCGGCCTCTTCGGTCCGTACCTGCAAGCGGTTAACCCGAAAGGATTCTTCTTCCGGCGGCACAGAACTATAGAGGACGCACGGCCGCTTATCCCAACCTAGCGGAACAGATGAAGAGTTGGAACCGCCAGCCTGACGAACAAGCAGAGCAAAGCCAAGGAAAAATGTTAAATCTCTCATTTTGCCTGGTAAAATCCGAGTTAGTTGCTGCTCCCAAGGGACACAGCAATACACTCGCACGCGACAACCCGCCAACCGATAATGCAAGCATGAACGTAGAAGCAAATCAAGTTCAAATTTCGAGTGCAGCCTGAATCCTCAAGATTACATAGCAGTCTGGTAGCATAAGGCATATTAAAAAATCAAGCATTTTAATGTCTATCCCTAACAGAGACTAAGTTCAAGGAGCAGCAGGCATATCTACTGGGCAAGCATGCCGCTCCAGCATTCGCGACAGTTGCTCGGCAAGGGCTCTCGCACGAGGGTGAAGGGGTCGAAGATCTACCTCCACGCCATCGGGTCCCTTTGGAAACTCTGAGGTAACTTTATCTAAATCACCCTGCACCCCATGTCCCATGGCCAGGGTCAGCATAGTCTCTGCACCACAAAGAGTTTGTTCTCGACTGTACTCGCCAAGGGGATCGTCTTCTGTGCTGAAAGCTTCCACCAATTGGCTGAAAGTTTTGGGCGCATCCTCTTCATCCAGATACATGCTTCTTCGGATCAAAGAAAATGCACCCTTAGCTTTCTCCATGAGGCCACAAGCGTGAGTGCCATAGTCCTTCGCCAAACATACAGCATCAGAAAGGCAATCCACACGCTCGCGGCCAGCAGTGTCAAGCATCAAGCCCAAAGCATCTGCACAGAAGTCAAGTAAGGAAGCGGCATCGACAGGGTATTGTTGGAACAAGCGACAGAGAAATACTTACTCGACAGAGAGATGGCCAAGGAGTTGGCCCGCGAAGTCAGTCCCTCATCTCGCTTTGCAATTTCTTGGGACTCTTCTTCATGCTGCTTCTTCAGCGTCGCCAGCTCTTTTTCGAGTACCGCAACTCGGGTCTCCAGATCATTGGCATGACGAACAAGGTTCTGGTTCTCAGTATTTACACGATTCAGGGCCCCTACGCAGTGTTGCAAAAACTCAGATGGAATTCAGCCAACAGCTCGCATATTACCTAGCAAAAGGAAATAAGAAAAGCTCACCCTGTGACTCCTCCAGTTTGTCTCGAAGGCTGTTCTTCTCGGTCTCTACATGCACAAACTCGGTAGCCAGGTCCAGCATCTTATGCACGAAAGGGTACAGTATGAATCACAAACGAGATTAGATGAGGAAAATTAAGAGTCCGCGCCCAATTGCAAGCAATCGCACCCGGACTCGGGGGCTACTGAGGGTGGAACCCGCAGATTTTGCAAAATTAATTCGAGTGGGAAGTTAACTAACATGTCCTTCGCGTCTTTGGAGCAAGTCTGATGAAGCACTGACAGGCTAAGTCTCCGGAGGTGCAGCAGAAGTTGCAGGAGGAGTTGAAGCGGTTGCTTTTTGCGGCTCCGGATCGGGTGTTTTCTCCGGACGCGAGGAAGATCTGGGAGGAATAACGCCGCCTGCAGGAGTCTTGAGGATGTTCCAGCATGTCGACACCCGAGGTTTCTTAGCCTCGGGAGGAGGTGGCCGAAACGTCAAGGGAGCCTCGTTGAATACTTCCATTCCTTCAAAAGTGGATGAGCTTGATGTTGGGAATATGCCCTAGAGGCAATAATAAAATGGTTTATTAAGCATATTCAAGTTTATGATAATGGTTTATTATCCATGCTATAATTGTATTAAATGGAAACATAATACATGTGTGGAATATAAACACCCGGAGTCCCTAGTGAGCCTCTACAGGACTAGTTCGTTGATCAAGAGATAGTTAGAGTTTCCTAACTATGGACTTGTTATAGTCACTTGATAACGGAGTCATATCATTAGGAGTAATGGTGTGATGGACATGACCCAAATAAAGTGTAACATCCCAAGATTTTCAAATTTTTGAAAAAATCAAAAAGATCAAAAACTTTTGAAAATTATAAATATTTTGATTTGGAAATCCAAAATCATGCATGCATGCATCAATCTCTTGCTTGATTGCATTTAATTTTTTTTCCAAAAGATAGAATTCTATTTCCACTTTAAACCCTATTTGAGAAAATGTCATATAGGGCCTGTTAGACTCTATATAATAATTTTGGTTTCTATGATTTTATTTGATAGTGCCAAAGTGCTATGTTTAGAATAAGCTTTCTAAAAAGTAATTTTATCAAATTAATTAGAAAAGATTTGATTTTATTTTGACTTTGGAAAAATATCACCTATTACCTTTTAAAATGCCAAAGGTATTTGGGGTAATTTATTTTGGGTAAAAATAACAAAAATGAGTTTATCATGATTATACCACATGATACCACTCATATTATTTTCCTGGATTTTATTTGAGTTCAAAAAGAATTTATAAAAGCCTATTTGTTATTTTTGACATAAAGGTGTCAATTATGCAAATATTCCATAATTGTTTTTATTTAAAAATAAAATATTATGGAAAGAGGTTTCAAAGTATTTAAAAGGATTATTTTGTTTTTACAAAATTTTGCAAATTGGTTTGAATCCATTTGGATTCATATTTTAAAAGATATGAATTATTTCAGAAAATAGAAAAGGAGAAAAGAAAAAAATGAAAGGGCCACCACGGCCAGGCCGGCCCGAGCCAGCCCAGGAGAGGCCCAACATCGTCCCCGGCAGCAGCCGCAGCCCGCCTCCCTCTCTCCCTCGCTGACATCCTGGCCCCACCCGTCAGCGCCACATCACCGTGACGTCATCGTGTTCTTCCCCAAATCCCGCGCCCGCGATGGCAACCTCCGGCCGGCATTTGATACTCATCAATCGAGCGTTTAAGGCCGAGATTCTTGCGCCCGAGCACGGCTATAAATTGCCACGGCCCTCATCCTCCATTACCCTCTCCTCCCCTCCCGAACCTCGCCCCCAGGCCGGCGAAATTACGCGCCGGAGTTGGCACTGCCCACCGCCGTCCTTCTCCATTCCCGGCGATCCTGGTGAGCGCCCGAGCCTGAAACCCCCTCCTTTCGACTCTCCGTGCCCGTGCGCATCTCCCTGACCTCCTCGTCGATTTTCTCCTGCAGCCAAACGACACGCACGTCGTCGACAGGAGCACGCCGCCGCCTCGTGGACCTCCAGCCTCTCGCCGTCAACGCGCCAGGACGCGACCGACGCCACTACCTCTCCATCGGTCCCACCTCGTCGCTCCGCACCCCGTCATCAGGTCGCTGGAGCCCAGAAGCCACGGGAGTGACAAGAACGTGAACGCCTGAGCCGCGCCACCGCCGTCCTCCGTCGTCTCCGGCAGCCCTCCGTCACCGAGGTGAAACCCTAGATCCTGGACCGTTAGATCCATTTTGGATGGCCTAGATTAGATCAATTATTTTGAATCGGTACGGTTAGATCTAGACCGCTAGATCCAGGTCCAACGGCCCAGATTGGAGGCAGCCACGTCATCGCCAAGTCATCATCCAGTCTGCACCCCCAGCCAGTCAGAAGCCGCCATGTCAGATCCAGTCAGCGCCAGCGTGGAGGAGATTTTTCTGGATTTATTTAATTCTGTCTGTTTTGCAGAAAAACCCCTCGAACTTAGATTTTTCATATCTTTTATCCATTGGGCCAAATTCAAATATTTTATATATTTGAAATCCTTAGAACTTGTAGAATCTTTCTGACGTTTTATTTTTCTGTTTTGCCAAGTTTAAATTTATTTGAATTTCAAACATGAAATTTTAGTAAATTTGGCATAACTTTAGTTTAAAAATAGCTTTTTGAGTAAATCCAATTGGGTTAGTTTAGTTTTGAAGCCCTCTGTCCAGAGAGACCAATCCCATATTTTTGTAGTTAATTTTGTTTAACAGTAGTATTTATTTTGTGTTTATTCCCTTTTTGGGAATTGCTTTATGTTGCTATTATACTAAAATTGTTTTAATTGCACTTTGACTCCATGCATGTTTCTAAAAATCAGAAAACAATAGTTAGTATTTGACTTGTGATTTTATATGCATTTCATGCATAGCATACTTTTGTTGTATTGTTATTATTTTTGTATGATTATTGTTGTTTTGTTTGTTTATGTGTGGCTTGTTTATTTTATTAGTTTATTCGGAGAGTCACGAAGACTTTGGTGGTTGCTACTCCTGCCACTCCTGTTGCCAAGGCAAGTGGCACACTTGCATACTTTTGTCCTATTATTTTGATATATGCATTGTTGTAGTTTTTACATAGAAAATTTGCATGATAGGTTATTAGTATTACTATGCTAAAACTGTTAAGTGTAGTTTACCCCCTTTTACTAGATGGTCTAGATACACCTGAGCACTTAGTAGAATCATGGAAATGCTATGCTAAATGTTGTTTTGTGAAAAGTAAAACTTCTACTAAGTTAAAGAAACTCCTGGGTGGATTTTGGCATTGCTTTGGTGGTTTATTGTTGAGTGGCTACTCGGGGCCATGTCTATGGTGTTTTTCACCCGAGATTGGCTCACTTGCGGACGGCCACCCAGGGACAAAGAGATCGAAGTTACTCCAAGTTTAGCTAGCTTTCCGTGCAGCCATAAGTCATATGGGCTCTGGCTTGACTAAGTATGTAGTGTGGAACCGGCCCGGCCTGACAGGTGGTGGTAGAGGTTTGTAGGTGGAGCGCGTCAGGACGGCAGTGGTCGGGAAAACACTTCGGAAAGGTCTCGTCTTCATCTCCTCCTTTCCTTTTCACTTCAAGAAGGGTCAAGGTCAGAATGGGTTGATGAGGTCTTATGGTGAAAGTGCACAACCTCTGCAGAGTGTCAAACTAAGTACTTAGCCGTGTCCCCGGTTACGGACAATTCTGAGCAAGCTGGACAAGGACGTCAACGGAGGATCTCATCATTCTAATTTCTCTAAGTTAAAATTTGGATGGGTGAACAAGGGTAGATGAGACGGTGGTTTTCATGCCATGAAAGTCTCGTATAGATGAAAAGTTTTATAAAGAGTTAGGAAAAAGTTGGCTTTCCGCAAAATTAGCCTTCAAACTCCACAAGCCAAATATGCATATAGGTTATTAGAGTTTTCCTCTATGAGTCCACAAAGTGTCACTTGCCAGATCCATTTTATGGTTCTGACCCACCTTGTTGATATCTTTTTATCAGGTTGTTCTGACGAAGAGTGAGGTTTCATTAAGGGTTTCGAGTCTGCAACCAACATGTTTCGCCTGTGGCTACATGAAGATTGGGACTCCATGCAATAATATTTAGTCTTCCGCTGTTATTTTTATTTATGCTAGCTTCGAGCTATGCAAAGTTGTAATGGATTATTTTAAGTCTGGATCATTTGTGTAATAAATTGATACATTGTTATGGTATTCATCGTAAACTGTGTGTGCAAACGATTCGATCCAGGGATTTGCACTATACACAGGGATCTTGCCTATTTTTAAGTGCAGGTCCGCTTCATAAAGAGTTGCAATTAATCGTGTCACAAAAGTTTTGTTGTCAACACTTTTAATATGCCAAATATAGTTTCCTTAGACCATGAGATTATATCACTCCCGTTCACCGGAGGAATACTTTGTGGGCATCAAACGTCACTTCATAACTGGGTGATTATAAAGGTGGCTTTCAGGTATCTCTGATGGTGGGTTGTTGGGTGATATGAATCGAGAGTGGAATTTGTCCCTCCATGTGACGAAGAAGATATCTCCAGGCCTTCTCGGTAATATAGCATCAAAGTCTGCAGACATGTGATTAAGTTGTAATCACCGGGATCCTATATTATGGACGAGTAAAGAGAACTTGCCGGTAACGAGATTAAACTAGACATGGGGATGTCGACGATTATATCTCGGGCAAGTAAAATATCGTGAGACAAAGGGAATCGTATATGAGATTAATTGAATCTCCGGCATCGTGGTTCAATCGAGAAAAGGTTTTCGTTGAGTGAATAGGAATTAATATGGACATCCCGGTCCCGCTATTAATTATTGATATGATCATGTCTATGCATTCTCGAACCCGTAGGGTCACACACTTAACGTTCCGATGAAATTAGGTTTTGCGATGAATTAAATGATGAAGTGAACGAATGGTGATTCGGAGTCTCGGATGGGATCCCGGACATCACGAGGAGTTCCGGAGGAGTCCGGAGAATAAGATTCATATATGGAAAGTGGTTTCCGGAGGTTTCGGAAAAGTTCCGGAAATTATTTAAAGGGTACCGGAAGGTTCCGGAGTGTTCTAGAAGGGTCTAGAAGTGGGACCATATTTTGTATGGGGCCCACATGGTGCAAAGGGGTGCTGCCACCACCTAGGTGGTGCGCACCACCTAAGCCCACATGGGCTGGTGCGGCACAAGGAGGGGGAGTCCCACTCCTAGTTGGACTAGGAGGTGGGCTCTCACCCCTTTAGGAAAGGGGCCCAAGGAGGAGTCCTTGTTGGACTCCAACTTGGGGGGCAAGTAAGGAGGGGCCGGCCGGCCCCCTCCCCTTGACCTAGCCGGCCACCTATATAAGGAGGGGAGGGGGGGAGGCGCAACACACCTTTGGAGGCTGCCCCTTGCCGCACCCCCCTCTCTCCCATCTAGCCCTAGTGCGCCACCCCCTCTCCCCGAAGGGCTGCCGCACCTCCACCTCTCCACCATAGCCGCACCACCCCTATGCCCTAGGGCTGCTGCGCCGCCTTGTCCTCTCCCTCTCCTCTTGCTTGGCTTGGCGAAGCCCTGCTCGCGGAGATCGTCATCATCACCGGCACTACCGTCGTGCTGCTGAGATCATCAAGGCCACGTCGTCTCGCTTGCGGGATCAAGGAGTCGACGTCTTCATCGAGCTGTACGTGTGGACGCCGCGGAGGTGCTGCCCGTTGCTGCACTTCACCGGATTGGATCTCGAGGATAATACATCTCCTCGCGACTAGACGAGTCTAGTTGCGGGGATCGACTAGCGAACCCCTGCACCGACAAAACGTGTTTGTTGATCTTCGAGGGTAAGAGATTGGATCTCATCTTCGCTATCTTCATCTCGTAGATCTAGATGCTTGGGGTTTATTCCGCTTTGCCGCGTAGAAAATTTTTGTTTTCCATGCTGCGACCCCATCAGTGGTATCAGAGCCTAGATCTATTCGTAGGTGTTGATGCGATTAGAACACAAGGAGTTGTGGGCGTTGATATTTTATGTTGCTACCTTCTCGCGTGCACTTTGCATCTTTGCGGTATTGTGAGATTGAAGCGGCCCGGACCAACCTTACTCGTCCACGCACGAGAGACCGGTTCCACGACTGACATGCAACTTGTTTTGCATAAGTGGCTGGCGGGTGTCTGTTTCTCTTGCTTTAGTGAGGATGCAATTTTCAATGGAAGGCCTTTCAAACGGATGAGTAAATAAGCAACTATTATATCACCGTTGTGGTTTTTGCGTAGATTAGAACGGTTCTATCTCGTTGACCCAAGCCACGTAAAATTTGCATAAATAAAGTAGAGGCGTCTAACTTGTTTTTGCAGAGGGGGTCAAGTGATGTGATATAGCCAATGTGATTTATGATAATGTATGCAATGATCATGTTTGTAATATTTCGCGACTTGCATGTCGACGAGTACGGCAACCGGCAGGAGCCATATGGTTGTCTTTTATTTTATGTGACCTGCGTGTCAATGAATCACCATGTAATTGCTTTGCTTTATTGCTAAGAGTAGCATTAGTTGTAGTTGCAATAGTTGGTGGACAACCATGGTGATGGCGCCAAGATGATGGAGATCATGCCGGAGATGGAGATCTTGCCGGTGCTTTGAAGATGGAGATCTAAGAGCATATGAAGAAAGGCCATATCATATCACAATTATGAATTGCATGTGATGTTAATCCCTTTGATGCACCTTATTGTTATGCTTAGATGTGATCGCGACGGTAGCATGATAAGGTGATCTCTCATGTTAATATCAAGATAATTAAGTGTTCTCCCCTAGTATGCGCCGTTGCGAAAGTTCGTCGTTTCGAAGCATCACGTGATGATCGGGTGTGATAGATTCAACGTTCACATACAACGGGTGCAAGCCAGTTTGCACATGCGGAAATACTACGGTTGTCTTGACGAGCCTAGCATGTACAGACATGGCCTCGGGAACACGGAACCGAAAGGTTAAACACGAGTCATATAAATGATATGATCAACACTGAGTTGTTCACCATTGAAACTACATCATCTCACGTGATGATCGGTGGTGGTGTAGTGGATTTGGATCGTGTGTCACTAATCAACCGGAGAGATGTTGAGTTTAGTGGGAGTTCGTTAATTTGATTAAATTGAACTAAAATTATCATAAACAAGTGTCCTAAAGATGTCTTTGCAAAATCCTTGTAGATCATGGCCGACTACAGTAGTATGTTTCTTGCTGAGGAGCTGCGTCTCGATGGGTCAAACTTCATCGAGTGGTACGAACGTCTTAGAGAAGTCCTATCAACCAATGATCAGCTCTACGTGTTACATGAACCCTTAGAAGAAAAACCCGATGCTTCTGCGAGTTACAACAAACGTATGGATTGGCTCAGTCGGAGTAAGACTCACATTCAAGTCAATTGGTTGATGAGTGTCTTCATGAATTCAGACCTGTCCAAACAATTCAAGAACTTGAGTTCCATTGAGACTGTCACTAAGCTAAAGGAAATGTTCATAGCACAAGTGAGAATTGCAAGGTTTGAAGGTCTGGGTGTGTTTCTTTCAACTAAGATGGAAGAAAATGATCGCTTAGAGGATCATCTGAAGAAAATGTATAGGATATATCACACTCTGATGGATGCTTGGGATATGGAGATGAGTGACGAATTCGCGATAGATGGGTTGTTGCATTCGCTTCATCCCAAATTCAAGAATTGTGTCAGAGACTATGTAAAGGAAAGAGATTCGATCACTTATCCGGAACTGATGTCTCGACTTCGTCAGATCGAAAGGAATCCCGTAGCAGGCGGAGGAGCCAACGCAGAAGGTATATTTTGATATACTAGTTATAAATGTTTAAATGTCCCATTTACACTTATGGTGAGCTAAGTATTTGATACTTGTGCTGTTTTATGAAAACAGGGCCTGCCGTTTGAGAAGTGCATGGAGGGACTGAGTGGATTTCGCGGGAAGATGGCAATCAAGGAGTTGATGCTGGCGATGTTCTACTTCTACATTTATCGTTTTAAATTAGAGGATTTGAATGAGTTTTGTAATCGAATTAAGTGTGATCTTAAATTAGTGTGTCTCGGTTTGTGAGACGGTCAGTCATGTTAAAGACAAGTGGTGTTCTGTTTTCATGAGTAATCCTTTTTGGAGATCATGTTTCGATTATGAGATTATTGTCCTTTGCTAGATTTAAACGATAATTAGTTAAACACTTATAAAATAAAGACATACTAAAATATCCAATACTTAATGATGAGAATTGTTTTAATTGTACTGTTAGTGCTGAAAAGCATGTTGATGCGCATCACTAAGTAGTATGATTAAAAAAAAATGCCATTTTCTGAAAATGCCATGAGTTGCTGAAAATAAACACAAGTGTTGGTTGTATTTTTCAGTAAATAAAAGACATCATTGTTTTATCATGGATGAGTGAATAGGAGTATTTATTCATTTCATGATGAGATTTTGGAAGTAGAGGATATTAAGTTAACAAGACAATTGAGTCTTTTCGATTTGATCAAAAGAGACAAAATATTTGAGTTATTGTTTAGTATGGTGACTTGTGACAAGTGTTATCACAAATTACAATGTTTTAGAGATTGTTCAAAAGTGTTTTGATAAACCTGAAGTATTGTAGTCACATTATATTTGATATTATGTGGTCATAAAGAAGGGTCTTAGGTTTTAAGGTTTCAGTTGTATCATTTAGATTTATTTTGATAACACTCCTGGTTTTAAATAAAGGATCTATTTAATGATTTGCGTTTCGCATATGAGTTATGTGAAATAGTGGTTCCATAATTATGAGATAATTAAAAACCAAAGCAAATAAAGTTTTGTAGAATGTTCATATGAGATTATGAATAGAGATTCCACAATGTGAGACTAAAAGGGACAAACCAATGTGTTTGGTTATGTTGTGTATTTTAGTGGTTTTATCGTGAAATAGTTTCATGGATAAAAGAATTGTTGGAATAAACTTAGAAGGCTTAAACCTTGCATGTTTATGTATCAAGTGGCACATATGTAAAGTGCTGTGTTGGTTAAGGCTTGACACATAAAGTTTTTGATGATGGTGATCATTGAATTTTGGTTTAGCTTGTCTAAAGAGATGTAGGTTTCAAGAATATGAATTTTGTCAAAAGTTGCAAAATAATATTCATGATTTACTTGTCATGTTTGGGAAACAAGACATACCTGCAAAACTACAAAAGAAGAAATAGAAACTTTAAATACGAAAGTGACTAAGAGTCATTCTACTTTAAGTTTAAATCATAAAGTAATTGTTACTTGATTTTGTGAAAAGAATGTTTCACATATTTATTTTGCAAAAGAGTTTGCGTGGAATAAATAAAACTTAGAGCTAGCTAAGTGCTGGTGTTTCGTATATGAGTTCTCGAACTTAAGAGTTAAGAGGTTTTGGAGGAGTCCAAAGTGTCGAGAAAGTGCATAAGAAACTGAGTGAGATCTAATTAAGATATGTGGTGACATATATTAAGTTAGAGCAGAAATTAATTTCCATAATCAAAATATGTGGTGACATATGTTTGAGTGGAAACTAGTTAATCATGGTCAAATATAAAGATAACATATTTCTGAGTGGGAGCCAAAGTGGCTTCACAATTTAATATGTGTATGAGGTATATTTGAGTGGGAGTTTACAACATAGTGTTTGAATGAAATGGAGATTTCATAAATGTTGTAAATGTTGTCATGGACCAATGCATAACTTATGAAGTTAGTTTGAACGTCAAATATTCATGTAGATGAATGTATCTATGGAGGATAGATAAGTTTGATAAACATTAGAGTCAGATGTTTAACCTAAATATTTTTGAAGGAGTTCAAAATGAAACAAGAGAAGAATGGTTCATCTCATTGTGATATATAGGTGAAGCATTGAGTTAGAGAACTCAGTACAAAATTGATGGTTAGAGGATATGTTGGAATTCAATATGAATTGTTCATAGATCTCAACATATAAGAACCATATGTTTGTATATGACGATATGTGGCCCAAGTTCTTAATTGTAAGAACATGTTGAATGAATTTAGAAAATGGTGGACTTGGTTGAAGTCATAAAGCCAGACTAAATTAGGGATCTCTTAATATCAGAGTAGCACAGCGAAAGCATGATCGGAAATATCAAAGTAACCAGGCTTACTGTTGATTTGTTAAGTCAACAACATATAGGAGTATATGATTAATTCAAGGATTGAAATAAGATATAATGTTTTGGTTTGAGAAAGTATTTTCAAGATTGAGTGAGTTCCAGATGCATGTGTTGTGGGAAAGTCCATTTGACTGAACATACATATAGGCATAAAAGGATATGAATATCTCACTCTATAACCAAACATATTATATACATTATAAGATAATGGTTTTATCATGGGATGATAGGAAGTTTATCATGTGATGATAAAGTAATGTCAAATTAGGTGATAGTTACAATTTTGCAAAGGACATAAAGAGCTGTAAAGTACAGAGCACGGACAGAACCTCTTCCACAAGCAAACATGATCAGCACTGAGACTTCATGAGTAAGACTCCATGGGTGTTGGATCGAGGAAATGTAAACTAGATTATTGACTCTAGTGCAAGTGGGAGACTGTTGGGAATATGCCCTAGAGGCAATAATAAAATGGTTTATTAAGCATATTCAAGTTTATGATAATGGTTTATTATCCATGCTATAATTGTATTAAATGGAAACATAATACATTTGTGGAATATAAACACCCGGAGTCCCTAGTGAGCCTCTACAGGACTAGTTCGTTGATCAAGAGATAGTTAGAGTTTCCTAACTATGGACTTGTTATAGTCACTTGATAACGGAGTCATATCATTAGGAGTAATGGTGTGATGGACATGACCCAAATAAAGAGTTGCAATTAATCGTGTCTGAAAGAACAACTATGCCCGAGATGTCGCCTAGAGGGGGGGGGGGGTGAATAGGCGATTAAAACTTTTTCTATTTAGGGGCTTGATAATTGCGGAATAAAACTAGGTGTTTAAATTAACAAGCCAACAACCTAAAATTCTAGGTTTACCTAAGTGCACCAACAACCTATGCTAAACAAGGCAAGTAACAAGATGATAGCAAGATATAGACTTCAAGCACGATGGCTATCACAATGTAAATTTGCATAAGTAAAAGCTCGGGTATAGAAATAACCGAGGCACGCGGAGACGAAGATTTATTCCCGAGTTCCTCCTTGTTAAGGGAGTACGTCTCGTTGGAGGGGTGTGAGCTCGCCACAAAAGGCCTACTCAAGATGCCACAAAGGCCTCACCCTATTCTCCGATGAACCTCACCCAAGGGATTGGTTCACCTTCCACTATCGGAATCCTTCGGGGCGGATTCCGGAGCCCTTTACAACTTCTCTTGGGGCACACACCCACAACTCAATTGGGGGCTCCCAAACTCGTGCCGAAGCTTCACAACACGAACACTTCGCGGCACCTCCAACCGTCTAGGGTACACAATGCACCCAAGAGGCAACAAGCTCTTGGGAACACAATGCACCCAAGAGTAACAAGCTTGCAACCTTCAATCCCACGAATCACCGTGGGGAGCACAACCCGATGCAACAAATGCAAAAGGGGAAGATCACACCAAGTGGTCAAATTCTTCTCCCCAAAATCCAACCGAAGCAACTAATGCTACGGAGGGATTTAGGAGGAAGAACGGAGGAGAAACACAAAGACTCCAAAATCTAGATCCCACGAGTTCCCCTCACTTAGAGGAGATTTTGTTTGGTGGAAAGATGGATCTAGATCTCCTCTCTTGTTTCCCTAAATTTGGGCAAGAATCATCGAAGGGATTAGGAGGAATCGAGCTCTCAAATGTTGGCAATGGAGGAGAGAGAGCTAGGGATGAGATCTACACTGAAAATGGGGAAGAAAACCCTTTTATAGGTGGCTCTAAAAAGGAGCCGTTGGAGAAGAATCGAGGGACAAAGAGGAGGAAAAAAGGTGCCAGGCGACCCGGCCTAGGGCCGGCCAGCACGCCGGCCTGGCCGGCCTGGAGCCGAACGAGCAGAGCAGGCAACAGGCGAGCCGGCCTGCCAACCCGGCCATGGGCCGGCCGGGGAAGCAGGTGGGCCGGCCAGGTGCCCGAAAGGCCCGGCCTGGCCCCGGCCTCGGGCCGGCCACGCGGGAGAGCCAGGCCGGGGCACCACCCGAGCGGCCCGGTTTGGGCCGGCCTCGGCCCGGCCAGGCCGGGAGCCTTTTTTTTTCTTTTTCCAATTTCTGTTTTTCTGAGAAATAAAAACCCCGAGATAAAACCGCAATAACTTTCGCATACGAACTCCGTTTTCGATAAACTTGGACTCGTTGGAATCGTCACAACGAGCACTATAAGAATATGCAGAGAAACATCATAGTCCAATAATATAATATAAAGATAAATGGGGAAAGGTAAAAGCTCCCATTTGCAAATCGGAAATGCAATAACTTTCACCCACGAACTCCGTTTTCGATAATCTTGGACTTGTTGGAATCGTCACAACAAGCACAACAAGATTATGCATAGAAACATCATAGTCCAAGAAAATATCATAAAACCAAATGGGAAAGTTAAAAACTCTTTTTCGCAAACCGAAAATGCCGGAACTTTTGCAATTGACGTCCGAAAGAAATAAAACCAATTTTGTTGAAAAGAGGACGACAAATGCTACCTTTGAAAAAGACAAACAAGCAATGGAGATTTCGCAAAGAAGTGGAAGAGATAAATCTCCCGCACGGATGAACCGGCAAAATCTCCAATACCGAAACCGCAATAGAAGACGCATATGAAAACCGTTTTTGGTGAACTTGGCTTTGTCATGACAAGCATGACAAGCACCAAGGCCACACCACGATTCGAGACAAATAAGAACCAATAAGGATGATTGCATGGATGCAAAGGTTTGTGCTCTCTACGATGATACGATCACGATATTCGGTCGAGAGCCCCTCTTGATAGTATGGTTACCTATCCTATAATCCGGTCTCTCACTAAACAACATGAGACCGGTAAAATAAAAACCCTATCAAGATCATACCTTTGCCTTGCGCACTAATCCACTTGAGGTCGAAGAAGACGATCTTCATCTCCTCAAGATGCACCACCTTCTTCATTGCGCTTCGCTTGGTGAAGATTCACATGTGGCTCCCCCATACACCAAGATGGGAGAAGCACCTCTTCGGCATATCTTCACTTGGCCTTTGATCAACACAAATCTTTTCTTCCCTTGAGCTTGACTCCAACAAATGGAGATCAAGCAAAGCATCTTGACTCCAACACATGGAGACAAGCTTAGTCTTGATCAACAAATGACCTTGACACAAGATAAAGGACAACCTACACATAGAGCTCAAAACAAATCTTAGTCCATCGAGATTGTCATTAATTACCAAAACTATGCATGGGGGCAACCATGCACTTTCAATCTCCCCCATTTTGGTATTGATGACAATCCCGATAAGAGGTTTATATAAAGAATAAAGCAACCTTGCATGACAAACAAGCAAGAATGCAAAGCGCATTNCAAAACGCAAGAAGATATTCATGAGATCCGTTTTTGATGAACTAGAGCTTGGTATGGAGATGAACACAAGCTCTAAATTCTCACATGGATAAAAGCCAAATAAGAACCAATAAAGATGATTGCATGGATGCAAAGGTTTGAGCTCTCCACGAACGATACGATCACGATACTCGGTCGAGAGCCCCTCTTGATAGTACGGCTATCTATCCTATAACCCGGTCTCTCAACTAACATCATGAGACCGGTAAAATAAAAGCCCTATCAAGATCATACCTTTGCCTTGCGCATTAATCCACTTGAGGTTGATGAAGACGATCTTCATCTCCTCAAGACGAACCATCTTCTTGATTGCGCTTCGCTTGGTGAAGAATCACATGACGCTCCCCCATACACCAAGATGGGGAGAGCACTCTTCGGCATATCTTCACTTGAACTTGAGAGTTGATCAACCCGCACAAAGCCTTGATCAACCCCAGCACTTTTCTTCCCTTGAGCTTGACTCCAACAAATGGAGATCAAGCAAAGCACCTTGCCAACACATGGAGACAAACTTGGCCTTGATCAACAAATGATCTTCTTCCCTTAACCTTGACTCCAACACATGGAGAACAAGCAAGACCTTGACTCCAACAAATGGAGACAAGCAAGCAAATGGACACCTACAAATATAGCTCAATGCAAATATTAGTCCATAGAGATTGTCATTAATTACCAAAACCATGCATGGGATCAACCATGCACTTTCAATCTCCCCCATTTTTGTAATTGATGACAATCCCTTTTAAGAGGGTTTATATAAAGAATAAAGCAACCTTGCATGACAAACAAGCAAGGATGCAAAGCACATTAAAGGCAAATGCAACAAAAACATAAAACCCAAATTCCCTTAAACCCTCTAAACTTCTCCCCCATTGGCATCGATTGCCGAAATGGGAAGAAAATTTAGAGAGCCAATATAAATATGAGTTCCTCTAACAAGGTGTGCATTTCTCAAGATATGAGTGAAATCAAATGCACTTATTCATTGATGAATAATTAGAGGAAATCAAACTATATTGAGGATCAAAGATTGCAAAAAGATGAAATCAATTTAAACCTCTCCACAAAGGAGAAAGGCAATCAAAAAGATCCAAAGCGAGAGTTCTAAATGAAAATGGAGAAGCTCCCCAATTATCATGCACAAATGAGGAGTGCATAAATATGGTATCCTCACTCCCCCAAAATCATCTAGAACACGCAACAAGTGCAATAGTGCATAATGCAAAAGCAAATCATAGCACTTGCACCAAAGATGTGGTTGAGCCATATGTAGATACCAATTTTCAAAAAAATTCATCGTAAGATAGGCCCAACGGAGAAAAGAGATCTTTTAAAGAAATATGTTCACACGCTTAGGGATACCAATTGGAAACTAAAACCAATTGAAAATGCCAAAAGCTAGTGAGAGCATTTAGCCAATAAAATTCAACATGCTCACCATGGTAGGCATGAAGACAAAAGATCCAACAAATACCTGAGTGTGCAAAGATACCAATAAACAATAAGACAAGCACTCATGAGACAAATTTGGAGCCACCAATGAATTATAGGTGAAAACAAGGTGGCTCAAGGAAATAGGATACCAAACTAAAAGATGACCTCTCTCATATGTATAGGTTTCTTATTAGACAAACCACAAAGATATACATCCGCAAGAAACATATACATATGAAATGGTCCGGGAAAGCGATAACAAGGTATCCACAGGAAGTCATAAATATACAAATGAGATTGTTGCTAAAAAGTATAGCACATAGCTCAATTTATCTCATTGTACATAAATGAACTTCAAATATATCAAATGCATCACACATATCACTAAGGGAACAAAAGATAGTGAAGATGCTTTGAAATAGGCAACAAGTATCACAAGGAAATAATATCAATTGAAGAAAGGTTTTTGCAAATTCATCACACATATCACAAAGATATATTAAGTGAAGGAAATAGGCCAAAACCACAACAATTGCATATAAGAGCATTCATGCCAAGAGGTAACCTACACAAGGTTGGAATTAGAAAAGTATGCATGGGATGGATACTTGTTACCGAGATGCATTGATGATGAAGATGATGAGAGTTTGTTTGTCATCAAAGCTTGACTCCGACAATCACACGGTGAGAACACCTTCCTTATGAATGAGGCAAGCATCCAATGGCATCTCCATTGTACCTAAAACACAATTAGAGTACAAATGGTTCCCAAACTCATTGGGTCCATAGTAGTTAGATAAACTACAATATATAGGAAACACTCCACATAAATATGTGCATATAGATATGAAATTGAATTTCATGCACATCTTAGCCGATTTAGGATTCGGTGGAGTATCCCCTATATATTGGAACTAGAAAGACTAGCATGCTAAATAATATATATACTAGTAAAAGGCATGCATAGACTTACAAGAACCAAAAGAGATACAAATTGGACAAAAACACCAAGTAAACCAATAAAGCACACCAAGGTGTGACAAGAAAGGTTGTCCAAGTTATATCAAAATCCAAATCAACACATGATTGAGGAAAAAATCAAATCAACAAATGATTGATTCCATAACACATCAACACATGAGGTGTGATATCAAAAGGAATCAAATCAACACAACAAATGATCGATAAGACACCAATTGAAAATAAGATACCAATTAAAACAACAAATGTCAATTAGGAGAAAACATACCAAGAAGAGGGTGATACTTGACCGAAATCAAGTAAAGTGAAATAAGGCAAAAAGGTATCAAGACTCCCACAATAATATCAATTGGAACAAATATCTATGGAGGAGATATTAGATTCCAATTAATACCAATTGAAGGTACCAACACAAGATAAATAGTCAAATGCCAATTGAAAGGATCAAAAATTGATAGATATGTTAGTGTTCTAAATAAAAAGGAATGCTCCCCCAATATTCATGCATTATCTTGATATTTGCATTTGAATACAAAATGCATGCACAAGGGATCATTACTTTCCATATTTTATTTAAAACACTAAACACTACCAATTGAAAAATAGGATCCATTAAAAAGGCAAGGAAGGCAAAAGATAAAGCAAATCAACGCAAGAGCCAATGCGAAGATGGTCTACACAATCCACCTCAATTACTAGAATCACTTGTCAAGACAAGGAGTATATAGAGATATTTCTCGGTGGTGTAAAGGAATGATGTACAAGACCAACTTCACCACAACCTAGCAAATGGCAAAAGATAGGAATTAAAACACAAGGAATAAGAAAAATGGTGTTTTATTTCGAAAAAGATTTGTTGGTAGTTTCAACTATTTGAACCAACCGGCAAAGCCATGGTTAGAATAAAATGAAACAAATGGTTTCTCACATAATATATGGAAAGGCATATTAGAGAAAAACCACACCAAGCAAACTCACACAAACAAGAACCAAAGGGTAACCACAAAGAAGAATTGGAACTTGTTTGAGCAAACATGCCACATAGGAAATAGATAATTTACAATATCAAATCTAAGTGGCAAACCTCAAATGTTCACATTTTATGGGATTGTAATATGCACATAGATTATTACTCCCCCATAATGTGATAACTCATTTTATTTTTAAACAAGAGGCAAATAAAAACCAACTAGAGAAATTAATGGACATTATAGAATTTGAATTTCTCATGAATATGACATACCACATAGTAGCTAGATAATATTGAAATATCAATACTAAGTGGTGTGCTTCATGTATACACATTTTTAGGTTTGTGATGTGCACAAAGCACATCACTCCCCCAAAATGGGATAGTCCATTAATATCTCAAAGAGCCAAATGAAATCCACACAAGATTCAATAAAGCTCAACACAAAGTTACACATACATGATACACAACTAACATACACAACCTTGAGTAACAAGACTAGTAGGAAAGAGGCATATCACATACAAGCACATGTTAGGAACAAGACTAACACATGTAAGGGAGCAAGCAACTTTCAATGAATATTTGAGTTAAATACAAGTTACCGCAAGGAGGAAGCATTGGATATGAGATAGATATGTGATAATCCAATTGACTTGGCTTGAGAAATAAACCCATGAAGATCCCTTAATTCTTCAAAAATAGCCAAGTCACCAATGTCCTCCACAAACACCTATTGATCAAGTTGAAGCTTGTTGGTCCCCAACCAAGTTGGGTCCTAAGAGGTTAGTCACAATAGGCTTGGGAACCCAAATGGTGCTTTTCTTGACACCACTTTGAGCTCCCACATATTTGGCAAACACATTGCCAATTCTATCCTTCCCAAGAGAATAAGCATCATCAACTATAATAGGGTTGGATACGGTACCGTTAGTGCATGAAGAAGCAAAATGACCTTTGCCACGGCAAAGGTAGCAACACCGACTCTTCTTCTTCTTAATAGGCTCCTCAACTTGAGGAGCAATAACTTGAGTCTTCTTGGGAGGTGGCCTTTGTTCAACTCGTGGTTGAGCACGAGATTGAGCAAGAGGCCGCTTCCCTAGTTGCTTCTCACTAAGAGGCATCTTCTTCTTCATTGGGCAATCCCGAACATGGTGCCCTTCTAGCTTGCACTTGAAGCAAATGATGTTGGCCGGATTCTTGATTTGAACTTGGCCCTTCTTCTTCTTCTCAACCTTGGACTTGATCTTGTTGTTGGAGTTGAATCCAAGTCCACTCTTGTCATTGGGGGATTGTTGCACACTCAACATGTTGTCAAGTGCACGCTTCCCTTCATGACGCTTTTCCAAGCCTTTCTTCAAAGAAGTGGCTTGGGCCTTGAGCTCTCCTCTTTTCTCTACATGGTTAGTGACAACACAAGTACTAGAGGAGGTAGATGCATCGTTGTTAGAGCAACAAGGCAAAGCAAGTAATTCATCACATGATGTACCAACATTTTTAGTGGATGAACTACTAGGATTAGCACATGGCATTTTAGCATTTTTAGTTATGGTTGTGCTATTATCCACATGAGGCTCACAAAATGTTACCTTTGTAGTGACGGCCTCATGAGCTAACTTTAGACAAGCATAGGATGCTAGAAGATCATCATTAGAGCTAGATAGCTTTTCATGATTTTCTTCCAACTTCCCATAGGATGCTAGAAGATTATCATTAGAGCTAGATAGCTTTTCATGACTTGCTTCCAACTTCTCATACTTGCTAGTTAGCAACTCAAGTTGAGCCCTTAGCTCAACATTCTCCTTCAAAGTAGATGCTTCACAAGAATTGGAGTTAGTAGCACAAGCATCATTGACATTAGAAATAGAAGAAGACAACTTGGCAAGCTCATCATTTAATCTAGCATTTTCATTTTTCGTGACTTTATATTTAGCATGAGCATGGTCACGTTCTTTAATAATTTTAGCAATTATTTCATTATGAGACTCCTCAATATTTTCAAGTTTCTCCTCAAGAGAAGCCCGAGTCTCTTGCTCTTCCTCAAGAGCATCTTCTAATGATGCTTTCTCCATAGCATCATCTCTTTCGATCTTACCCTTTTCTTCAAGTCTTGCTTCCAAGGTCTCAATAGCTTCCCCACGCTCAATAAGAGTGCTCATGATTTCAAAGAGGTTAGCTTGAGCACTTTTATTAGTAGGAATTGCTTTAAGAATCATTAGACCTTTATTTTGAAGCCTAGCATTAATTTTTTCAATATCGTCTTCTTCATCATCATTATCATCATTATTATTCTCATTGCTAGAAGAAGATTTAGCCATAAGGCAATAAGTGATGGATGAAGAAGAGCAATTAATTTTTGAACCACTCAAGTTCATATCTTGTTGCATAGCAAATTTGGTTTCCTCTACATTATTATCAATGCAAGATTTGGAGGGAACACAAACATTTTTATCATGGCAACAAGATAAAGCAAGCATATCATCATTAGATTTATCTAAGCAATTTTGGATGATATACAAGGACTATCAACACTAGCATGTAAATCATTTATAGTGCTACGAGTGTTTAGGTCCAAAGATAAAGCATTGCAACAAGATAGAGATAAATGATCATCAATAATGAGCTCACTATCCAAATTGCAAAGCCTATCACTACTCACCATTACATTGGATTGTGGCTTACCACATTTTGGTGAAGTAGATGAAGACGAGAGCTCGTCACGGCCGGAGGTGGAGGGAGAACAATCATCCTCAATAATGTTGGACACTCCATATTTATCTTGAAGCTTGGTCCAAAGCTCATGAGCATCCCGGAGAGGCATGATTGACTCAAACACATCTACACTTACAAACTTGCAAAACTCGTTAGATGCTAGAGCATCTAGATATAAGTTTTTCTCATCCTCAAAGGTCTTACTTTCGCAATCCTTTGGAGGAGAAAAACCTATATCTAAGATACGCTCAATATTGGGGTCCAAGACCCGTAAGTGATTAAGCATATGAGTTTTCCAAACATTAAAATTTGTGCCATTAAATCTAAACAAGGAATTGTGCACTAAATCCCTAGACGACATCTTTACTCTCTAGGCGGTAAAGCCAAACAAGAGAGACGAGGCTCTGATACCAATTGAAAGAACAAACGTGCCCGAGATGTCGCCTAGAGGGGGGGGGGTGAATAGGCGATTAAAACTTTTTTTAATTAGGGGCTTGATAATTGCGGAATAAAACTATGTGTTTAAATTAACAAGCCAACAACCTAATATGCTAGGGTTACCTATGTGCACCAACAACTTATGCTAAGCAATTCAAGCAACAAGGAGATAGCAAGATATGAACTTCAAGCACGAAGGCTATCACAATGTAAATTGCATAAGTAAAGCTCGGGTATAGAAATAACCGAGGCACGCGGAGACGAGGATGTATTCCCGAGTTCCTCCTTGTTAAGGGAGTACGTCTCGTTGGAGGGGTGTGAGCTCGCCACAAAAGGCCTACTCAAGATGCCACAAAGGCCTCACCCTATTCTCCGATCAACCTCACCCAAGGGATTGGTTCACCTTCCACTATCGGAATCCTTCGAGGCGGATTCCGGAGCCCTTTACAACTTCTCCTTGGGGCACACACCCACAACTCAATTGGGGGCTCCCAAACTCGTGCCGAAGCTTCACAAGCGAAGTCTTCGCGGCACCTCCAAACCGTCTAGGGTACACAATGCACCCAAGAGGCAACAAGCTCTTGGGAACACAATGCACCCAAGAGTAACAAGCTTCTTCAACTCTGATCTTCACGTATCACCGTGGTGGGAGCAACCCGATGCAACAAATGCAAGAGGCAAGAACACACGAAGTGGTCAAGTCCTTCACTCTCAAATTCCAACCAAGCAACAAATGCTTTGGGGGGAATAAGAGAGGAAGAACAAAGGGGATGAGCACAAAGCAACCCCAAAATCTAGATCCACAAGTTTCCCTCACTTAGAGGGGATTTTGATTGGTGGAAAGGTAGATCTAGATCTCCTCTCTTGGAACCCTAAATTTGGGCAAGAATCATTGGAGGGGAAGAGAGGAATCAAGCTCACAAGGATTAGAGCAAAGGGAAAGAGCAAGAACAAGTGAGCAAGAGCAGCAGCCAGGTTTTGGGGGGGAAGGAGGCTTTTTATAGCCTCCCCCAAAAACTAGCCGTTGGAGCCTGTCCAGGCCGGAGACTCCGGAGTAAGTGGCCGGAGACTCCGGCCTGCTGGGTCATCGGGGAGGCCGGAGACTCCGTGCACCCTCCGGGGGTGCTCCGAACCCCTATCCAGAGGCGCACCACACAAATGCAAAGGCTGAAGAAAAAAAGGGGGGGCCGGAGATTCCGGGTCCTCGGGCCGGAGACTCCGGTCCTTCTCCGGGGGAACTCCGGACCCCTGTCCAGAAGCGCACCACAGCAGACAAACGGCAGCGAAAATCACAGGCCGGAGACTCCGGGTCCTTGGGGGCGGAGACTCCGGTGTGACCGGAGACTCCGGACCCTCTCCGGGGTAGATCCAAACAGAGAAAACCAGAACTGCCATAACTTTTGCAAATGAAGTCCGAATCGAGTGAAACCAATTTTGTTGGAAAGAGGACGACAAGAGCTTACCCTACAAAAACTGAAAATATGAAAACAAGCAAAGGAGATTGTGCGGAGGGATGGAATGGTGAGACCTTTCCAAGCGGATGAACCGGCAAAAATCTCCAACACCGAAAACGCACAAGCTTTTCATCAAGACTCCGTTTTCAATGATCTTGGGCTTGTTTCGAAGATAATCACAAGCCCTACAAGATCATGCATATACACATCATAGTCTATCATGTGAGGAGGAAATCATAAGGAGAGAGTTTGACCTCTCGAAGAAGAGACAAACCGGTAAAACCTCCGATATCAAAAACGCAAGAAGATATTCATGAGATCCGTTTTTGATGAACTAGAGCTTGGTATGGAGATGAACACAAGCTCTAAATTCTCACATGGATAAAAGCCAAATAAGAACCAATAAAGATGATTGCATGGATGCAAAGGTTTGAGCTCTCCACGAACGATACGATCACGATACTCGGTCGAGAGCCCCTCTTGATAGTACGGCTATCTATCCTATAACCCGGTCTCTCAACTAACATCATGAGACCGGTAAAATAAAAGCCCTATCAAGATCATACCTTTGCCTTGCGCATTAATCCACTTGAGGTTGATGAAGAAGATCTTCATCTCCTCAAGACGAACCATCTTCTTGATTGCGCTTCGCTTGGTGAAGAATCACATGACGCTCCCCCATACACCAAGATGGGGAGAGCACTCTTCGGCATATCTTCACTTGAACTTGAGAGTTGATCAACCCGCACAAAGCCTTGATCAACCCAACACTTTTCTTCCCTTGAGCTTGACTCCAACAAATGGAGATCAAGCAAAGCACCTTGCCAACACATGGAGACAAACTTGGCCTTGATCAACAAATGATCTTCTTCCCTTAACCTTGACTCCAACACATGGAGAACAAGCAAGACCTTGACTCCAACAAATGGAGACAAGCAAGCAAATGGACACCTACAAATATAGCTCAATGCAAATATTAGTCCATAGAGATTGTCATTAATTACCAAAACCATGCATGGGATCAACCATGCACTTTCACCACCGTGCTCCGCCGTCCGCCTCCGCTCCGGTGATCACCGCGGCCAAGTCCGGTGACCATTTGGTCCCAACGCCGCCAGCTCTAGCCTCCCCTCGATCTCCTCTACCGAATGCCCCACTCGGGCTCGCCAAATTCGCGCGGGATCGAGCAGTGCGAGCTCAACAGCGCCGCAGCTCCCCGGTGACGTCACCGTGACGTCATCTGTTCTTCCTGTAAATTCCAGAATTTGTATTTTAATTTGTAAATTCATTATCTTGAGTTTGGTAAATCAGAAAAATGGGTGCCTCATACCAAAATGTTTAGAATTTCATAACCTATCCAAATATGTAACTCATACATGCAATTGAATTGTAAAACCTGAATTTAACTGTGTAATACAAATCATCTGTGAGTTATTCAAATTTTGTAAATTCAATATCTTCTGTTTTATAACTCAGGAAATTACAAATGATATGTCAATTTGTTCAGAGGATTAATATCCACATTTTGCTCCTATTTACATGTTAGAATGAATTACTAAATTGCCTTAAATTAATAAATACTAAAATGGCAAATTTAAATCAATATTTAGAAAATTCATAACTTGAAGAATAATTATCCAAAAATCACGAGTGAGCTATCAAATGGTTCAGTAATTAATGAACTATAAGTTTATGTCATTTAAGAGAGTTGTAGAATTAATTTTTGTGTTGTTTATAAAAATTAAGTAAAAAGGCAGATTTAAATCACTAATTGGAAAAATCATAACTTGATAAATATTTATCCAAAAATTGCAAACGAAGTACCAAAATGATCAGGAGAACAATACCTATCTAATAATGTCATTCTCATGCATGTAGAACTCATATTTTAGTACTGGACATTTTGGATAAATGCTTAGTTCACTAAGTTAAATATGGAGATATAACCCGTTAATTGTAATAATTATTTTAGGGGTTCCATTTAACTTGTGGGACATGCCCAAGACCATTTCAGTGCATAATTTGACCATCTCATCATGAGTGTGCATTGCACCTTTGTATTCGTGTTATCTATTTTCGCTTCCTGTTATTGTTTGTGTTTCGGTAGATTCCGGAGTCGAGGTTCCACCATAATACCTCGACGATCCGCGCGACCAACACTTTCTTCAAGGCAAGAGATAACCTAACCTTCTTGGCATATAGCATCCTATTGTTTTATACAATTATGTTATCCACCATAATATTGCATTCGATTCCAATGTCACTTTTGATGAAGATGTATAGAATCCTAAGAATTGCATTGTCCCCTAAACCATCACATGTTTTCCCCTACTATGAACCATAGGTTTTATGTGTTGGCCGGGGATGAAATATATAACTGTTGTATATATATGCTTAGCTATGCTTAGCCATGCTTAGTCGAATGCTAAATTGTCCGGTGTATATTTTCCATGATTATGATTATTGATGGAATGTTCGGACATGGTGGATATTTGTGTACCTAATTAAAATGGTAAGAAGTCTTGGATGAGTTACCATCAGGGATGGTGTTTTGCCTCATTCTTGCTCCTAAGTGCGAGTTCTTGTCTCTAGAACCAAGGTTTGAGTGTGCTGCCATTGGTGGGGGTATGGGCTCCTTACTAACTGAATAACTTGTGCGGGCGTATCCAAGGGTCCTCTAGTTTGCTATTTCCATTTGCGGGTGAGTGTGTGGTTGGAAAAGAAACGATGAGGATGGTGGTGTTTAGGACGTGGCGATGGGGGCAGGGGCTGAAATAGGCTGGGTAAACTTGTCCTGTCGCCACAGATGACTCTTGGATAGTCTCATGCGAGGTAAAGGTTTAACCGCGTCCACTTGCCAGTTTTTCCCGGAAGAGAGCTAATCAGGCGAGCCGGACGGTACCAATGGGTAAATTAGTACACCCCTATAGGGTTTAATGTTTTCGAAAAGCCGTGTCCGCGGTTATGGATGCCTTGGGAACGGATTACGAGATCATAGAAAACCTTAATCTTAACTAAAATTTGGCAGCTAGAGGTTGCAACTCAACGCGTGATAAAAGGTTCATTTCCTCGAGGGTGATTCGAGGGAGTGCCTTGGTGGAGATGAGTGATGAGAAATGGTTACTATGGGTTCGATGAGAACCAAGGATCGAAGTTTACTATCTTATCCCTTTATGAAAAACCTTCTGAGTAGTCGATGCCATGCGTCAGTTATGTCTTCTAAAATGAAAACTAGCTTTATGCAAAACAACCAATATATAGCTTTAGAGCCATGTCAGCATTGGGCCTATATCGCCCTACTAAACTTGCGAGTACGTCGTACTCAGTCTCTATTTGTTGATTATTAATTGTTTCAGAGGAGGACGTCACCGAACAGGAAATGTGGGTTCTTCGTTGACCTCGACGAATAGTTTGGAGTTTCTAGGTGGCAGTTTGGGACGTCCTGTAACAGGCTGGCACGGGATGTTTATCTGTAGGCCTTTTAGGCCATAATTTGGATTTTTTTGTTTAGACAACTAAATTTGCTTCCGCTTGATTTAATGTTGGGTCTGTGACCTCTAAAGTGTTATTTGCTATCTTTCTCATTATATGAGTTGAACTATGATCTCTTTGTGTCTGTGATGTGTCAGTTGTTCCGCAGTCTTGATCTCTCTATTATGCATGATAGCTATGTCTGAGTTTATGGCATGATCGAAGTGTTGCGTTGCCGATGATCCATTCCGAGTACGCCTGTCAAAGATTTTGGCCTGGGATTGGTAACCCCAGTAACTTTCGATTGTGTAGCATGACCGATTACACATAGCGTCATTGTATAGTTCTGGGGTCTGGGTACTACAAAAATCGTCCGTTCAAATGGCAAAACATTTTCACTTTTAAACTCCTCGCGTCGAGATCTTCAAAACTAGAACCCATATTGATATGTTTTGACGAACTTTTTTTCTGTACATCCAAAAGTTGAATACTTGTACATTCGATTCGAACATACTTGTACTACGGGTTTGAACGTACTTTAATTCGGCTGTCAACGTACTTTGTACTATGTTTTCTGTGTACTTGTACTCGATGGGAGGATAGCTTTTTTCCCTATTATTTTATTAACCAAAATTTAAAAATAAAATATCTTGAGAACCGTCCGTTCAAATTGCAAACCATTTTCATATTTGAACTCCTCGCGTCGAGATCTTTAAAATTAGATCACATATTGGTATGTTTTGACGAACTTTTTTTCTATATATTCGAAATTTGAATACATGTACATTTGGTCTGAACGTACTTGTACTCCGGGTTTGAATGTATTTATACTCCGGCTGTCAACGTACTTTGTACTTCATTTTCTGTGTACTTGTACTCCGTGTGTCCGTATTCACTGTTCTGTGTACGCTGTACACCCTCTTCTATGTAACTCATGTACTCTGTACTGGCTGTTCTGTGTATTATGTATATCATATTTCTGTTTATTATGTACTCTGTACTCACTGTTCACAGTAATCTGTACACGTTGGTCCCTATACTCGGTACTTCCTGTTCTGTATACTATGTAATTTCATGTTTCTGACGAACTTTTCTATGTAACGGCCAGTATGCAGCGTGTTAGTGTAGATGGTAGGGTACGGAGGATTCGTCATCGTTGACGCGTAGCGTCGATGGGCGATGAAGCCTACGTACCCTAATGTCCCGAGGCTGAGTCTACCCGTACGCCGTGGTAGCGGCGACAGGGGACGAAGCCGAGACGCTAGATCATGTAAAACTTGTAAATTATATATATAACTTAGGGTTTAGGATGAGGGTGGTAGGAAAACCAATTCATATACCGTATGCAATAAAGATTTAGATTTATTGTTTAGTTTGTAGTCACTGTTATGTACATTTTGTACATCGGTTCGCCATTTAATTTGTACAACGTGCTCTATTTTCTTTGTACTTCATACTACTTATTCTGTGTACTACACTGTCTAGTACGCGGCAGGCGCGGGCGCGCACGTACACGCGGGTGGCAGGCGCAGGCGCGCGTACGCGGTTGTACCCTGAAAAGGTGAAAAATGAAAATCATGGGGACGAGCTCTCGCTGGCTGGCTGACGGGCGCGTACGTCGCTCACGCGGTCCTGTACATCTAGAACGAGCGGAGGGCATGTCGGACGCCTGCTGCATGGGCGCTTCGCGTGCCCAGCTGCGGGCTGGCTCGCGGGACACACAGGAGCAGTGGAAAAATTCGATTTGGCTGCCTCCTCGCAGATTCACTCGGTCGTGCCACGTGGCATCCCCTACGACGCAGAGTGCCCTTCCGAAAGGGTTCCCTTTCTCTAATGTACCCACAGGAGGGCTAAAGGGTTTGGTACGGTGGTGCGTGTCCATGGGCTGGAATCTCATGTCACACCGTTGCCGTGTTCAGTGCGTCGTGAGGCCGAACCGCGTCGCACGCAGCCCAGCCGGCCCATCGACACACGTTGTATGGATGTGGCTGGCGCGTGTGGCCATCGACACACGTTGTTGCTCGGTCGAGTTCGCCAGTGTCTTCTTCACCAAAGGCGGCGCCGATCATGCTCATCTTCGCCTCCCAAAGAAACGAAGAGCTGGCGGCACAGGTTCCTCTGCGAGTACATCATCTCACGGCACAAGGAGTAGAACCTCGTCTTCCAGCTGGCCAAAGGCCGTAGCATATCCACCCGGTGCACATGGCACCACCTCACCATATGGAGGCAATGGCACAGAGACCAGATCGTCTTCGAGAGCATCAACCTGTCACGGCTGCAAGACGAACTGCAAGTGCCAAGACCAAAGTTTAAAATAGCCGGCTATAGCTAGGGATGGCAATGGGTACCCTGTACCCGCGTACCCTGCGGATAAAAACCCTATTAGGGTAAGGGTTTGGGATGGGAATACAAAATACCCATGGATATATAAATAGGAAAATCTTGTGCCCATCGGGCAGAGCAGGTACGGGCATGGGATTGCATAACCCATACCCGCATGCCCTTGTACCTATATAAATTATGTCAAGTTGGGTTTACTTTAATTAAACCTAACCTAATTTTCTAATCACGCATATGCACTAGGCAGGTCAACTTAAGGATTGTCACGATCGATCGGACAGTATACATACAAGCTTCAACTCTGTCCCATAATCTCATGATCTAAAGGAGTAAATGATGCTAGATTAAATCCCTAATAGGTAATCGTTGCATGCCATACGCAGATACGCTGCGTCGCATCTCTCCGTACGCAGATTGAGTTTATGAATTTAATAGTATAGACTATGTGTTGCTGTTTATTACTACGTATGGTCACATTATCTCAGGTTTTTTTGCTCAACTGATATGTTTTGAAAATGTGGGTATTTTTACCCACGGGTATCCATTTACCCTGTCGGGTGAAGGGTATGGGAAAAAATTGTACCCGTTTACGGGTGATGGGCAAGTTCGGAAGGCATGGATAAGGGTATGGGATGGCTCCACCCGCACCCATACCCTGCGGGTGCCATCCCTAGCTATAGCTGGGCTATAGCCTTTGGAGAGGCTTGGGGCTACGACTACGGCCTTCGTAGGCTAAAGGAAGAATAGCCGCTAATAGCCCGGCTAAACTGATTTAGCCCCGATTTAGCCCCTTAGCCGCTAAACTTTTCGCTCAGCGGGCCAACAATTTTGGATCCAAATTTTCCGCTCGGTCCAATTTCACAGTCAAAATCGATCTTATGGTAATCTTATCTCAAAAATATCCACTTTACTCTTCTCTCTCACAAAAATGACCGTGGATAGGATAGACGACCATATCGGCGGCACGCACGCTCTCACACCCGGCCGCCTTCGCTCCTCTCCGCGCTGCTGAAAGTTTAGGAATATGTTAACCATATCTCTAATATATATATATATTATTTTATATCAATATATGCTGCCCATATTTTGATTTTTTTTCACATTATTTAGCAAAATCGCTATATGACCTTAGTCCGGCTATAGCCTAGCTATAGACTTTTGTAGCTCTTAAAATCGTCGGGGCTATAGCCAATAGCCGACTATTTTAAACTTTGGCGAAGACTCCCTTTACTTTAGCCTTTGCCAAGATCGCATTTGTCTCAGGGTCAGGGCGAGCTCAGGGCGAGCTGGCAGTTCCAACTTTAAGAACCTGTTTGCCATCATTCTCAGTATCGAGGCCCCTCTGCCTCAAGAGAAGTTGCAAGTGCCAAAAACCCCTTTGCCTCGAGACGAGCTGCCAGTTCCAACTTCAAGACCCCGTTTGCTTCCATCCATGCCATCATTCTCCCCGTTTGCCTCGAGAAGAGGTGCCACAAGACAAGCCCCCGCCCCTTTTGCATCAAGTAGTGAGCAACAAGGTTAACAAGCTCAGAAAGCTGGTTCTGGAGATTTTTTTTGAAACGAGGCAAAATCTTTGCCTATTTCATTAATTAAGAGAGAGTGTGAGAATTACAACACAAGCCCAAGGCGACGCCCTTGGGGACAAAAGCTTACTCTCGCGGTATCATGGCACCCAACCGCTTCGCACCCGCTACACCCCAAAGAGAGGCGCTCGTCCTAATTTGAGAGATTACAAAGGAAGGCATAGAAGCAACATTCTTAAAAATTCTAGCGTTTCTCTCGTTCCAAAGCTCCCAACCGACAAGGAGAAGCAAGGAGGAGAGGCCCTTCCGTCGCCGACCCCCACCAAGCCCACCGGTAAGGGAGCACCACCAATCCTTCACCGTGCCAAACGAGCTCCATTGTGCAATGCCGAGATCGTCCGCCCCGAGCCAAGCCTTGAGGCTTTGCCAAACACGGATGGAAAACCGACATTGGAAGAGAAGGTGCGCCGCGGTCTCCGGTTCTCTCTTGCAAAGTTGACCTCGGCTGTGGGTCGAAGACGATGAAACGGCTTGAGGTGCTCAAACTTGACCTCAGCTGTGGGTCGCCAGCATGCCGGCTTTCTGGCCTGAATCATCTGCCTGAACTCAAGGAAGCCTTGCTCAAGGGGGACATAGATGAAACGCTGAAGACGGATGTGCAGGAGCAATTTGCCAATCACCCAAATAGACCTGTTGTGAGGCTGGAGGAACAACCAGGTACGAGCTCATGAGCTCAATATCCTTGCTCAGTCTCCATTCCTCCTTTTTTTCACCTACTACCCCGATGATGTGTTTGCAATCAAAACGATTGTTTGTCACTGTTTTGCACTGCATCCATCATGCCAGTAAAAATTGAAACATACGCTTCAAGTTCCTCATGTAATAAAGTTAATTCGTTGGTTTACCATCAGCTGTAAATCCATAAAACACTGCCACCCGCGTGACTCGTGATCAGCTACTACAAAATTCATCATCCAGGAACAAGTCTGGTGTCCGCATCCGTATAAATACGGGCAAAATCATAATGTCGAGCTCCCAGAACACCAGAATCTTATCATTTGACTTGGGCTACAGAGGGGCAACCAAGAGGTACCTTCTGTCCTCGGTTCTCTCTATACAACCAAAGTCAAAAAAGAATAGGGGAGAAAGGAGCACACACTCAAAGGTTCAGGAGGCCGAGGAGCGACAGATGCAATCTTAATGTACACAGGGCAGGAGCCATAATCTACGAGGATACGTCGAGATCCTTGAAGTACTCGTGCTCAAGGGCAGTTCGTGCGTTGATTCTTCTGCTCGGGTCTAAGCAGAGCATTTTCTGCATGAGGGCCACGAGAGAAGACAGAAAAGTTATGAATACACGTTTGTAGAATGATATACTCATGGAAGCGAAAAGAAAGGTAGAAATGAAATAATGCCAGCAAGAACATATGATCTAGTTCAGTGGTTATGTGGTATTATGCTAGGTTTCTCACGAGAATATGCATATACTTCACAACCTCATATGCAGCAACAGAACTATGCACGAGCACGATGAGAATGGACTATTTGCAATATCTACTCAAAAGGGTTCCCATGCATAGCAACCTTTATAATATTAGTAATGTGCATCCAAGGAAGCACCTAGGATCTATAAATATGTTTATACATGACAACTTCAATTTGTCTAGACTGAGAAAAAAATATTGGCGTGTTTGCCTGAACTTACATATGTGAAACACATCTTAGAACACTGCTATACAGTCCCAGGACTGGAACAGCAGGAATACAAGTAATCACAGACGAGATCGCACGAAAAGAGGCAGAAACTACATTATTCACCTTGGGTTATTGAAATGCAACACAAGAAAGTAAGTCAATGCATATGTTAGAGTACGTCATGGGCGTGGGCCCGTTAGTCTTAGGGTTTGCTTAGGGGTCAAGTAAGCCTTGCTTGGGAGTCAAGTAAACCTCTCTATATAAGGAGAGGAGATGTATCAATCTAATCAAGCAAGAATTAAGAAGGAAAACCCCACGCAGCTCTCTCTCTCTCCCGCTCAAACCCTAGCAACCATAACAGCATACCCCTCACAAAGGATGTGTTATCCATCCGCTAAGCAAACTTAATGCAAACAGCATGTAAATAAGCACAAATGCACAATTAATGGACATTGTGGAACCAAAAATGTGTCGGTCCAACTTACAGCGAGAAGATCAATTCCCAGGGGCTCAAGTGATGGGACCACAGTTGCAAGATCCTGCAGCAAACTTCTCAAGTTAGAACCAAAAGTTCAGTATCACAAACACATCTCGTATAATCATCACATACTTACACTATAACAATGCGTAACTAATTTCATAGCAACAAGGAGGAACTACAAAGTTTGACCCCTATTTTTCACAAGAATAAACAGAAGTTGTTTATGATTTACCACGGACGGCCACTTGGGGAAAGCTGACTTGTAGTCAGGTAATGAAGCAACACCTGGCCAGGTCTCTTCGGTAGGAGTGCCCATAAATCTGCATGAACACAAAAGATATGACCAAACATACAATCCAGATTAGGTGTTATTTCATATCCATGGAAGGGCTTAAAGCAAGAATGTACAACGTTTATAAGAGAAAGACCTGAAAATCTTGAACAATTCATCAATCTCAGAATCACCCGGAAATAGAGGTTTCTGATTGATCATTTCAGCAAAAATGCAACCAACTGACCACACATCAACAGGGGTAGAATATTGCCTTGCACCCAAAAGAATTTCAGGTGCTCTGTACCATAGTGTCACCACCTATAAACAGCGTTCTGTTTACATAACAATGAAAACAAGTACAAAAAGGAAGGAGCAAATTTTGAACATGAGAACAGCTCATTGATATGATTATATGAATACCAGCTCCACTAATTAAATTAAACCTGGAGCTATGCTTGCAACGAATTTGAAATTCCCCATAGAACAAACACTTCACGTTTTCTTCTCCTTTGCCCACAGTAACAAACAATAATTATTATTGTGCATGCACTATCCTATGTGTTGGAGTTCAGCAAATTGTTTTATACTTTCCTGGTTGTGCATGCACCAACCTATGTTCTAGTAATGTACTCCCTCTGATCCATAATTAGTGTCATAAGGTGTATAGGAATTTTGTACTAGTTACGATTCTTTTGGCGACACTTATATCGGACTGGAGGGAGTAGCAAATTGGTCTACACCTTTCCTGGTTAACTTCATGTATATATTCCTTTTTCTTAATGTCTTTGCAAAGTCGACATTTGTTCGGATGTTTGCGGAGGATTAGGCATGACACATGGAAGGTGAAAGGTGAACTGATGTGCCGAAGAAAACCCTACGGTAATAGATGTGCACCACAATGGCTTTCTCCCCTTCTCCATGGAACCATCCACGGCCCCATGGTCACAACAGCTAACTGCACTCACGGGCAGTAGCCCGCTACTACAAGTACCATCACAGCACTCTGCTACTATTCTACACTTCTCTTGTCTTTTGTTACGAGATTTATCATACAGGAAAGTAGAGTCACACTGGCAAGGCACCACAATGACAAGAGAGGAGACTAGCAAAATCATCTACCACTAATTATGGAAACACTCGATAAAGGCTAAAGAGGAAGGAGAGAACCGAGCAGTCCGAAGATGTAAACAAACTACAGTGGAAATTGGACACTAATGGGATGGGAGACATTAACCCTCGGTTTCGAGACAAGGTCTCTATTATCTACGAAGACATGCGGACTTCAGTAGTCAAATGAGACCGATAGTAGTACACCAGAATAAGTGTGCACATGTGTTCTACTGAATTCAACAACTAAAAAATGCATAGCAGACTTGAAATGAAGAAGCGGTTGATAGGCTTCAGTGGACAAAACATAAGTGCATTCTTTTCCCTGATGAAAGCTTAGCAGGATAAAAAATCATGGGTTATCTCCTGGCATACATGCACCTTAAATCACAATGTAACGACCGACAACATGTGAAGCTGCAAAACGCACCTCGTGAGTAAACGTCCGGACAGGAATGCCGAACGCCCTGGCCAATCCAAAGTCGGCGAGCTTCAGTGAATTGGTACGCCGATCTATCAGCAGGTTCTGGGGCTTCAGATCCCGGTGAAGCACGCGATGCGAGTGGCAGTACGCGATGCCCCGCAGGATCTGGTAGAGGAAGGACTGCAGGCAGAGCACGAAACATCAGCATTACATTTCACATTTTGACATGATCGCAGCCAAATTGAGCAGCGGGCAAATCGTCCCCCCAGTGGCAATGGAAGTAAACCTTGACAATGTGATGGTTCTTGAAGTCCGGGGAGGAGTCCATGTGCTTCTTGAGGTCGAGGTCGAGGTACTCGAAGACGAGGTATATGCACTTCTCGTTGTGCACCACGTCCTGCAGCCTGCGCGGCAGCAGCAGCAGCAAAAAAAACACCACTCAGCCCATCCATCCATCCATCCATTCCATTCGGATGTGAACAAATCAGAGAACCTAAAACCCTGACGCTGGAAGGAGAGGGTACCGTACCTGACGATGTTGCGGTGCTGCATCTCCTTGAGGAGGGAGATCTCGCGGATGGCGGTGGAGGGGACACCCTCGTCCTCCTGCTCGAGGCGGATCTTCTTGAGCGCGATGGTCTCGTTGGTGTAGCGGTCCTTGGCCTTGTAGACCACCCCGTACGTGCCCTCCCCAATCTTCTCCACCTTCTCGTACTGCGGCGGACACGAACGAACGCTCACATTACGGCCGGCGACGAAGGAGGAATGGAGCGGGGGCGGAGAGGAGAAGGGAGAGGAGGAAGCGGCGCGGCGATCGGACGGGTCGGGCGGGGTTACCTGGTCCATGGCGCGGCGATCCGGGCGGCCGCGGGCGGATCGGAGGCGGGCGGCGGCCGTGGATTGGCGGCGGCGGAGGGGAGTGGGGATGGAGGGGAAGTGTGTTGTGTGTGTGGTGGTGGACTTGTGAGAGAGGTTGGGTTGGGTTGTGGTGTCGCTGTCAGAAATTAAATCATTTGGATTTTGAAGCGAGCTCGCGCGCTCCTCCAGATCTGGGGCCGCTGGCCCCTCCCCTCTCCTCTCCGGCTCGCCGGCGTTCAGCAGGGTGAGGGTCCCACTCTTATACAGCAGTAGCTAGGTCTAGTTGCTAGGTTAGGTTTGAAAGGATCGATGAGGTTAACTAGAGGGAGGGGGTGAATAGGTTAATTATAAATTTTACTTTTTTTTTCGTTTTAAAAGGATATTGCTCAAATATAAGTTATCTAGAATATGCAACTAGGTGAACAAACTTATATGATGAGCAAAAGTTCACTAGTACAAGATATAGATATAGCAAGCTAGTGATAACAAGTAAAGGTAAGTGAAATGACAAACAACAAGATGACACGAAGATTTATCCCGAAGTTCACTTCCCAATGGAAGCTAATCTCCGTTGGAGCGGCGCGGTGTTCACCAAAGTGAAACACCGGGTAGCCTTGATATGGCACACCGTATCTCCGTTGTGACTTACCACCGATGTGGCGAGGCACTTGTCACTATGTTGCCGTTGAGGTTGACAACTAGAACCTTTATAAGGATGAAGCACACTCCACAAGTTGTAGAGTCTCCACCAAATGCACCGAGCCGCCAAGACTCGATGCTCAAGGCCAGGGCACGCACCACAACTCAATTGGTGGCTCCCGACAAAGTCTTCGTAGCCCCCAAAGCTCCGAAGGACCACAACCTCTTAGGATTCCAATGAACACCAAGAGTAGCAAGCCCCCTCTCACAAATCAAGGGGGAAATCAAATCGGTTTGGTTGAAGTGTAGAACTAGGTCTCCTCTCTCAAATCCCCAAAGGGCTAAGTGATTGAGTGGCTAGAGAGGGAGATCTATTGATTTGAAGCTTTCAAACAATGGCGGTGTTCTTCTTTTGGTCGTGGTAGTTGTCCCGAGGTAGATGGAGGGGTATAAGTACCCCCTCCCGAAATCTAGCCGTTGGTCATAAGGGGTTGGCCGGTCTGGAGGTCGGTCGGGGCCGACCAGGAGGCCGGCCAATGATCATCACGCAGGAACAGACTGGGCAGCCGGCCTGGAGCCCGGCCTGGGCCGGCCTGGGGGCCGGCCACCCACCAGAGGCGCCCGGCCTGGAGCCCGGCCACCCACCAGACACCGCCGGCCTGGGGGCCGGCCACCCACCAGACACCGCCGGCCTGGAGCCCGGCCAAGGCCGGTCTGGGGGCCGGCCACCCACCAGACACCGCCGGCCTGGAGCCCGGCCAAGGCCGGTCTGGGGGCCGGCCACCCACCAGACGCCGCCGGCCTGGAGCCCGGCCTAGGCCGGTCTGGAGGCCGGCCAGCCTGCTGAATGCTTTTCTTCCCTGTTCCATTTCCGACAATATGGCATTTCTTCCTTTTTGCATATATAGACATACACAAGTATCCTTTTGATGTAGACAGTCATATTTCCTGTTGATACTAGAGAGTATGTTAAATACTTCCATGTGTTGTAATCAAACGTCAAAACAAGATTAACGGACAATGTCCTTTCAAGGTTTTCCTTTCTGTTGGCTTGCCCTTGTGGTATCTGGCGTCATGCCGTCTCCTCTCCCTCCGCGGGGAAGACTATCGTTGGGGCTTCCGAGCGCCGACCGACAATGGGTGGTGCTGGCTCTTCTTCTTGTTGTGCTCCTGTGGATGGAGATGGCAGGCGGCGGAGCTGGTCCTCAATTCCCCTTTCTAAATAAGCTCGGTTCTTCTGGCCAGATTTCGATCCAGCGAAGTGGTGCTGCGGCTATCTTTCCGGCCGGCCGTGGAGGCGAGGGGAAGAGATGGAGTGGTGCTCATGGAGCTCGATCTGGTTTTGGAGATGGGGAGTTGCTGTGGGAGTGCACGAACCACTCCTGGCAGTGTGCGAAGATGGTTCCGCTGCGGTTTATGCTCTGGAGGTCAGATCCTGCGACCGAGGTTGGAGTCGCTTCGCCGTCCTCTTCAATAATGTTTGATAAATTCTGCAGGTTCGGTGGCCAAGGCATGAGGATGAATTTCTATCTAATTCCTCGCCATGGAGGCGAGACAGATGGTAAGCTCTATCCTCTTGTTGGCTGGCCGCTGGCTCTGCGCCAGGGGAGCTCGGATGCAGCTCTCGGGAGGTCATCCATGGCAGCACTTCGTCGGCTGCCATCTCATATGGTCGAAGGGCGACCCCTCCAACCATTCTTCGTCGGCTACGGCTTTTTTCCGGCCGTCGATGGATGGCGTCAAACAACCTCCAGGCCGTGGTGCCATTGCGGAGGCCCTTTGGCTCTGGTGCAGCTGGCTCCCGGTGCCTCACCCCAAGTGGTTCGTCCCCGGCGGTGATGCGCTTGGCTGTGCCATCCTCGATCGTGGCAGTGGTGTTGGAGCCAGACCCGATTGCGTTCCCAAACGTAGTTTTAGGGCCCTTGGTGCAAATTGTAAGGACTTGTTTGTAATTTCCAATTTACTTTGGTCCTTCATGTATTTTGCCACTACTATGAATATAAGCTTCTAGGTCCCTCTGGGACCATCCCCTGTTAAAAAAAAAGCGCTCGCGCGTTCGTGGATTTTTGTCATGGACCGTCGGTGTGTAGGAATGAATTTGCTTAATTCGGTTGGCATCTTGCACATTCGCCTATTTGTATTGCAATGTTCAGCTACCACAGAAGAAATTGTATAGTACATTTTTTTATGAAAAGAACTCTGGCATTAAAAGAAACACGGAACAGTACAGAACACCTCAACAAAAAAAATAAAAATTACAACGAGATCCTTAAAATGCCCTTCGTCTTCAACCTTCCAACCATGTCGACAGCGCACCGCCGCTGCCGCTCCATCTAGAGCCAGCCTGACGTTGTTGGTTGCGGACAGAAAGTCGGCGAACGGGTCAAGAAGACCACATCCGTCTCAGAGCCGAAGAAGGATGAACCGCCGATGAAGCTCCATGACGATCCGGAGACCGCCACCCGCCAGAAGAAGTCCTCGAGAAGCACAACACTCCCACGAGCTTCTCGACTTCGTCGTCGAGATGGGGCTGAAGCCCGGGAGACATTATTGCAAGAAGCGCCGCCGCCGCCGCCACCAACAGAGCGCCGCCCCAGCAAATATGAGCATTAAAACGAGAAAAACGGAGCCATCCCGCCGACGAGGGCCGAAATCCGCCGTGCCTCCATGACCCGAATGCCACAGAGGCTGGGCAAACCTGCGACAACGCTGACGGGAGACGAGATCCAATCGCCTCTCTCCTGGGAGCAAAGACGTGTGTAGCGGTACCTCTTACCTTAACTGGGTAACTGATCCACACGAGAAGAAACTTGTCTAGTACATCCTACATTCCACAATATAAGCCTTTTTTTCTACTAATGTTTGCTCGTTGTGTTATATGAACATTAATTTTGGAAGAGACGGTTCGTGCAAGAGCTTCTCATCCCATTGGCCATTAACCGAATTGATCAATACCGAGACTCTTGTGTAAACAGTGCCTCCCCTAGGTGTTAATATGTTCCTTTCTAGGCTTGCAGGTATCCATGGATCATTCCAAATATTAATATTATCACCACTCCCAACTCTCAAAATGTAACCACATTTGAATGTGGTTAACCCCGCTAGGATGCTTTGCCAAGTAAATGAGGATCCCGAGTTTGGGCGTGCACTCAATATGTTACCTTGTGGATAGTATTTCACTGTAGAACTCTTACACATAGAGATTCTGGATCATTAATAAACCTCCATGCTTGTTTGGCCAGCATAGCAAGATTAAAAGAGTGAAAGTCTATAAATTACTTGTTGGACCGTTTGGCGGAATCTAGCTTTGCGCAACCATTTGGCCTAAAACCGACGAGGGCCAGCTCTTTCTTGCGAGGCCGTGGGCTGGTAGTATGTATCAAGTAGGATCGCCCTGGTAGCGATTTGTATTTCCTAGTTTCTAAATTACTTGAAGTTATAGCATATTTTGCCTACGTTCATACAATGTTCAGAAAAATATGAAAATCGAGTGTTTTTCTTTTCTAGGGGGGGAGCGTGGGTTAATTCGCACTTCAGGCGTGAAATTGCAAAAACGGGAACGTACCACCGTGCGGATGACATACCATGGCCGGTTACAACCGAATAATAAGGATTTGAAATTGTAGGCATTATTTCTCTAATAATTTGATCATACTTAAAGAAGTTTCACTTTGAATAAATCTCTATATGTATATATGATGTTTCTTAGGAACCTTGTTTTTTATTAGAACTTAATGTCCTTAGGTATACACAAAAAATCTTTTAATTTGTCCTATTTAAATGTCGTGTGTGATAGAATTAGTTTTTCTCATGCCAATCAGTTGGCATAAATTGGTCAGTCTGCTACTTAAATGTTGGTAAATTTTAAAATGTCTAGAGATATGGTCAATATTGTTATCGCTTATGTCGCACCTCATGCTAGTGATAAGAACTTGTCTTGTAGAGTTAGTACATTTTCTAGTTGCAGTAGTTTTTCGATTATTGCTTGGACGATTTTAATACTATTAGTAAGTTTAGTGATAGAAATAAAGCTACACAATTATAGACATTATCTAACCTTTTTAAGTCAATTATTCAACATTGGAGTATGACAGAAATTGAAATGTCTGGTATAAGATATACTTGGTCATGTAACCAAGAGGAACCTTTGATGGTAATGTTTCATTGAATTTCAGTAAGCACTAGTTTTTGGGAATATTTTTCCTTTGTTTTATATTAAATTTTTTGGGTAGAGATATGTCTGATCATTCTCCTCTTGTGTTAGATTTTGGTTTGGAGAAAAAAAAAACGTTTCCAGACCTTTTAAAGTTGAACTATGTTGATTTTTAAGTTCTGATGTGGATGCTCTTAGCGTCCTCAACGTTGGAGAGCCGTGCACCATTGGATATTTGGATTGAGGCGTTTGGACGGGTGAGATCATTTGGTTTCGAGGCACTGTTGCATGTTATATCACTGGAGATATCTATGTTTTTAATAATTGAGCAGTAGAATCAAGAGCGGAAATATCAACATTTGGTCATCTGTTATTTCCCCGGAAGAAATCGGATGCATGCAAAGACAATTTCAAAAGACTCAAGCAGTGCATATATCTTGTGGGAAACATGATAATGATCCGTTAATTACATTACATTATTCATGTACAATGTTTTTACATCACAGATGCGCTGAACTAGTACGTACAATTGTGCTACATCGTTGACGTTGATCAATCAGCTTGTCGTCGCGGTAGGGTACTTGGCGTCCTTGAACCACCGGTGCTGGAGCGCGCGCGCCGCCGTGAGCCTCTTCTCCGGGTTGCATCGCAGAAGCCCGCTCAAGACCTCGAAACCAGCCTCCGACAGTGCCGGCGGGCCTCTGATCCTGGGCGGCGCCTCTGCTGGACACCGGAACTTTTTACGCAGAAAGCTTCCCGGTTGGCATCCTCCGGGCAGCCGCCGGCCGTCGTCGTAGCCTGACCACTCCTTGACGTCTGCCGTGCCAAGAAGCTCCAAGATCTCGGCGAGCTGCTCCTCGTCCGAGCTCCCACGGAACGGGTGCTTGCCGGCAAGGAGCTCGTACATCATGACGCCGAGAGACCAGGTGTCGATGCGTTGGTCGTAATCCGTGGAGCCGAGGAGGATCTCCGGCGCGCGGTACGCCCGCGTTACGACGGGGTTGCTGTAGGGCGGCCCGTCGGTCGTGGTGCTGCACGACATCCCCAGGTCGCAGATCTTGAGGCTGCCCCGGCGGGCGTCGACGAGCACGTTCTCCGGCTTGAGGTCGCGGTGCATGAGGCCGAGACGGTTCATCCTCCTCACGCCGGCGAGGAGCTGCCTCATGATGAGGCGGACCTCCAGCTCGGTGTGCCTCCTCCCGAAGCGCTGGCGCGTCATGACGTGCCTGAGGGTCGGCCCCACGAACTCCATGGCGAGGAAGCAGGCCTGCTTGCCGCCGTCGAGGAGCTGGCCGGAGGCGCGCGGCTGCACGATGGACGGGTGGCCGCTGCACGCCTCGAGGGCGCTGACCTCTCTAGCAAAGTCGGAGAGGTAGTACTCGTCGTTGGAGTAGTTCTCCACGCGGAGACACTTCATCGCCACGATCTCGCCGGTGCGGCGGTCCCTCGCACGGTAGACGACGCCGTAGGTTCCGGCGCCGATCTCCTCGAGAACCTGGAAGCGGCTGGCCATGGCGGAGTTTCTTTGCACGACGACGGGCGTGGCCGTGGCCGTGGAGACGTCGTCGTCTTGGGCAGCTGACGGGCTGGGCGGTGTGGAAGTCGACGAAGACCATCCCATATTGTTGCTAGCTGCTCGATCTCACCAATGGATCCAAGCCTGAGGGTTAGGCTAGCTAGCTTTTATATGGAGCTATTAGTGTCCGACTCGAGGTCTGTTTAACATGATTTTGTATATGGAACTATAACCGATCGAGTCCAATACAAATTATACTCCGCGTGGTACGTACTAAGCAAAGAAACCGGATCATAGAGGCAGCTAGTGCCTACGTACGCAACGTCCACGTCAGCCGATTGCAACCGATCCAATCACACACCCTTTGTAGCTGTACCTATACACGTTTGAATACGGGTCAGTACATGTGTCGAGCGACCGGCCGGAGAGGTCTACACAACAAATTACAACGTATCAATCCGTCACGTACATGCATGAGATTCATCGACCCTGCACGTGCATATACATGATAGGTCTAGCTTGCTAGGTATCCATGCACATGTTTACCTAGGGCGTGTTTGGTAGCCCACGGTGACCCACTAACCCTACCGGCCCTAGGAGATAGTAAAGCATGTGTATAAGAGCTATCACTCCTTTTCCCTAACCTAGCCGCTAGAGAGAGGCGATTCGTTTTTCCGCCCGATCATCACCGGCGATCGTGCTGGTCCCCTCTCTCTCTGTCTGCTGCTCCGGCGGCGGGAGGGAGAGGGGATCCGGTTTCTCCGCTCTGAAGTTATGGTTTGGTATTGCAGTTCGTGGTGCACCGTTGGGGTGGTGGGAGCGTCGCCCGGACGAATAAATCTGTCTCAGCTCCAATCCCCACACTGGCGGTGTCCTTCATGGCGGCGTCACGGAGTTGATGGCATTGTGTGCTTGCCGATCCCTCAGATTGGCGGCTTTAGGGTTCATGGATGGTGTCGGCGAGGCGGCGGTGGTGACCCCATCAGGTGTGGCTCTCCTTCTGCTTTGTCCTTGTTGCTACGACGTTGTCTTTGACGTCATGGTGGAGCAGGGAGGATGTGTCGTCCAGGAGTATGCGCAGACTGTTGTATGCGCAAGTGACAGCTGGAAGATGGTGTATCCTGTGCTGGGATTGTGGTTGGAGGCTGACAGTTTTGGTTTCCTCCTTCGACGTCGTAGTCGTGTGGGAGGGGGGGGGGGGGGGGGTGTGTCAGTTCTGGAGTTCGATGGCGTGTCCGGGGACAAGTTGCCCCGGTCTGATTCTTTCAACGACAATGGTTTTGCTTCTGGCAAACTAATTTGGAGGTCCGTAAAGTTGCAGATTAGCGATGGAGCCGCGTCGAGCTCGGGTGAAGAGGTGATCTGTCTCACGTCCCTTTGGTGGCCGCTTCGGTGGTGCTGAAGGAGGGGGATAGGCGCTGTTTTTTTACATAGGTTTATCTTATCTTTTTAGTTATGTAAAGTCGGTGTTTACATGCCTTGTAACTTGATCTTTATTTTATAAATGAGACACGTATTACCATGCAAAAAAAATAGTAAAGCATGTGGTGATTGACTATAACAAATGATAAATGCGGCTAGATCAAAGGATAATTGCGGTGGTAAACAAGGCAGACCACTATTTGCTTTGCGAAGCATATAAACATGTTTTTTAATTAATAATATGTAATTTAATAGGATTTAAAAGAACTAGTTTATACTACACCGGTGCTTCTTCTTCTTACTGGACACCCCTTCTTCACCATCGTATTGGAGATGCTACCTTTCGCTGAACGTCGAGTTCTTGTCATCATCCTCGTCCTCGTCCTTGTCATCCCTATCCTCCTTCTCATTTTCCTCGTTGATGTTGTCATGGTTCTCCGGGTGCTCATCCTCCGACTCGGGATACACCAACTTTGAGTCAGTCTCCAACGGATCCTTTGGCCTTTCCGTGAACTTGATTAAACTGAGGTCAGGTCTGGAGGACGTCGTCATGGATTGCCCGCCGACGGAATCATTGTTGATTGTGGGACTGCCCGATTCATCGTTGGAGGCACCCTGGTTTCATTTCCTTTTCGAGGAGGTCATGGCAATGCGCTACGAGAGACTATAGAGCGAGATGAGAGAGCGGGAATGAAGAAGACAGAAGAATGACGATTGAATTGGGGTGGGAGAATTTTATTGGCGCAACATCTATTGTTCCTATTCCGACAAAATCAACTGCATTGAGTTTCACGCTTCTGATTCCTATGGTTCCAATTCTCAATGTGATGATTAGTACGCACGCGTTTTCTAAGCATTGTCATGTGTATTGCCTGTGAAACAACATAATCTTGTGTTGCCAACTCAATTATGGTGATTGTTAGGCACACAGATATCTTAGAATGAGATGCAAACAAAATGAACAAAAATAAAGTAATGCAATGGTACTAAATAAATTATGCTTATGCTCAAAACGAAGATGGAAACTATAAAACTAGATGCAATAATTGTTTGTTTATTTTCGTAATTAGTAATAACTATAAATATAAAATGATGCGCAACAAGTTAAAATGTGCTTCTTATGATAAAAAGTGGACCAATGTTCATGATTTGACTTGACCTAGTGTCACGAATATAGCACTTAAACATCACCGCTCAAGTGTGGACCTCACCATCGAAGAAGGCGAGGACTCCCTTTGACTTTTTTATTTGTGACAATATTGTACTGTGACAATATTGTATGTGATTAGACGCTCTTTTGAGATCAGGCCAAGCCAAAAGGATGATCATTGATAGCGGTTGCATTAGTTAAGCAAAGAAAAAAGGAATAAAACCACCGAAAAAGAACAAAACCAAGGGTCGAACGCAGGACCTCAAGAACGATGACCTAATTTTCGTTCTAGGTCAAACCACCAGCCCACGATACATCTTTGGTCAAACCCTAGGCAGTAAACAATATAACCATACAAACTATTCCTCCCTGTCTATATAAGAAACTTGCGCCGTCGCCACCCCTGTCCCGCCTCCTCCCCACCTTTCCCACCGGCGGCAACGCATTCCAGGATCCAGCGCGAAACGTGGCCCAGCAGATCGGACCGACGATGGAGGCGGCGGCGGCGGCGCGGTGGCAGGTGGAGGAGCAGAAGCTGCGGTGCACCAAGGAGCCGTACGTCGAGGACACCGGCGCCCACCGGATGTACGTATATGCTTCCGCTTAATCGAACCAAAACAGTCCATCCATGCTTCCGATTTCACCGACGCGCGTGCTCTCGATCTCGTGCTGATTACCTGTTTGTTCGCTGGGATTTGCCTCCGGGTTCTTCAACCTGCAGAAAGAGCATACGGTTCAGCACCTTGTCCGGCAACGAGGTCCGCAGCTCCGCGGAGGCGCAGGTCTGGAACAACCGGATCTACGACCAAGCCCTCAAGCCCGTCTCCGGTGGCCTGCTCGACACTCGCATGGTATGTGTGTGCCGGCCTCTCCCCCCGCGAATCCAGCATACTCGAGTTTTCGAATTGACTCCTGTGATAAATGGAATGCCACCTTTTTTTTTGTGTTTGTAACTCCTGTGATATGGCACGAATTGATCAGTAAGACACCCACATTGCACACAAAGTTGCGAATTGATCAGTAAGACATTCTACATTGCACACAGAGTACATTTGTGATCTGAGGGCCACATTCATGTATTAGCATCTGCCTGAGCGATTCGAGTGTTAATGAAGTGACTGCCACTTTGTGTATGGGCGTTTATGAGCAAGTATAGGTGTCTACAGGTCAATCTGTGCGATTATTGTACAGTACCTGTAGTTGTGATTAAGAAGGCTGGGCTCTTGTTACCACATTTCACGAAATTTTGTGCTCAGAGATCAGTAAAAGTCTTCCTTTTCCAGGGAGCCGCAAACAAGGCCGGGGAGTGCACTACCTGCTACGGCTCGTATACCGAGTGCCCGGGCCATTTCGGATACATCAAGCTCGCGCTCCCGGTCTTCAACGTTGGGTTCTTCAACAACATTGTGAACATGCTCAAGTGCATCTGCAAGGCAATATATCATTTTCCCCTTATATCTGATCATGTTATACCTTTTCCATTTCCTTGTGGGTGATCGAGATCCTAACGGGGCAGCAACGCCGTTGACTTTGCAGCGATGCAGCAGGATCCTTCTCGCCGAGAAAGTCCGCCAAGAGTTCCTGAAGAAGATGAGGAATCCTAAAGCAGAGGACCTGCAGAAAAGCAATATTGCGAGGAATGTGAGGGACAAATGCAAGCCATGCTGTTGCCCCTATTGTGGATTCATGAATGGTAAGCTTACTTCTGATGCTCTTTCTCGTGTTCCTCGCCACTTGTAAAGGAATAATTCCTAGTATGTAATTGGTGAACACTTGGCCTGGCTGCTCTTAGAACTTAGCCTTCTATTTGGGTTGAATGTACAGGTGTAGCAAAGAAGGGGCCAAAGCCTCCGGGAGGAGGCTTGACCATTGTTCATGACTGCAGCAAAACTTTGGATGAAAATAAAGATGAACTCCGGTCTGCGTTATCACACAAGAAAGAAAAACTGTCCTTTCCTTCGGTTCACCCGTTAGACCCTCAAACAGTTCTCTCTCTTTTCAAAAGAATCACTGACGAGGTACATGTCTTTTGTCATGAGTATTTGTTACTTCACTTTCGGTACAGTACCACAGTTCATCAGACATAGGTATTTCTGATTGGTTTTCTTATACTTTAACATTCTGCAGGACTGTGAATTGCTAAACCTTGGTGATAGGCCTGAGAAACTTATCATTACAGAGATTGCAGTGCCACCTGTGCCTATCCGTCCTTCTGTTCTTACTGGTGGCAGAATGAGGTTTGTGCTCTGTTCCTTGGAAACTTATGTAATGGTGTTTGTGTTTCAGCATAGCCACATGCCACTGTAATGCCACTAATATCTTGATTCTCACAGCAATGAAGATAGTATTACGAGCATATTGAAGGGTATTGTTAATTCAAATTCCGTCATTAAAGAGATCCTTCAAAAGGGCGATCCACTCTTGAAGTGCTTTGTAAGATAACTCGGAGCTCTTCGTTTATTTATTTTCTAAAATTCATATATACCATCATTACTCTTACACCTCTGTGGAATGCTACTTCTGTGTTCTCTGTTTTTTTATTGCATTTTACTAGTATGCCTCTACTTGTTCATACAATGCTCAATACAACAGCTGATTGTTGTTGGATGATGAGCTCTGCTCAAGAGGCAGTTTAATTTTTTTGCTGGCTGTATAAAGGAGCTGTACAGGAAATAATGATTTCTACAGGGTCTTATTTAAAAATAAAATTTATGCTAAATAAATTGATTATGTTGAAGTAATTAGTTCAACTGTGAGTTATGTTGTTCTGCCTGTATGGACTGGTGGCTGGTGCATTATCAATCACAATTCAAAGGGCTTTCTAATTTTGACACTTAATCTCAGAAGCTTTTCTACACATTCTGAATTATATTAGATAACTCAGAAGTAATGTTTCAATGGGAAATTTTATGTTGTATTTGTGCTGTACAATTTGCATTCCGATCGTTACCAATCTGGTTGTAGTTTTATTCAATTAAAGTGCAATTTCTGTTGAAGTACTCTAGCTCAATTTTCTCCTTCTTTTCTGTGAAGAAATACTGGCATGAACTTCAACTTCAAGTTATTGAATATATCAATAGTGATGCCCCCTCTCTTAAAGAATCACAACATCGTGGCCTTATTCAAAGACTCAAAGGGAAGACAGGTCGATTTCGTGGGAACTTGTCGGGGAAACGTACCGAGTACACTGGAAGGACTGTCATATCTCCTGACCCAAACTTGAGAATAACAGAGGTACTTGTTCATAGTTGATCGTTGCTCTTTATTTTGACTCTCCAATTGATTTTTCATGTCATTATTAATTCAAACTTTCAGGTGGCTATTCCTGTTTTGATGGCTCGAGTCTTGACTTATCCTGAGAGAGTTTCATGTCATAACATAGAGAAGCTGCGTCAATGTATACGAAATGGGCCATTTAAACACCCCGGAGCAAATTTTGTTATACAACCTGATGGAGCAAAGCTGTAAGTTCTTATTGTTTGAATTCTGATTCTTTTTAAAAAGTTCAAGTTTCATACGTTGTTCTGGAATGCATTTAGGAACTTAAAGTACGGTGATAGAAGGATCGTTGTTCGGGAGTTGAGGTATGGCTGTATAGTCGAAAGGCATTTAGAAGATGGAGACGTTGTCCTCTTCAACAGACAACCAAGCTTGCATAGAATGTCAATTATGTCGCACAGGGTACAAATTGCTCCATACCACACTATACTTGATGTTTAACATGATTTCTCTCACCATTTTTTCCTTTTTTTAAATACAGGCAAGGATAATGCCCTGGAGAACATTAAGATTCAACGAGTCTGTATGCAATCCTTACAATGCTGACTTTGATGGAGATGAGATGAATTTGCATGTCCCACAGACAGAGGAAGCTCGTACTGAAGCATTTATGCTTATGGGGGTAGCACTTGCTAACTCTTCTTTGTTATAAGTTCAATATTGCCGTTATGCTTTTTGATGCACTAACTTATATATTTTGGTAACAAATATTTATCTTTGCAGGTTCAGAATAATTTATGTACCCCTAAGAATGGGGAAATACTGGTTGCTTCCACGCAAGACTTTTTAACCTCTTCTTTTCTAGTCACAAGGAAAGATACCTTCTATGACAGGTCTTACTTTACTCTCTTATGTTCATATCTTGGTGATGCAATGGAAAATATTGATCTCCCAACGCCAGCCTTAATTAAGGTAATACTTTTAAACAAAAAATATTCTGGCTACACGTTCTCCTGGATTTAATATTCCTTGCAAATATCAAATTCTTTACGTAAAATATGTTCTTTTTTTGCTTTTACTGATGTAGTTAACATGCGATGCATTGTAAATTATATATAATATTTGTAAAACATTAGTATGGGAAATGAGATGGCCTTACTGTTGTTTTCAGTACATATAAAAATAGTTTGCTCTATTAGACGAGTTGCTAATAGCCTAATACATTTTGCGACGCATAACAAGAGACAACAAATGGAACATCAGTGTTATTTTTTCTTCTATGAAATACATGCCTTTTTTATATGTACATTACTGCATGTTGGCCTTCTTATCAAAGTCCTGGTACCTGTATGAGTATTGATCATGTTCTCTTTTTTGCAGCCCATTGAGCTTTGGACTGGTAAACAGTTGTTCAGTGTGTTAGTGCGTCCTAACGCATATGTAAAGGTGTTTCTGAATCTTACTGTTGAAGAGAAAATTTACATGAAACGTAAAGAACGTGATAAAAATGCGGTCACCGTTTTGGAAGAGACAATGTGTCCAAATGATGGATTTGTTTACTTCCGAAACAGTGAACTTTTATGTGGGCAAGTTGGGAAGAAAACATTAGGTGATAAAACTGGCCTTTGCTAAAAATGTCTTCAATAAGCTTATTTTGATTTCGGATTTCATGATTCATCTCAAGAACCATTGATTGGGATTAGAGAACTACTATTATAGCTTAGTATGCACTTTCAGAATTGACTGTTCTAATTGTACAGCAGTATTTTTCTTTTGTCATAATAATACTGCAGATTATTTTACATTCCTGAGTAATGAAATTATCTTATTTAATGTTGGAAGGGTATTACTTCACCTTGTATCATAAAATGAGCTATGCATATGCCACCTGAGCAGCGTAATAAGTGAACCTGTGATTAGTCCACTTTACCGTGCTTCACTTTTGTAGAATAGTTGAACTTGACTCTGCGATGATAATCGTTTGCCCCATTAAAATCAAATGGAAATCTGTAAAGTTTAGGATCTAATTGGAGAAATCTTAGGATGGGACCTGAATTTATTTGATGTATGCCAAGTTATGTACTGCTTGAAATAAATCATTCCATGGCTGTACCAACCATCTATTTTATTATGGATATCCATGTCCATGTCAATCTAGAATCTACATTTTGTACTGTATTCTTTCGATATTTGACTCTTTTTGGAGTTAGTTATACAACGTAATAACTCGGACATGGTTTAGTAGTTTTTTCTTATTTTCATATTTCTTGACAGATTAGATCTTTTGTCTCCAGGTAATGGAAATAACGAGGGCATGTTCTCTGTTCTCATAAGAGATTATAATTCTCATGCTGCAGCAAGCTGTATGAATCGTTTGGCAAAATTTAGGTGTGACTTATTTCATGATTTGTGCAATTCACGTTATTCTTTCTTAGTTATTAATATTTTTTGTGCCATATCGATAATTTTCTGATATCTACTTGCTTATCTGGAGAATGAGAATGGATGGACATCCTCTTTACACGCTTTAATATGTATACTAGTTTATCCATCTTATATTTCTCATTTAGGTTCAGAGATCATGCTCGGTGAACACTTTACCCAAATTCATATATTATTTTTATCATTGCGGTTTTGTTGGCTATGAGTTATAGTTGCCCATTTGCATCATAGTGCTCAACAGTTGGTGAATTAGCACATTAAATTGTTTCCGCTCAATAAGGTGTTTTTTTTTTTTCTAATCCATGTTACGTACTTTCTCATCTGCAGTGCGAGATTTATAGGGAATCATGGTTTCTCAATTGGTGTGGATGATGTCCAACCAGGAGAAACTATAATTCAGAAAAAGAAAATAACAATAGATGAAGGGTATGAAGAATGCCATAAGCTTATTGCCCTATATTCCAAAGGTGACCTCGTACCGCAACCTGGTTGCAACAGAGCTCAAACACTGGAGGCTCAGATATCCTGTGTTCTAAATAAATTAAGAGAAACGGCTGGAGATGTAAGTTCTAAGTTCTGACCGATATTCTTGGCTCATTGCATTTCCTTCACAAATGACCTTCTGAATTTTCTCTATTCTGAATCTGATCCTTCTTGCACTACTTTATATAGTGTACAAGTTGGAACTTGGAAAATAATTAAGTGTTGAATGACCGCCTTCAAGTCTTACATGTGATACTATTTTGAAATTATCACAGCTTTGCACATGGCAGACCTGCTGAAACTGAAACCCACTGGTTACCTTTCTTAAGTGAAAACCTCCTTGTTCTCTATTTTCTTTGTTTTCGTTAGTTAGGCAGTTTTCTTTTCCTTTGCTATTTTTTATTTATTTGGTTAGGTCGCAGTCCTTTGGTGGCTTTTTGTATACTTAGCACCTTCTTGGCAGTTTCTCGTAGTCCAAGATGACACGCTTTAGGTGTGTTTTTGAGATAAATTAGCATAACTCAGTGTTACTGAGCTAAATTTTCTTGTATGGATGTTCTCATCACTAGCCTAATTGTTAAGTGTGGATTTAGTGAAAGAACTGGTTGATGCATTGATTCAATCCAGTGACTAACGTAATATGTCCATTTTGACTTCACTGTACTTGTGTATTTTATGACTTGAGTTGGAACTTATTTTTCAGGATTGTATGAGTACGCTTCAATGGAGAAACAGCCCATTGATTATGTCTCAGTGTGGATCTAAAGGTTCTCCAATAAATATCAGTCAGATGGTTGTCTGTGTTGGCCAACAGTCAGTTGGAGGACGCCGTGCCCCAGACGGTTTTATAGATCGAACACTTCCCCACTTTCCTATTAATTCGAAGACCCCTGCGGTAAGAACATGACTAAGAAATATGATTTCCTCATTTGGGCAACCATTTTTTTGTGTTGACTGTTGCTAATTCTATTCCAATAAAAGAAATGTATGTTCTCTTCAGGTAAGTTATTTTTTTGTCTTCCATTCGCAGGCAAAAGGTTTTGTTGCTAACTCATTCTATTCCGGTCTGACTGCTACCGAGTTTTTCTTCCATACAATGGGTGGACGAGAGGGTCTTGTTGACACAGCGGTATGTCTAAATGTAGACCATCTCTTGGTTACTTACTTGCATGTGTTGAAATTAATATCTGTCTCAGCATGAATGATTGCTTCTGTTGTACCTTGAGGATCTATTCTGGAGAGTGGCGGCGCTGGCTGCTCACGTATCTGATCGATCACTTGGAGAAGGCAACGACTCCCTCCTCTTCTAGGTCAGCCCAACATGGGCCAGGCCCATTACACATAACGGTTCAACACTCCCCCTCAAGATGGATGGTAGATATCTATCAACCCCATCTTGTCACATGCCAAGTTACAGTCCTTTGTTCCTAGACCTTTTGTCAGGCAGTCCGCAAACTGCTGCCCAGAGCTAACATGAGTAAGGCTAATGATTCCAGCATCCAGTTTCTCCTTAATGAAGAAACGATCAATTTCCACATGTTTGTCCTATCATGTTGAACTGGGTTATTTGCAATATTTATGGCTGACTGATTGTCACACCACACTCTCAAGGGACCCTTTCTTAGAAGTTTCAGCTCACTCAGAATGTGCTTCACCCAGAGCATCTCACTCAACCCTTGAGATAAAGCTCTATATTCGGCTTCTGCTGTCGATCTAGAAACTACTGTTTGTTTCTTGCTTCTCCATGACACCAAGTTTCCTCCCACAAATACACAATAGCCTGATGTTGATCTTCTATCATCTTGACAACCAGCCCAGTCAGAATCACTATAACCGTCCACTTTAAGATGTCCACACTTTGCAAACCACAATTCCTTGCCTGGAGTCCCCTTCGAGTATCTCAAGATTATGTGCACTATGTCAAGGTGCCCACTTCTTGGTTCAGGCATGTACCTGCTCACCATGCCCACGGCGTATGTAATGTGGGGTCTAGTATGACACAAATATAATAACTACCAACCAGTTTCCGATAATCCTCCTTATTCACTAGCTCACCCGATTGTGCTATAACTTGATGATTTTGTTCAATCGGTGGGAGCTGCTTGACACCCCATCAAGCCCATGTCACTTAAGAGATCCAAAGTATATTTCCGTTGACATAAAGATACTCCTTTCTATGTCCGGGCCACTTCTATGCCAAGAAAATATTTTAAGATGCCCAAATCCTTCACCTCAAACTCCTTGCTCAAACGCCCCTTCAATTTCTTTATTTCTTCATGATCCTCTCCAGTTATGATAATGTCATCCACATCAACTGTAAGAATGGTGATCTTCCGATCGGAGTTCTTGTAGAACACCGTGTGATCACCATTAGATTGACCATATCCCGTACCACAAACAACATGTTTGAACCTATCAAACCATGGCCTCGGCGATTGTTTCAGTCCGTACAAGGATTTCTTCAGCCTGCATACCTTTCGTGTAGTCTGTGAGGTACCTAAACCGGGTAGTACCTCCATGTACACTTATTCCTGCAGATCACCATGCAAGAAGGCATTCTTGACATCTAACTGATGCAACTTCCACCCAAAGTTAGCGGAACAAGAGACCAATATCCTTACTGTGTTCACCTTTGCCATTGGAGCAAATGTCTCATCATAGTGAATTTCATAAGTTTGACTAAACCCTCTCATGACCAACCTGGCCTTATATCATTCTAATTTCCCCTCTGGATTCTGCTTCACGGTATAGATCCACTTACAACTCACAGATTTCTTTTCTGCCGGCAACGTGGTTAGCACCCACGTCTTGTTTTTCTTCAGTGCTTCCAACTCCTCTATCATTGCATCACGCCACTTCGGATCTTGCTTTGCAGTCTTCCAATCCTTTGGGATTGAAGTAGTTTGTAGAGAGGCAACAAATGCTCTATAAGAAGGAGACAAAGCCTCATAAGACACAAAATTTCCAATGTCATGGTCATCCCGAGCAGTTTGTAGAGCCTTCTTTGCCACTATAGTATCCTGCTCATCCATGTATCTTTCAGGAGGCTTTCCTGCCTTAGCTCGTGGTTCTTTCCTCAAGGCAATTGGCATATCCACTATGTCACTAACTTGTTGCTCCCCCTGTACATGTGTATGCTGTCCCATGATGTCAGATGACCTCGCATCACCGTCTTGTTGCTCCCCCTGCACATGTGAATGTCGTCTAGAATATACCAGGAGATTCTGGGGCCATCGATCCCGAATAGGAACCTGGAGAGAACCAATTTGAATTGTATCCACTGTTGGCTGGACCTGGACCTGCATATCATCATTAGTGTTAGTGCTCACAGAATCACCAACAACCACTGTTGGTTGGACCTGAACCTGCATATCGTCATTAGTGTTAGTGCTCACAGAATCACCAACAACCTTCTCCCCCTCATGACCATCTATCACAGAGTGTAGGTGGTCAAGCTCTGCAAACAACAGGCTCAGATCAGTTGGTTCACCATAGAATGGTTCAGATTCCCGGAATGTGACATCCATACTTACGAACATGCGTTTCGCGGAAGGACTCCAACACTTATACCCCTGTTGACTCGATGAATAGCCTAGAAACACACATTTCACTGCCCGAGGGTCCAACTTCCCAATAGATGGCCTATGATCCCGAACAAAACAAGTACTGCCAAATAACTTCGGGGGAACAACAAACTTATTTTCTCCAAACAACAACTCACATGGGGATTTCATACCTAATATCCTGGAAGGTGTCCGGTTGATCAAGTATGTGGCTGTCATGACTGCTTCACTCCACAAGAACTTGGGAACATTCATCGTGTACATCAGCGAGCGGGCAACTTCCAAAACATGACGATTCTTTCGTTCGGCCACACCGTTTTGGGGAGGGGTATCTGGACAAGATGTTTGATGAAGAATACCTTGGTCAGACAAGAAGGACCCAAAGGTGGTGTTTACATACTCTGTGCCATTGTCAGACCTGATCACCTGCACCTGTACCTGAAACTGGTTCTTCACATATGCATAAAAGTTCTGAAAACACTGAAACACCTCATCCTTATGACGCATCAAGTAAACCCACGTCATGCGAGAATAACAGTCAATGAAGGTAACAAAATACTTCATTCCATTAACTGACACCACCGGGCAGGTCCATACATCCGAATGAATAAGCATAAAGGGAGATATACTCCTAAGCCCCTTGCTAACATAGGAGGCTCTTGTGTGTTAGCATACTCGCAAGCATCACATGACAACTTGCCCTTGCCTATTCCACACATGACATCTGGAAATATTCTACTCATTTTATCAAAAGAGACGTGTCCCATCCTACAGTGATGGATCATCGCCTGCTTCTCCTTGTCCTCCATGGTTGCCGCATACACCAACTCCGGCTGCACACCCTTGTCCATGTACCAGAGTCCCCTACGCCTGGTGCCAGTCCCAACCATCTGCCTCGTCTGTCGCTCCTGAATCAAGCAACTGAACTTGTCAAGAGTCACTCTACAGTCTATTTGATCAATTAGGGCACTTAAAGAGACCAAATTGACAGGAAACGCGGGCACATGCAAAACCGAGGATAGAGAGATGTTGGGAGTACACTTTACTGTGCCAATACCGACAACAGGCTGTTTTGTACCATCAGCTGTTTGGATGGTACCTTTATGAGTAAGAGGATGTTTATTGTAAGACTCAAACACGCAGGATTTACCCGCAACATGCTTAGAAGCACCGGAGTCTAGAACCCATTCTGTATCAATTCCATTAGTAGCAAGAGACGCTTTTTCAGAATTACCTTCATCTGTGGAGGCCCAGTGAGCAAAGTCTCCATAGGCAGCATCATCTACTTTTGTGCCCTTTAATGTCCCATTGTCCTCTTCAACTACCATGTGTGCCTTCTGACCCCCTGAGTGTCCTGAATATCCACCTCTGCCTCTAGCATTCTGACCACCTGAGTATCCACCTCTACCTCCAGCAGTCCTGCTACCTCCCCCTCTATAATATCCCCTGCCTCTGCCACGAGTTGGACAGTTCCACTTCAGATGACCTGCCTCTCCACAGATAAAACAGTCCCTGGTCTCTTTCCACTCCCTGCGCTCAGTAACGGAAAAAGTTGGAGTCGACACAACCTTCTCATCTGCTTTCTCAAGAGATAGACGCACTTCCTCTTGAGTCATTGCTGCAATAGCCTCATCTATAGTAGGCAGAGAAGTTTGGTGCATCAGGGAAGCCTTCCTGCCATCAAAACGACGGTCAAGCCCATCTAAAAGTTTCAGCACACGCCTTCGTGCTATCCACTTGCGCCCTGACTCAATGCTGGCTGCGTCATAGAGTTCGAGAGGGTCACAGTTATCCTGATCTGCCCATAAGGCCTGCATCTCCGCCACATAAGCCATCACTGACATTTCCCCTTGGCGAAGACGATGAATCTTCTCATCAATCTGAGCAATGAGCATGACATTGCCCTTGCCGGAGCACTGGGTATACAGAGTCTTCCACATCTCCGCACCTATGGTTAACCCCTCCACTGAGCGAGCAATGGAGGGCACCACCGAGTTCAACAACCATCCTCTAAGCAAAGAGTTGATGGTCTTCCACTTCTTCCCCTCTGCACTAGTCTTGTCTTCTGGTTCTCCAACATTACCCACCAAGTACCCATCAAGATCCTTTTGCTCCACAGCCAACATTGCCCTTCGAGACCAACTCAGATAGTTAGTGACACCCTCTAATTTAATTTCAGTGGGTGACAAATCGATCTTCTGAGCCACTTCCTGTCGAGGAACGATGGCCCCAAGGCTCGAGCCATCTGTCTTGGAGGTGAGAAACATCGTGAGCTTCTCTAAAGCCTCAGCTAAGCTCTTCTGATCAGCCATCTTCACCACTGCACACAACACACGTGCCAACCCTGTCCGTAGTCACACGTAACAACCACTTCCTCACCGGACAACTGTTTGGAGGTCTGACACACACGGACGATGCAATCCCTGACCAACTACATGCAGTAGCAGATCCCAGCAACCACACTAGTACAGACGCAGCAGCCCAAACCCAAAAACTCAGAAGAAATGAAGAGAAGATAGCAAACCAAGCAGCAAGTAGCAGCAGCTCGGTAGCACCACATCCATCTGTCGCTCAAACCAGCAGCAGCGCACACGTCCACTGCTCCTGCAGCTCGCGCGCAGCCCCCCCGGATGCGCTGCCGGCTCCTTGCTGCCGGACCCGCCGCCGTCTCCCTGCAAGACCCCGCCGCCTCGCCGGCGACTAAACCACCGCCGCCGCCGCCGGTAACCTATGCTCTGATACCATGTTGTACCTTGAGGATCTATTCTGGAGAGTGGCGGCGCTGGCTGCTCACGTATCTGATCGATCACTTGGAGAAGGCAACGACTCCCTCCTCTTCTAGGTCAGCCCAACATGGGCCAGGCCCATTACACATAACGGTTCAACAGCTTCTTTTGTTATGGATGCTTAATTTTTTTCCTTGCAGTGCATGCTACCCAGTTCAATCAATGGGTGTTTCCTTACCATTAGTTTCCTCTATGACTGTTCTATAACTTAATTTTTCTAACTAGGCCAGCCTAGTAGCTTAGCATGTGCAAGTTACACACGATCAGACAACCCTTTAGCACACAGCCATATTAGTTATTGTCTCTGTAAATGGAAAGGACAATCCCAGGCTCCCAGTCCCCTCAAAGGGCAAAGTACAGTAAAAAAAACTATAAACACCTAGAGTAGCACATACATCAACACTCGTTTTTGATATTTGCAGCAACCTACCAACTACTTGATAGCTACTATGGACTAACAATGTGGAACTATTGATACTATACCAACTTTTGGGCCTATTAATAGACATTGATCCACTACGACATGTCTTATTTCCTCTGGACTGAGGTCGAACCCGTTGGGCACTGCTAGTTGACTCCATATGCCTACTGGATAACTTTGATTTTTTTTTCCACAATTACCTTGTTTTTAGTGGGTATCTGATATATGTTTTCTTCCATTGCTTTGAACTTGTAATCATAGGTCAAAACAGCAGAAACTGGATATATGTCCCGTAGATTAATGAAGGCTCTGGAAGATCTATCTGTCTTCTATGATCAGACAGTTCGTAATGCTAGCGGTGGTATAGTCCAGTTTGTTTATGGAGATGATGGCATGGATCCTGTAAAGATGGAAGGGAAAGGTGGCCGTCCGTTAAATTTGGATCAATTGTTTATGAAAGTCATGGTTAGTTTTAATACATGAATAAAATTTCTTAGATTGATGAAGGGAAGTATTCCTTGTGCTCCGAGCATTGACCAGTGACGGTATAACTTTGCAGGCCACATGCCCTCAAAGGGGACATGACACGTTATCTCCAGAGGTAATCTTGCAAATGCTAAATGATAAGCTCGCTGAAGAAGACGCCGCATCTGGTGGCTGTAGCGATAAGTTCAAGGAGATGTTAACAAAGTTTCTTGAGGGTCGTATCAAAATGCTGAGAAGCACAAGGAGAGTGCTTCAGCTAGATGAAGATCGTGTCAGAAGGAGGGACTCCAGCATTGAAGAAGGCATTGCTGCTGATATTTCTGGCATATCTGCGAAACAACTGCAGGTGTGTATCATATTTGTGTGTATTAAATCATCACTAATTTGCCAGAGTACTGTAAGATGATACTACCAGTTTTCTGCAGTATAATGCTCCAGCAAGTAGATCATTGTGGTAACTATATATTGCCATGGTTCTTGGCTGAATTGATTAAAACATCAGGTGTTTAGAGTTAAGAAAATGCATGAGTTGCACGCTGAATTGTCAAGCGCAAATTCTTAGCCTTATCAATCTCGTAGATAAATTAGCAGATGGCTTATGCTTATTACAGGCCAATATATGAGCCTGTTCACATTTGGATTTTAACTGTGATGTCCTAACAAACCACTTCCTGATGCAAACATTTATCTCTATAGTTTTGTTGGGAGAGAAAAATGAGTGCTTGATAATGCACAGTAACACACAGTTAAGGCTGTAGTTTTGAGACTGCTACTACGATTTGTTTATTTGTATGTATTTATTAGTGTTGTTCTGCTATATGATTTATTATCCTTTTTCCTGCACAGGTTTTTTTGGATACTTGTTTATCCCGTTATCACTCAAAAATAATCGAAGCAGGAGCATCAATCGGGGCAATTGGGGCACAGAGTATTGGAGAGCCTGGGACTCAAATGACATTGAAAACCTTCCATTTTGCAGGAGTAGCTAGCATGAGTATCCTTCCTTTACTATTTATTTAAGCAAAGTGGAATGGTATTTTGGCATGTTAACGATGCTGAAGTGGGCCCTTAACTTTCTTTCCGAAACTTACCATTTAGAGGGCTACTCTTATGATTTAGTATCCGACGAATAATTGAATATAATACATAACTGTCGACAATCTGTACAAAGAAGTTGTATAATACAGTGGGGATCAATGGCATACAAAATACATAAATATAGACATACAATGTTTATTTTACTATATTTGTTTCCTTTTTTTGTTGATTACTAGATTTATTTCCTTAACAAAGAACAAAAAAGATGTCACTCTTGGAGTTCCTCGCATCAAGGAAATCATCAATGCTGTTAAAAGATAAGCACACCAATTATCACTACAGAACTTTTGTCTGAGCAAGATGAGTCATTTGCAGTGAAGGTGAAATGTTATATTGAGAAAGTAGTGCTGGGCGAGGTAAGGTTTTCAGATAATTATTTTGTTTCGATTTATATAAGCACTTGACGGAAGTTTGTCTGATTGGACTTCGCTGTGGGTTTGTTAAACATATTACATGAATTTACTGCATTCATAGTTGCAAAGATTGGTCATATGACATTCTCCCAGGTTTGTTAAATCTTTGCTATGAATGAAAATTCTTCTATTTCTTTCTTGTCTGTCATTATGATAAAAAATAACAAATATGGGTTTACTGAGCTATGTAGAAATAATGTTAACAATTTGTTAGTTTAATACCAAATCTTGCATTATTATGTGTGAAGTTCAGGCCATGGTCACATATGTTGGGTTGATGTCGATATTATTCAATGGTTTGTTTTTCGCTTAGTTTGTGTAGTCTTGTATTTTTTTTTTTTTGCATGTGCGTCAAAATGAAGAAAAAGCTCTGTGCATGCTGTATGTCTGGTGCATAAAGATAAATTTTATAAGGAAACACTCAACTTGATGGGAAGCCTTGTTATGTTGAACAGGTAGCAGCAGCCATAAAGATTGTTGTGAAATCAAGCCAGCCATATTTGGTTGTTAATCTCGATATGCAGCACATAGAAGCTCAAGGGCATGTTGGAATCTCCCCTGATTCTGTGAAGCTGTCAATATTGAATCATCCAAAAATAAAGTTAAAATCTGAGGTATGAACAAATCCCTGTGGTTGTGTGATGTGCCCAACATTTGCCCTGCAATTGTATTTACGATGCATCATATTTACAGCATGTTCGTGTCATCAATGAAGCCAAGTTGAGAATATATCCAACTGGGACAGATAAGTCCAAATTACAGTTTGATCTGCATAATCTCAAATCGACGCTTCCAAAAGTGATCGTGAAGGTAATCGGAATATGCAGAGGTAAATTTGCTTGCTGCGGTTATGATGACGTTGCTGACCTTCATACCGAGTGATTTCAGGGCATTCCAACTGTTGAAAGAGCTGTTGTGAACCCTGTTTTGAGCCGCGACGGAACTTTCGACAGATACAACTTGTTGGTTGAAGGGTAAGAGATCCTATTTATTCGCCTCTAGCAACATACATGAAACTTCTTGCTTAAAATGATGTATATGTGTGCTAATCAAATAAAAATTATATTGCAGAACAAACCTGTTAAAAGTTCTGGGTACTCCAGGAGTTGATGCTAGGAGAACAAAAAGTAATCACATTGTGGAAGTGAATGCAACACTTGGTATCGAAGCCGCAAGGAGGTCCATCATCGACGAGATTCAGTATACATTTGAAAGTAACAACATGATGATTGATCGGAGACATATGATGCTTCTGGCAGATCTGATGACATACAAGGTTGGCAGCTATAGTTATATAGAGACATTTTACAATGATCACCACTAGTTTTATCGTAAGCCCTCCACCGATCTGCTTCGCATGCTAGAGAATGTAACATATGTTGTTGGTGTCGGTGCAGGGCCAAGTTCTGGGCATCACGAGAGACGGCATCGCGAAGATGAAGAGCAGCGTGCTGATGCTGGCTTCGTTCGAGAAGACCTCTGAGCACCTCTTCAACGCCTCCTACACCGGCCGCGAGGACGAGATCGAGGGGGTCAGTGAGCACATCATCATGGGAATGCCCATGAAGCTCGGCACCGGTATCCTCAGAGTCAGGCAAAAGTAAGTATCATTATTTATTTGGAATGTCATTTTCGACAGCATGTGTACTTCGAAAATGTTTACATATGAATCCTTAGCCAGTGGACGATTAATTTCGGATTGATTTGTTGCTTTTGTTTTCCTTTGCTGCAGGCTCCCGGATTTGCCTGAATTCAACTACCAGCCTGGTCCGATTATTGCATGATCGACCGATGAAGCTCAGGCCTGGCAGATGCATAACGTACCTACTACCTAGGACTAGTCCTGTTTTTTAACCCAAAAAGGAAACACTAGCAACTCTGATCTATGGCTGTAATTGCTTTCCATCCTGAACTTGTTCCATTGGGTACTGAATACAACTATGAGTCCATCAAACAAAGGTGGTCCCAGCCTCAAATATATATGGAACCGTATTTATTTCACACCATGAAAAATTGGCAGAAATTTAGTCACCCTTTTTGGCAGAAATTTAGTCACCTAATGTGCACGATCAAAACCTTTAATTGTGTACATTTATATGTATAAATCATTAATTCTAGTTCCCTCCTACATTATAATAATTTACATTCTTTCTTGCCTTTTCTTCTTAATGTAGTTACGGATTAAATTGCAAAATTAGTTTGGAAATATATAGCTCAAACAGACATATCCTGGTAACAAAGACACGTCTCAAAGAAACCTTTCATAGCTAGCTTATTTAGTTTATTATGACAATGAAAATTTATCTGCCTTTTTATCCATATAATCCTGAACAAATTCTACTAGACTTAATTAACTAGCTGGACCTTCTATACGCAGGAGAGTCGGGCAAGCACTAGGAATCGGACGCCGATTCCTGGCTATCCATCGGACCTCTCTACTACCGTACGATGCAAGCAGATCATGCATGCGTGGGCCTGGTTGTGCATGGGCCTGGTTGCTCGCTTTGATTACGTTCCTCTTAATTGATTCCTATAAAACTGCCGATTTATACAAAAACAACTAATTATTGATAGGACATAATTTCGGGAAATTATGAGTTGTTTCGACTAATAAATAATAGCAAATTAATTGTTTTATTCAGTCGCCAAAAACATATATTTGTGCCATGGAAGCATTGTTTTTCTTGAATGGAAGCAATATAATGGAGTATTTCCTTGAAATAACCATGCCCAATCTAACTGATGTTTTCAAATTTCTTGTCGGTGCAACTTAATTTGCTTCCTACCAAGAATCATTTGCTTCTATTGGCTGGCAAGATTGCTTCCACACTTGAAAGATACAACCAATATTCTTTCAAACATGCTTCCAATAAATAACAAAAATTTCTTAGAAAGAAATAGTGTTTGCTTCCGATTAACAAACATTTGTTTCAATCAACATCAGGTACAAAACATCATGTAATTTGCTTCCCAAGGAAAGAGTATTTGTTTAAAATGAACAAAATATTTGCTTCTGTCATCGATATTGTGTACAAAATATATAATTTTCTTCCGGTTATATCAAAATTTGCTTCTGTGTACAATAAGAATCCATCACAGGGTTTGGCACAATGCTTGCAGCCCAACATCCACCTCTCATGGCGATACCTCATGGGTGGGGGACATGCCTACAAGATTATCGAAGCAATAGTCTACATGGCTAACGACGGTGAAGTCGCTGAATATGCCGGCAAAACCATGGAAGCACGACCGACGTGTAGATGGATGTTTTCGAGGATGACATCGACGAGGAAGATCAGAGGCTTGCCGAGGACCTGCAACAGCAACCACGTGCCACTGCTGGTAACCCTCCAGCCTCCTGAAGTGCATACACCCGTTGGTGAAGGGCACCAGGTGTACTAGGAGCGACAAAGTGGTATGCTTCCGGCGGCATGAGAAGTCGCTCGTACCAGCGGTGGTGCTTCAAACATGAGACATTGACCAGCATTATTTCGTCCTCAACATGCTCATCGAGGACGTCACTGAAGCCGGCATACAACAGCAACTGGAAAAAAGGATATATGTAATGTGGTGACTTGAATCATAAGCAAATATTACAAATGCAGGAAGCATGTGCCATATTTATGCAGCAAATGCAAGTAGGTAGAAGCATGGTTCTATTTATATAAACTCTCATGAAGAAACACATGCATGCTTCGGAAGCATCAACTTTATGCCATCTCAACATAACTCGTACCATGTAGAAATTTCAAAGCCTGAAAATATAACTAGTAGCCGGAGGACAATATTTAAATTGTAATAGTACTGAAAATAATAATAACAAAACCTAGAAGGAAGAAGCACGGTTATATGTCGTAACTATCGTATGAAGCATGGATATTTCGAAGCAAAAGCTTATGTCAACATAAATCATTTGTACTGGAAGCATTGAAATTTGAAAATGGAAGCACTGATACTTCTAAACATAGAATTAGTTCTATCCCAATATAACCAATATGAATTAGAAGCATAGATATTTTGAAGCGCATAACTAGCGTTATCTCAATACAAATCAGTTATGTTGGAAACATATAAATTTCACCTTGCATTGTGTTCTTATTGAACCGATCAAGACAATGAGAGTGAGCGGTGTGAGCAGCCTACGGCCCGTAGGCCGGAGTGGACCCCTGACAAATTTGAATCATAAGAAAATCAGTGTAGAAATATACAAGATGAATAGTAGAATATATCATTTTTCACTAAATTTGTTTGTACATATATCCAACTTCATCATCATCAGTCTAAAACTTTGGAAGCGTGCAAATCAGTCTCACCCAACAAATCAATATAATACATGGAAGCATAAAATCTTCAGAAGCATGAATCGGTTAGTGATTAATCTTGAGGGAAAAACATGCCGCAACATGATCCTTGCTAAGATTACATATATAGATAAAAAACTAGCAGACGGACGATATGACCATAGATATGTATCATATGCTATATGAATAGGCTGTAAATTAGATCTAAGAAGCATGCAAGAAATAACCACACGTTGGTACCTAGATTAGTTGGTATGAGCTTGAATCGTGTAGTTGTTGAGGCATGGGGATGGTGGCCGTGAGTGGTGGAAGCATCCGATTCCTAGCAGGCCGGGTGGATCCCGTCCAGATTGAGCCAACTCTGACACGAACAGAGCCGACGGCCAGTCCGTGCAGCCGCGACGACGCCTCCCCGTGGCAGAGCAGATCGACGAGTAGGGTCATGGAGGCGATGGGCAGACTAGATCAACGGCGAGCGAGTCGCGCGGGGGTGGGGTGTGGCCGTGTGGGGCAGAAGGTGTCGGGAGGAGGAGTGATTTGGGGGATTTTCTGGTAACGGGCCGTCTCCAGCAGGATTTTGTTCCGCCGGCCTGGAAAAAATAGAGAAAATTGAGGCCGTTCAACGGAGACGAGATCAACGGCGTCGGAGCCGTCCGAAGATTTGTTTCCCATCGGCCTCAGATAGTTAGTATTTACCCATTTTATTGGGTGTCTCTCCCTATCAATTCTTAGCATAATCTTTGTATTAATTAATCAGAATCTATGGTGTGATGAAGCATTCATCACGCTAGCTAACGCCTCCTTATCTTGTGGAGATAATGTTAAAAGTCATAAATGATCGTCACGTGATCGTCCATTATAAATAAAATCAACCTGTCATCCCTTGCCTTTCAACTCGCCAAAACCAGTAAATTCCGTTTACCCTAGTGTTGCTTGCTTTCTTTCACAAGGCCAAGAAGGGTATCTTGCTACGCCAAAACTGAGACCCCTTCGGCCTGAGCTAGCAAAAATGATCTTTTTAGAGGGATAGTTTGCTCTGATGATTTTATAGATCGATTTGTCCCCCTATGAAAATTCCACACCCTCGCGAGACTAGTGCAGAACTGCTAATTAATGATATGTCAAAAGCCTAATAGTGACGTGGATGTGACACATCATTGATATGCCGCCACTGGTATCCTTTGCTAGTGGCGTGCTACCGACACACCACTAGTAATAGCAATGTGTATATTAAGACACGTCACTGATAATGCTACTAATGGCGTGTGTCTAGCACGCCACTAATAACTTTTCTTGTTCCGAGAAAAAACACTTAGACCGAAACTCCTTTAGGAATAAAAAAAAATCCATATACAATACCTTACGGCACGAGCTGACGACAGCCATGCACCACCTGTGTCCGCGTTCCCAAGGGCACCCCACCACACTAGTATGGTCTACACTAGTAGCGTGCCCTCTTGAATACACAACACTAATAATGTTTTAATAAATAATAATTTGACTAGTATGTTCTATATTTTTTTAATATAACGACTATATGACACTTAATATTGACGTTTGCACAATATAATTATTTACCAATATAAAAGTATGAACTCGATACTTAGGAAAGTTTGAAATAATGTTTACCAATATAGGATACATCATGTATGGTATTTGCTGTCTAATTCGACTCAATACTAGGTTCCTCGTATCAATGGAAATGTTTAGAAGGACGGACGAGAACCGGGTAAGCACCATCGTAGGTGAGGTTTATTTGAACCGTTGAAAGAGCATGGTTGCCCCCATGTGTGGTTTTGGTAATTAATGACAATTGTTAAGGACTAATGTGTGCTTTGAGATATACTTGTAGGTTTGGTCCATAGCAATGCTTGTACTCCATATGTTGGAGTCAAGGCTAAAAGAAGAAGATTACATGTTGATCAAGGCTAAGTGCAAGTTGATCAACACACAAGGCTAGGCATTTCTCCATGAGCATGCAACGAAAGGGATATCCTATGAAGCCCATGGAGGATGGCGTCACGTGGTGATCGTCATCAAGATAAAGGCCAAGTGAAGATTTGTCGAAGAGTGTCTCTCCCATCTTGGTGTATGGGGGAGCACGTTGTGAGTCTTCACCAAGCGAAGCGCAATCAAGAAAGGTGGTGCGTCTTGAGGAGATGAAGATCGTCTTCATCGACTTCAAGTGGATTAATGCGCAAGGCAAAGGTATGATCTTGATAGGGTTTCTATTTTACCGGTCTCATGATGTTAGTTGAGAGACCGGGTCATAGGATAGATAGCCGTAGTATCAAGAGGGACTCTCGAGCGAATAGAGCTCAAACCTTTGCATCCTTGGCATCATCTTTATTGGTTCTTATTTGGCTCTTATCCTGGTGTGGTCTTGGTGCTTGTCGTGCTTGTCATGACAAGGCCAAGTTCACCGAAAACGGATTTTGTATGCATCTTCTCTTGCGTTTTCGGTTTTGGAGATTTTGCCGGTCCATCCGTGCGGAAGGTTTCACTCTTCCATTTATTATCAAAATCTCCCTTGCTTGGTTTCAATATTTCTGCTTTTTGTTGGGTAGCTCTTGTCATCCTCTTTCCAACAAAATTGGATTCACCTCGATCGGAGTTTCCTAGCAAAAGTTATTCAGCTTCTGGTTCTGCTGTTTTCCTGTAACCGGTAGTACCGGGGTACTAGCCGGTAGTACCGGCCGGCCCATGGCCGGTAGTACCGGGCCAAGTACCGAGGCCACTTCCGCTTAAGTTTTTATGCCTCTGTCTTTTTCCGGAAGTGTCCCGGAAGTTCTTCCGGTAGTACCGGGTCAATCGGTACTACCGAGCCTTTTTCCGGAAGTACCGGTGTCCAGTGTCGGGTCTGCTGTCTTTCTCGTACCGGTAGTACCGTTGTACTTGCCGGTAGTACCGGCCGGACCATGGCTGGTAGTACCGGGGCTACTTCCGCTTAAGTTTTCAAGCTCCTGTCTTTTTCCGAAAGTAGCCCGGAAGTTCTTCCGGTAGTACCGGGCCTTATACTGGAAGTACCGGGCCTTTTCCCGGTACTACCGGCCCTGCGGGTTTCTCTGCGAGCTGTTGGAGGGCAGTTTTGCATAGGGTGGTAGTACCGGCCCAGGGCGGTACTACCGGCCCTACGGGTTTCTCTGCGAGCCGTTGGAGGGCAGTTTTGCGTAGGGCGGTAGTACCGCCCTTTGGGCCGGTACTACCGGCCCTGCGGGTTTTTTCTGCAGTGAGCCGTTGTGGGGAGATTTGTGTAGGGCGGTACTACCGTCCTACCGGCCCTGCGCAAATCTGTGCCCAACGGCCATTTTTTCAGGGCACCTATTTAAGGGGCCTTCTTCCCCAATAGGTACCTAACTCTTTGCACCCTCTCTCTCCTCCATTGTTGACCTTCTTGAGAGCTTGCTTCCTCTCCACTTCCCTCCAATGATTCTTGCCCATCTTTAGGGAAACAAGAGAGGAGATCTAGATCCACCATTTCACCAATCAATTCCTCCTCTAAGTGAGGGGAACCTAGTAGATCTAGATTTTGGAGTTCTTAGTGTTTCTCCTTTGTTCTTCCTCTCAAATCCCTCCCTAGCATTAGTTGCTTTGGTTGGATTTCGGAGAGAAGGACTTGACCACTTAGTGTGTTCTTGCCATTGCATTTGGTGCATCGGTTTGAGTTCCCCACGGTGATACGTGGGATTGAAGTTCGAGAAGCTCGTTACTCTTGGGTGCATAGGGCTCCCAAGAGCTTGTGCCTCTTGGGTGCATTGTGCACCCTAGACGGTTGTGTGTGCTACGTGAGCCTCCTATTGTGTGGAGGTAGGCTCGGGCAAATTGTACGGGTTTGGTCAACGCCCTCAAGAAGACCTCATTGTACGGGTTTGGTCAACGCCCTCAAGACGACCTCATAGTGGATGAGCAAATCCCCCATCGGGTATTCCCCACGGGAGGAGCTCACGGAGAATAGGGTGAGCACGGACGTACTTGTAGGAGGGCCAAGGAGCCTCCACACCTCTTCAATGTAGACGTACTTCCATTGGGAAGGAACTATGGGAATCAACCTCCGCCTCCACTTGTGTCGGTTATCTCTATAACCAAACTCCTTTACTTATGCATTTACCTTGTGATAGCCATCGAGCTTGAAGTACTATATATATCTTGCTATCCTTGTTATTTAACTTGCCTAGCATAAGTTGTTGGTGCACATAGGTGAACCTAGTATATTAGGTTTTGTGCTTGATAAATTAAACACTAGTTTTATTCCGCATTTATCAAGCCTTAAACGTAAAAGTTTTAAATCGCCTATTCACCCCCCCTCTAGGCGACATCTCGTTCTTTCAACCGTAGACCAGGTCGAGGCACACATTGTTGTGGCATATTGGCAAGAGGGATGGTCATGTGCTTTCAGTTCCTAGATCCAATGCTTCTCATCGACTTTATAGAGACACCGCTAGATCCAACACTAGCTGACATTGCTCCTTCCATGTTCTAGGGCCGCTATCTTGGCTTGTGTGCCATTGCCACCACCAGTGGCGGAGGACGGAAGAAATTTATGGTCGGGCGAACTTTAAAGCATAAAAAAGATGGATGCAAAAATCAAAAATAGTCTAGACGTATTAATATTTTATATGATCATAAACGTAATCTCTTAATATAGTAGAAATATAAATGTATTTGGATCAAAATAGAACCTAAAAACATACCGATAATGAAGCTTCAATGTCGTCTAGAAGTCCCAGGCAATGGTAAAGCTCTACCCTCTTTTTGAAAATCTTTCTTAATGCTTTGAAGATCAAGACTTTTAAATATCCCTCGCTCGATATAGCACACCATTAAGTCATTAAGCCAACCATCAGACATCTTGTTGCGCAACTCGGTCTTGATTATCTTCATAGCTGAGAAGGCCCTTTCAACAGTTGCCGTTGCCACCGGTAAAAGCAATGCCAACTCAATGAGACGGTAAACTGTAGGAAACATGATGTGCTTTTCAAGTTCAACCATTTTTTTAGCTAGGCTTGCTATATCAAGACAATCTCTGAAATCTTCAACTCTTCTCATATGAATAATGAATAGATCAAGGGCATCTTGTATATGCTCACGCTCATAATTAGAGAAATCTTCATCATAAATCTCTGTAAGCCGTGCAAGCTTATTCACATTGAACCTAGCAAATGAGTCTCTAGGGTCAAGACAAGAGAAGTTCTCAAGAATTTCCGAAGATACCTCGTTAAAGCGATGATCAAACTCAGTGGTAATGGAGTCTATAGCAGCATAGAAGGTGTCTACACGATAAAAATGATCGGTGGTGACCTGGTGTTTTCCTCCTTTTCTTGTTTTACCCCATTTTGTTACCATTTGATCCATGGGATTGTGATGTCATTTTCAGTGCAAAAAGCTTTGACATCTTCCAAGAGTGGCTCCCAACCATCATTCCTCCAATTGGCCAAACGTGTTCTCACGTCCTTTATCAAAGAAATTGCCTGAAATGATACAATTAGATGTTTACATCAAGAAAATTATGCATAGAAAAGTAGAACCATAAAATAATATTTATGCAAACCTGAACAACATTTTGATCCTTCTTTTGCAATAAGTGAGATACATCATTTGTCATACGAAGGATTTTTAACATCATTTTCATGATGAACACAAAGCTAATAGTCTCCATTGTATGAACCAAACCTCCTGCTTTAGATGGATTACGTGCGTCATCATCAACAATGCCCAAAATTTCTATCACTGCATCCCACATTGATTCAATGCGAGATAAAGTTGTGTAGTGAGAACCCCATCTTGTATCTCCAGGTCGGACCAATGATGTTTCTTGATTTTCCCCTCTTCCTGTGGGCACCACGCCTTTCTTAATCTGAGCCAAAAGATTTTCTTTATGCTTATCAAGCAATATATCCTTTCTCATGCAAGATGAACTACTGACATTGGTAATCATGGACACATCATCAAAAAAATCCTCAAGACCTTTGCAACATCTCGATAAAGCAACAACTATCAACTGTAGCTGGTGGGCAAAGCAATGAATGTAGAAAGCATATGGGTTCTCATCACGGATTAACTTCTGAAGTCCATTAAATTCTCCTCTCATATTAGATGCTCCATCATATCCTTGCCCTCGTAGTCTTGCAATAAGTAGACCGTGTTTAACAAAAACCTCTGAAAGTGCCTTCTTTAAAGCTACCGATGTTGTGTTTGGGACATGCTTAACACACAAAAACCTTTCAACAATCTCTCCACGTTTGCTTATATACCTACAAACAAATTATACAGTTAGTTGAATTACACTAGTTTGACAAAACAAAAAGTAAAATACATAAGTAATTAACATATTTTAACACGTACCTCACAACCACAGACATTTGTTCTTTGACCGATATATCACGAGATTCATCAATAAGAACAGAGAAAAGACAATCATTCATCTCTTCTTTGATATATTTGGTGACCGCATCCGCACAAAATTTGGCAAGTTCTTTCTGAATAGTCGGAGAAGTCATTTTGGCATTTTTAGGACATAACTCATCAAATGCAAGCTTCACCTCCCTATTTCTTTCTTTATACCAATCAAGCATCTCCAAAAAATTGCCTTTGTTCAAAGAAGAAGAGGATTCATCGTGTCCACGAAATGGTTCACCTTGTAATGCTAGATAACTTACAATGCCCAACGACGTATCCACTCGAGTATCATACTTTGCTACCGAGTCTTTGCTATAAGTTGTAACTTTGCTTTTCACACTTGCTTTTTGATTCTTAAAATCATCACATGTTGTCCTTGAAACATTATGAATGCTACAAGGCCCCCCCTCATGTTTACGGAATGCCTCAGTCGCATTTTTCCAATGGTCAAACCCCGCTTTGGTGAAGGCATCATGCCCAAATTTCTCATACAACTGGTCATTTTTGAAAAGATAACAATAGAAGCAATAAGCCTTGTCCTTGTCCACACTATATTCCAACCAATCAAATTTCTTATACCACTGTGGACGAAAGGATCTATTATCTCTATTTAAGGGGAAATTATGAAGAGTTGGTTGAGTTGGACCATTCTTTAAATAAGAAAATCTAACATCTTCTCTAACATTGGGAGCAAATCGATCAATTGGAATGCGAAGTCCAGGATCAAACTTTATGTGATTTATGAAATCAGTTATACCTTCAGCTCCTTCCACTTCGACCTCAACATTTTCTTCCACTTCGACTTCAACAGAATCTTCCCGTTGTTCCGTTAAATCCTCATTAGTGTCAAGGATACTTTGTGTAGAGCTACTGCCACTTGCAACTGGTATGAAATATTTTTTCAAATCTGCAATTAACAACATTACAACATATGAGTATGTTAGCAGACTAGCACTTTACATATTCCAATTTCAATTCCCCCACACAATTGTCAACAAAGTATACCTCCCCCCTTTGGAGCTGCCAATCCCTTCCTTTTTCTGTCCATCGCTAGCTCGGAACAACTGCCGGAAGAACCCTAAAAGCAGGTAGCAAGAACACCACCGGCCGTCGCGCCTTGCTTGGTAACGCCTCCCCCGATCTCCTCCGGATGCCGGTCTGACCTGCTTCCCGTTCGGTCGATCTCCCTGTTCAGGCGCTCAATTAGCAGAGCAGGAAACAAGGCAGCCGCCGAGGGAGTTGTTCTAGGTCGACGAAGAGACGTGAGGGCATCGAGGGGCACGCGTAGGAGACGATCAGAAACAGCGTAACAGGAGGCGAACAAGCGTTCGATCGATGTCGATCCGTTTCCCAGCGATCCTCCGGCCTGCCAGTGGCCCAATTCGGCCGAGGCTGCCTCCACGCATGGGCCATAAAGCCCATTGCAGCCGAGATAGCAAGCAAACTGGCCCAGATTCTCTCCTTTTGCCATTTTTCCGTTAATAACGATCAGAAATTACAGATTTCAGTATATACAAAGAATAAATGCCTATATATATGTAGTTTTTTTTGCAAAATATGAAGGTAGGGCGGACGCCCTACCATGCCCTATTGGGAGCTCCGCCCCTGGCCACCACCATAGAGAACAGTTGATGGCCACCTCTTGAACAACCTCTCTTGGGTGGAGCAGGGGGACACCTCGACACACTGACCCTACTATGTAGAAACCAAGGGTGAACGGATCATGGCCCCCTCCCGCCGCAGATGAAGAGGGAAGGGACCCGCGATCTCCCAATGAGAAAAAATGACGTCTCACTAGTCGTATTTTCCTGTGTGGAGAAGAGAAGAGAGAAAAAGAGCATATATGACTTGCATCAAGACAATGTTTAGCCGGCACCCAAACGGTGTCGTTATTCAACCGTGCATGAAGACTTTGTGGTCAGCATCATGGATGTCGGGGGCGACGGTCCCGAACAGTGGGTGTGCCCATGTGCACCGAGGCGATGGCCTCAGATTACTTTGCGGCGACTGATGACTCCCAAGTGCAGGAGATCAATTGTAGTACCTTTCAATTAGAAAAGGTTGTCGAACCCACGAGGAGCTGAAGGTATTGGTTAGAAAGAATGATAAATAAAACAATGAAAGATGCAAATGTTTTTGGGATTTTCAGTTGTATGATTGCAAAGATAATAAAAATGTCGAAAGTAAATAGTAACAGTTGAAAGCCCAATCCTCTATGTGGCAAGAGGATAAGCTCAAATGGTGTGTAACTTATATGTGGAAAGCGTTCCCGAGGGCGGCATGGATATCACTAGGCATAGAGATTTATTAAACAACACGTTGCATATCTTGTCAAGTTTTAATCTTCTTGGGGCGGAGCCATAACTAGGCATAGCTAAATAAATAATCTACAACCCCTTATGATGGATCATGTAGTCAATTAAATGACTGCACAAGAATTATTAAGACACAAAGTCCCACCATAGCATTACACTCTAAGGTCCCCGACACTACTACCCACATAGTATAACTGCATGACTCCGTCTTAGGCTTACTTGTCCTCCCAAGTCTTCCTCAATTCATTACACTACGTTGTTCTCCTATGAGCCCTTATAGGTGAAGTGTTGTGCAGTCGACGTTCGCACAACACCATCATAGAATCACATAGAAGATAAAGTCTTGACAAAATACCAACACATGTTATATATAAATCATTGCCAATTCATCCTATGCCCTCAGGAACATATGGGAACTACTCACAACGTGCAAACATGATCATAATCAGTGGCATAAAGGGTTCAACACAATCTGAAATAAATACTTCACCACCAAATAATGACAAGTACCCAATCACAAACATGAATAGGAGCACAAGACAATGATCTAGGGTATAGCGCAACTCTCAAACTATGAGGGGAACAGAGTGGATCACGGAGATGACGATGGAGATGGTGATGGACTTGATGTAGAGGCCTCCTCCCACGCCAAGGAGGAGAGGTGATGATGATGGCGATGATTTCCCCCTCTTCGGAGCTCCGGAGCAGCAGGATCTGACCCCCTTCGGAGAGAATCAGGAGCTCTGCCGCCGCCACGGCCTCAGATAATTCGGGAAAAATTAGGGCGTCTTTTTTCGGGGAAGACGAAGGCGTACATAAAAAGCCACAGGCGAGGAAGTGCCCGAGGCCCTGTTTGGTGGGTCCCATGCGGCCCCTGTACCTGGCTGCGTGGGCCCACCCCATTTGGGCCTCGTGGCCTTCCTCTCTTCAGTCTTCTTTCCATTGCCCTTCTTCCGAAGAAAAACTGCCGTGGTATTTTTCCTTTAATTATTTGGGTTCGCGAAACTCCTGAAACAATAAAGACAAGAAAAGGGGGGTATTCTGCCTCCCAGATATTAAATACCAAAAATAGGGACTTTGTATGAAAGTCCCATAAATCATCTAAAACATGCAAAACGTTGATATAACAGTGCATATAACATTCCCATATGATAATATAAAGTATAAAAATGATGATATAAAATGCACGTATCAACTCCCCCAAGCTTAATCCTTTACTCGTCCTCGAGTAAATAAGGACATAGATCATTACATGCATCGATGGACTTATGGTTGATAAATAAATACGGGCATTGTATCATCATCATATTCAATTGCAATGTAAGATTAATGAACTAAAACTCATACACATGAGGGAAACATAAGTAGAAGCTCTAACAATCTCCCCTTACTTTTGAAAGCAAATAACCATTGTATGTTGGACAACTGACTCATACTCCTTTTCCCATGCTTTTGCTCTTTATGGCAAGCATTTGAATGATTAGAGTTGAATGTGAAAGCAAATATGAGTAGTGGCCTTGATAAAGTAAAGGTTAGATGTCTCATGCCCCTTGAATACAAGTACCTACACCATGATTACTCATCTTGGGAAACAAAGCAAGTTTAAGTTATCTATCATTGTAAGTAATAATGGTATTATCAAGAGCCTCAACTGGGGTACCTCTTGTCCCATGATATGGATCAAGCCCACATCAAAACAACAAGACAAACAAACATAATGAACAACCTCAACACCCTTTTTATTTACCACTTGTTATAACTTTTTATTGTAGGGTGTATCACAGAAAGTTCAAAATAGCATGTAAGTAAATTTCCACCATGAATGATGCATGGCTTAGATTAGCGGCCCAGGTTTCTCTCTAACCATTTATACAAACTCATTTAAACTTACTCTATTTCCACATTATTTCACCATGATAGGCATCCATAATGATCCCTGTAAATTTGCAGCTCATTATGACGTCGTTAAGGCCCTGAAATAAATAAGGAAAAAATAGGGGCTTTCTGCCTGCGCAGGATTAATTCCATAAGAAGGGGAAATCATTATTAATTACCAAAAATCATTAAATAACAGTAATATACCCTTATATGATGCAAATATGAATGGAATATAAGTATTATAGTGCAAAGTTCATGTATGCATTTTATATGCATCAACATCCCTAAGCTTAACTCATGCTCGTCCTCGAGTATGGAAGTGATAAAACTAACATGAACTTTGCAATATAATAACAACATGGATATAAAAGATGATTGCTACTGCTACATAAAGTCAAATGATTCATTATTCAAAAAAGTAGCAATATGCAAACAGTTTATAAAGTGATATCAAGTATTCAATGCAAGGATGTTCAATGATAGTTCACAAAGTGTAACATAAAAGATAGTAATATGGACCACATGTATGCAATATGATAAGTAAGAACATCCTACATAGGTCATAGAGTGAAGTTGAAAATCTGAATATAAAAGGTGAACACTTTGGAAAAGATATATAAATGAGTAGAGGTAAAACATGCATAAGTTTCATCTATCCTCCAAACTATTCTACTTAAGTTATTGAATGCAATGGTAATACTTGGTGTCAAGCTCTCATTCCCCTATCATAGCATATTAAATGATTAAAGTTTAATGTGAAAGAAAATATGAGTAGTGGCCTTGATAAAGTAAAGGTTAGATGTCTCATGCCCCTTGAATACAAGTACCTACACCATGATTACTCAACTTGGGAAACAAAACAAGTTTAAGTTATCTATCATTATAAGTAATAATGGTATTATCAAGAGTCTCAACTGGGGCACCTCTTGTCCCATCATATGGATCAAGCCCACATCAAAACAACAAGACAAACAAACATAATGAACAAACTCAACACCCTTTTTATTTACCACTTGATATAGCTTTTTATTGTAGGGTGTATCACAGAAAGTTCAAAATAGCATGTAAGTAAATTTCCACCATGAATGATGCATGGCTTAGATTAGCGGTCCAGGTTTTTCTCTAACCATTTATACAAACTCATTTAAACTTACTCTATTTCCACATTATTTCACCATGATAGGCATCCATAAACAAAAGTACATGATATCAACTGAATAAATGATGGAACATGTTGAAAGCTTTGCATGTGACAGCACATATGGGCTAACTCCCAACCTTAAACATTTATCAAGCCACTATCATCATAATATTAATCATAATGGTTCATGTTTATTATTTGATATTTTGATGATATAATTCTACAGTTGTCCAACATACTCAAGTTAATTAAGTCCAAGGCAAGATGTGACTGAAACCTCTAAATATGTCATGCTCATTTGCATGAGTGTTACCCATAAATCTCCAAAACAAGAGACCCATGGATGACACCATACTTTAATATTCATTGATAAACCACAAGATAGGGATACATGATAATGCTCTATGAGCTCACACAATCCTAAACGAAATTGATAACTAAACGATAAAAGCAAAACACACCTTGACTAGATAGATAAAAGAGACTAATAAAGAGAGACTAGGTGAAACTCCCCCAAGCTTGACGTCTTGCTAGAACTTCCTCTCTTCTTTCTTATTGCCTTCATAATAATGATCTTCAAGGTCTCCAACGATCTTCATCATGAGGTTATAGGCTTTCTCAAATTCTTTTGCAGCTTCGCCCAGTTTCTCCATAAGGTTCTTCTCAACCGTCTCCTTGCTAGGCCTCCACTCGGGGCTTGATACCTTCTTGTTGGGGATCTTGCGATCCCACTCACCAGGATAATTCCTTTGAGTGGTGCGCCGGGATTCCCTGTCAATAAGAGTAGAAGCCACGTTTTTACTTCAAGCGAGAGCCTGGGAACCTTCCCTCCAGTTTGGTGCGCGCCGTCTTCCTCTTGTTGCCAAGAGAGCGGTTCACCCCCACATTGGCTACAACAATAGGCGATGGAGGTGCTGTTGCCAGGGGCGTGAAGTCGACGATTGCCTTGTATTCTTCTTCATCATCCTCTTCCTCTGTGTCGTCATCGTCGGAGTAGTCCTTCCTCTTCCTGTTCCTCTTCCATGGGGACGTGGGGCTGATCCCCTCAAGCTCATCATCATCGTCATCCATGGAGGAACATTGGTAGGAGTTCCCCGAAGACATGGCTAAAACCTGGCAGACAGAAACAGCAAGAAACAAAGATCGCTCGAGAACGCTCGGTGCGAGATTAGATCGTCGGAGAGGGGTATATATTGAGGGTTTTTAGGTCAAAACGGAGCATCGGGATCGAAAACGGGGCGAAAAAGGTCTCCGAGGTGGAAAAGGAGTGGGCCCACACGGCCCCTGTACTTGGCCACGTGGGGCCACCTCTTTCCCTCCTCGGGACTCCGTTTCGTCAAGTTTTCTTGTCCCACACGTTAATTTCTATAAAAATGACTTCCAAAAAAATTTCACGTAATTCCGAGAAATTTTCCAATACAAAAGTTACCTTTTATTGATTTGGGGTTGCTGAAACTGCTCGACCCCCTTCTATTATTTCTTCCGGTGTTTGTAAATTCAATGTTTCCACTGTTCCAATGAAGCTTTTTCCTGCAATATAATGTTTAAGACGTTGTCCATTGACCACATGAGGTTTACCTTTCATATCCCCGTGAAGACGGATAGCTCCTGAACGATACACTTCCTGTATGACTAATGGTCCCTGCCATTTTGAGGCTAGCTTCCCTGCAGAAAACTTGAAACGATAGTTGTATAATAGAACTTGATCTCCTACTTTGAATTCTTTTCTCTTAATCTTCTTGTCATGCCAAATCTTAACTTTGTCTTTAAACATTTTAGCATTTTCATAGGCTTCATTCCTCCATTCATCTAGCAAGTTTAAATCAAGGATTCTTTTCTCTGCTGCAGTCTTAAGGTCAAAGTTTAATTGTTTAATAGCCCATCGAGCTTTATGTTCTAATTCAACAGGTAAATAACAAGCTTTTCCATAGACCATTTTATAAGGGGACATTCCCATAGGATTTTTAAAGGAAGTTCTATAAGCCCATAATGCATCATTAATTTTAAGTGGCCAATCAGACCTAGACTTATTTACTGTCTTTTCTGAAATGAGTTTAATTTCCCTATTACTTAATTCAACTTGTCCACTTGTTTGAGGGTGATAAGGAGACGCAATTCTATGGTTAACATCATATTTTGCCAATGCTTTCCTAAAAACACCATGTATGAAATGAGAGCCACCATCAGTAATTAAAAACCTAGGAACACCAAACCTTGGGAAAATGATGTCCTTGAGCATTTTCATTGCTGTGGCATGATCTGCACTTTTGGTTGGAATTGCCTCCACCCACTTTGTAACATAGTCCACTGCAACCAAAATATGAGTATGCTTTGTCTTTGAGGCTGGGAAAGGTCCCATAAAGTCAAAACCCCACACATCAAATGGTTCAAGTGGTAGAGAATAATTCATAGGCATTTCATTTCTCCTACCAATATTTCCTACTCTTTGACATTTATCACAAGATTTAACATATTCATGGCAATCTTTAAATAAAGTAGGCCAATAGAAACCAGATTGTAATACCTTTGCTGCTGTGCGATCTCTTGCATGATGCCATCCATAGGGACTATCATGACAATATCTTATTATAGCCTGTTGTTCATGCTCAGGTATACAACGTCTAATAATACCATCTACACTTTTCTTATAAAGGAAAGGATCATCCCAAAAATAATGTCTAAGATCATAAAAGAATCTCTTTCTTTGTTGATAAGTAAAGTGTGGAGGTAATACTTTTCCAACAATAAAATTTGCATAATTAGCGAACCAAGGAGATGCAGCCTTAACACTGGATACATTAACAATTGCAAGTTGTTCATTAACAAAGCTATCATTAATAGGAATAGGATCATCAGGTATATTTTCCATTCTAGAGAGATGTAACATCCCAAATTTTGGAATGTTTTAAAAATCACAAAAATTTAAAACTTTTGTTAATAATTAAATAAAGTCTCCAAAAATCAAGAAAAGCTTTTATAGAAGATTGTTTTGACATCTTCAAAGTTATATTTTAAATTAAATATTCCTTTATCTTCAAATCTCAATTTTAAAGTTTTGGAAATAAAATATTTAAATGGGGTTTTCAAATAGTATTTCCCCCTTTGGTTTATTGTTTTAAAATAAATAATATGGGGATATTATAAACCCTATTTCATTTGTGGAAATAATTTAAATACTCTTTCAAGCTTAGTTTTATAAAAATGTTTTATCTTAAATTATTTTAATATAAAAATGAGTTATCATTTTGAATGATATTACTCACCTTATTTTTCTGGTTTTTATTTAAATATTTTGAGATATTTACAAACCCTAATTTGGAAAATCCCCAATTAGCCATATAAGGCAAATTTGACCCCAAGGTTATTTTGGTAATTTTGATTTTACCAAAAATAGTTCCTAAATGTTTATTTTGAATATTTGGAATTTTACAAATTTTTACAAATTTATTTGACTTGATTTGGAGGCCTAATTCAAAAGTTATAAAAGAAAACAGAAAAAGGAAAAAGAAAAAGGGGAAATACCTGACAGGTGGGACCCACCATGACGTCATCGTCTTCAATCTCCACCACGGCCGTTTCTACCCGATTTCCCCCCCTTGATTGCGGCCGAATGAAGCCACCATTCATCTCCCCGAGCCCTCCCCCTTAAAGCCCGCTCACCCCTCTCAAATTCCCCTTTCCGCCCTCTCCAAATCGTGCCCCCAGGCCGGTAATTTCTTCGCCGGAGTTGAGCATGGCCGCCGCCGTTTTTCTCTATCGCCGGCCGCCACGGTGAGGACCCGCCGCCCATTCATGGCCTATTCTTCTCCCCGTGACCGCGCACATCTCCCTGACATTTTTTCTTGGCCAGGGACGTCCCGAAACCGTCGTGTTCGAGATCGACCCGAGGCCACTCCCGACACCGTGACTCCGGCCACACAGCACCACCGTTCTAGGACGCTCTCGAGCACGCCGAGCATGCTATCGACTTCGTCGCGACGCGCCGCACCCCGTACGCCTCTCCTCCGTCAGCTGGGACCACCGGAGCATCGAGGACATCCATGACCGGAGCCACCGCCGCCGTCCGAGCCGTCTCCGGCGACCAAACCGCCGTCGTCGGTAAACCCTAGCTCCAGGACCGCCCGATCTGTTTCCGACGGCGTAGATTAGATCGAGCCGACCGAACCGGTACGGCTTAGCCGAGCTGTAGCCGCGGCTCAAGCCCAGCTCAAGCCGAGCCCGACCAATCACAGCCCGCCGCGTGGCCAGCCCTTTTCTGGGATTTTCCCGAAATAAAATTAAATGGCAGTTTTATAGAAAAGTCCCTGCAACTTCAAACCTTTATAACTTTTAAACCGTTTGGCCAAATTTAACAAATTTTATATTTTTGAAAAGCTCTGGACTTGTAGAATATTTTGGCACTGTTAGTTTTCAGTGGAACAAATCCAAATTTATTCAAATTTCAAATGAGTCATTTGAGTAAATTTGACATAGTTTTAAATCTATAAGTCCAAATTTTGCAAATAAAATATTTCTGAAAACCTTGGAACATGCATGACATGATCCCACTGTTATAATTTTTGATAGTTTTAAAAATATTTCTTAATCAGAGACTCAAACTGGAGTATTTCTGATATAGTTTAATTTCTATAAATCCTTTTAATTTGTTTTCTTTTAGAAAACTTCTTAAAATAGTTGTCTTTGTCTAGAGAGACCAAAACCTTACCTATCTACCACTTTTTGAAACATAAACATTGAAAGTGTTCCAAAGGCCATTTAAATGTTAATGTTTTGCAAACCATAGTTTCAAAATGTTTTAAAACTCTTTTGACCAACTCCTTTGTGTGATCACTTTGATCAAGACCAATCCCTACAACCTTTGAAACAACCCTTCAACCTATTCAAGTTTGAAATGTTCAAATTTGATTTCAGACCAACCCCTGACCCAAATGGCAAACCCCAAACCTAATGCATTGATTCTTTTTGCATATGGAATCATGTATTGAAGCTTGGACCACCAACCTAGTTATGTTTATTTCTATCTATGTTTGTTTATTTGATTGTTGTATTGTTGCTTATTGTCATATGTTTGTATTGTATAGATTGAACGGAGTGCTACGAGTTACTTTGAGAAGAGTGTGTGAGCAACGACAAGTTCCAAAAGGCAAGTGCATACACCCTTTCATGAAAGACCTACTATTTTATCATATATGCATTGTAGACTATTTCAGTAGTATGCATGATAGGTGTACTACTATATTGCTATGCAGACCTGTTTAGTATACCTCCCTTTATTCCTGTTGATTTAGGAACCCATTCACTTGGTAGAAGTTAGAACTGCTATGCTGAAATGTTTTATTGTAGTATGAAAGGATAAAAACTCTACTAAGTTAATGAACTACCTGGGTGGCAATTGGTTTTGCTCTATTGGTGGTTTAAAGTTGAGTGGCTGCTCAGGCCCAGTTCTGCGGGTACCTGAGTACGTGCACTTGTGAACGGCCACCCAGGAACAAAGAGATTTAAGTCACTCCAAGTTTAGATTGCTTCCAGTGCAGCCACTTGGTATTATGGCTCTGCCTTGACTAAGTAAGTTCTAGGAACCTGATTCCGACAGTTCTCAGCGGATGAATGTCTTGTATGGGTCTGTCTGACGAACAGGGGACTGTTTCCCAAAGGTCTCGTCTCAGTCTTCTCCTTTCCTTTTCACTAAATGAGGGTTAAGGTCTGAATGGGTTGACTGAGTCTCGTGGTGAAAGTGCACAACCTCTCGAGAGTGTAAAACTATGATCATAGCCGTGTCCCTGGTTAAGGACAATTCTGAGCAGCTGGACAAGGATGTCGATGGAAAATCTCCTCATTCCAATTTCATAAATAAAATTTGATGGGTGAACAAGAGTAGAAGAGACACTGGTTTTCATGCCGGTTCGTCTCATAGAAAGTTGGGAAATGAAAAAGCTTTATGAAAAGTAGGACAAAATTGGCTTTATGCAATAGCCTCTAACTCCACCAGCCAAACATGCATATAGATTTAGACTTGCCATTTTATATTCCACCAAAGTATCACTTGCCGGCCTGTCACAAGGTATTGACCCAAATTCCCTGGGCTGCAACGTTAATGTTGCAGGTTTTTACGATGACGCGTGAGGACGCCTACCTTTCGAGCTTGCAACCAACATGTATGCCAGTGGCACATGAAGATGATGAAGCTCTCTGTGCTACTTATGTTTCCGCTGCCAAACTTTGCATTCAAGCTAGCCTTTGGCTATGCAATTTGTAAGGAATATTTTATTTATGGATCTCGCGATGTAATAATTATTTGACATTGATGCATGGTATTACATCTATTTGTGAATTGCTATCCATACTCGATCCAGGGAATAGCATATTTCACAGAATGTCATTGCTTTTCTAAGCAAGGGCGCTACAAGAGATGATCAGCTACTTGGTTATCTTCTCCTTTCCTATCAACAATGTGTAAATCAAATTCTTGCAATAAAAGTACCCATCTTATCAATCTAGGCTTAGCATGCTTCTTGTTCATCAAGTATTTAATAGCAGAATGATCAGTATGTATTGTGATTTTGGAATCAGTAATATAAGGTTTAAACTTGTCACAAGCAAATAGTACTGCTAAAAATTCTTTTTCAGTTGTAGCATAATTTCTTTGGGAAGCATCAAGTGTTCTACTAGCATAATAAATAACATTCAGTTTCTTATCAACCCTTTGACCCAAAACAGCCCCAACTGGATAATCACTAGCATCACACATAATTTCAAAGGGCAATTTCCAATCAGGAGGTTGAATAATAGGAGCAGTTATTAAAGCATTCTTCAAAATATTAAAAGATTCAATGCAACCATCATTAAAAGAGAAAGGAGCATCCTTTTGCAAAAGGTTAGAGGTTTTGATATTTTGGAGAAATCCTTAATGAACCTACGGTAAAAACCTGCATGCCCAAGAAAACTTCTTATACCTTTTATATCCTTTGGGTATGGTAGCTTCTCAATAGCTTCTATCTTGGCTTGATCAACTTCTATTCCATCTCCAGAAATCTTATGTCCTAGAACAATTCCTTCGGTAACCATGAAGTGACACTTCTCCCAATTGAGAACTAAATGTTGATCTTCACAACGCTGCAAAACTTTGTTAAGATTGAACAAGCAATTATCGAAAGAAGTACCATACACAGAAAAATCATCCATAAAGACTTCCATTATTTTTTCAATATAATCAGCAAATATAGCATTCATGCATCTTTGAAAAGTAGCAGGATCATTACATAAACCGAATGTCATTCTTCTATAAGCAAATGTGCCAAATGGGCAAGTAAAAGTGGTCTTTTCTTGATCGTCCTTATGGACAGGAATTTGTGAGAAACCTGAATAACCATCTAGATAACAAAAGTGAGAGTGTTTAGATAACCTTTCTAACATTTGATCAATAAATGGCAATGGATAATGATCTTTTCTAGTTGCTTTGTTTAGTTTCCTGTAATCAATGCACATCCTATAACCAACAACAGTACGTTGAGCCACAAGTTCATTCTCATCATTTGGAACAACAGTCATTCCACCCTTTTTAGGAACACAATGGACAGGACTAACCCACTTATTATCAGCTATAGGATAAATGATACCAGCTTCCATGAGTCTTATTACCTCTTTTCTTACCACTTCTTTCATTTTTGGATGGAGACGGCGTTGATAATCAACAATAGGTTTTGCATCCTCTTCCAAATTGATTTTATGCATACATAGAGCTGGGCTTATACCTTTGAGATCATCAAGAGAGTATCCAATAGCTGGTCGATGAGCTTTTAGCACATCAAGTAGTTTCTCTTCTTCTTCAGCTGAAAGGTTAGCACTAATAATGACAGGATATATGTTCTTATCATCTAAGTATGCCTATTTCAGGTTGTCAGGCAAAGGTGGTAACACTCCTAAATTATCAGGCGGGATATGCAACTGTAACTGTGGTGGTTGTTGCCATAATATTTGTTCCAGAGCCTCTTTTTCCTCATTATTAAATGGTTCATCTTGATTAAGCATATAACGTTCTACAACATTTGTTGAAGCTACAGCTATATGAGCAAGGGTTTCAATTATATCTTCAGAGATTGGCTCTTTCACAACATGTTTATCGGCAAATTTGGAAAAGTTGAACTCTAGTCTTCCATTATCACACTTAATAAACACTTTCTCTTTAAGCAAATTAATTTCAGCTCCAATAGTACGCAAGAAGGGTCTACCAAAAATGATAGGACAAAATGAATCTTGAGGGCAACCAAGCACAATAAAATCAGCAGGATATTTTATTTTACCAACTAGAACTTCAACATCTCTAACAATTCCAAAAGGACTAATATATTCTTTATTAGCAAGTTGAATCATCATACCTGTCTCTTCCATAACAATAGGATCAATATCAGGCTTGATATCAAGATAGAGAGAATATGGAATGACACTAATGCTTGACCCAATATCACATAGACCATGATAACTTGAAGTCCCAATAGAGCATGCTATTATAGGTTTTCCCACCTTGGCCGAATTACCTCTGATAATTTTAGTAGCGTCTTCACATAGATAAACATCAACAGGATCTTCTTCATTTAATTGTTTGACAACAAAAATTTGAGTATTGACTTCCACCTGTTCATATGGCTGAGGACATCTTCTTTTACTCTTGTTAGTAACAGCAATAAGTAAATTTTTCTTAACTTGGTTCGGATATGGGGGTGGCTCAACATACTCCTCAATTCTCACATATGACACTGGCTCTATCTGTTTAATAACTTTAGGAATAACAATAGATTGTTTAACAGGTTCAACATAAGTTTCAAACCCACTTTTAGGAATACAGATACGCTCAGCAAAAGATTTAGCTATTTCAAGTATAACATAAGGATCAAGATTAAATGTATCACTCATATTTTTAAACAAGATGGAAGTAGAGAAGCTCTCCACACATGAATATCCAAAATCAAAATAAGGTTCATTACCTTTATCAAGTTCCAAGTGTCCAGTATTTTCAGAAATAGTTTCCAATAGGTTCCATGCTTCTTCTGCAGTATTATTTGTAAAACTCCCACCAGATGAATTGTCCAGAATTTCCTTATGCTTCATCGGTAGCCTCACATAAAAGTTTATCAATATAAGTTTCTTTGTAAGATCATGACAAGGATTCTCACGAAGGAGTGCCTTCAGTCTCCCCCAAGCTTGAGTAATACTCTTTCCCAGATGTGGCCAGAAATTAAATATATAGCAGCGGCTCTCATAAGCTTCTCTAGGAGTAAAATATTTAAGAAAGAAAGTCTTCCTCAATACACTCCATTCAGTAGTGGCTCCTTCATCCAAAGACCTGAACCAAATACGAGCATTACCAGATAAAGACATAAATAATAGCTTCCTTTTCACATAGTCCTCAGAAATACCAGGAATCCTAAATAAGCCACATATTTCTTCAATCATTTCAATGTGTTCACGTGCAGGCTTAGTTCCATCCCCTGAAAATATATTCTTCGTAACTCTTTCAACATGGCCAGTGGGAATTTTAAATCTCACTTCAGGTATCTTAGACACAGCAGTTTCAACCACTTTAGCAGTAGTGGCATAAGAACTTTCATATAGAGCAAGGTGCAGCGAGGGACGATTCTTAAGTGCCATAGTATCAATGAGATAAAATAGCAAATATAATTCAGATTTCAAGTTTCCTTACCAAACTTCTTACCAATAGTGCTACGCTCCCCGGCAACGGCACCAGAAAAGTGTCTTGATGACTCCCAAGTGCAGGAGATCAATTGTAGTACCTTTCGATTAGAAAAGGTTGTCGAACCCACGAGGAGCTGAAGTATTGGTTAGAAAGAATGATAAATAAAGCAATGAAAGATGCAAATGTTTTTGGGATTTTCAGTTGTATGATTGCAAAGATAATAAAAATGTCGAAAGTAAATAGTAACAGTTGAAAGCCCAATCCTCTATGTGGCAAGAGGATAAGCTCAAATGGTGTGTAACTTATATGTGGAAAGTGTTCCCGAGGGCGGCATGGATATCACTAGGCATAGAGATTTATTAAACAACACGTTGCATATCTTGTCAAGTTTTAATCTTCTTGGGGCGGAGCCATAACTAGGCATAGCTAAATAAATAATCTACAACCCCTTATGATGGATCATGTAGTCAATTAAATGACTGCACAAGAATTATTAAGACACAAAGTCCCACCATAGCATTACACTCTAAGGTCCCCGACACTACTACCCACATAGTATAACTGCATGACTCTGTCTTAGGCTTACTTATCCTCCCAAGTCTTCCTCAATTCATTACACTACGTTGTTCTCCTATGAGCCCTTATAGGTGAAGTGTTGTGCAGTCGACGTTCGCACAACACCATCATAGAATCACATAGAAGATAAACTCTTGACAAAATACCAGCACATGTTATATATAAATCATTGCCAATTCATCCTATGCCCTCAGGAACATATGGGAACTACTCACAACGTGCAAACATGATCATAATCAGTGGCATAAAGGGTTCAACACAATCTGAAATAAATACTTCACCACCAAATAATGACAAGTACCCAATCACAAACATGAATAGGAGCACAAGACAATGATCTAGGGTATAACAACTCTCAAACTATGAGGGGAATGGAGTGGATCACGGAGATGACGATGGAGATGGTGATGGACTTGATGTAGAGGCCTCCTCCCACACCAAGGAGGAGAGGTGATGACGATGGCGATGATTTCCCCCTCTTCGGAGCTCCGGAGCAGCAGGATCTGACCCCCTTCGGAGAGAATCAGGAGCTCCGCTGCCGCCACGGCCTCAGATAATTCGGGAAAAATTAGGGCGTCTTTTTTCGGGGAAGACGAAAGCGTACATAAAAAGCCACAGGCGAGGAAGTGCCCGAGGCCCTGTTTGGTGGGTCCCACGCGGACCCTGTACCTGGCCGCATGGGCCCACCCCATTTGGGCCTTGTGGCCTTCCTCTCTTCGGTCTTCTTTCCATTGCCCTTCTTCCGAAGAAAAACTGCCGTGGTATTTTTCCTTTAATTATTTGGGTTCGCGAAACTCCTGAAACAATAAAGACAAGAAAAGGGGGGTATTCTGCCTCCCAGATATTAAATACCAAAAATAGGGACTTTGTATGAAAGTCCCATAAATCATCTAAAACATGCAAAACAGTTGATATAACAGTGCATATAACATTCCCATATGATAATATAAAGTATAAAAATGATGATATAAAATGCACGTATCAGCGACAACTAGTCTAGTGCATGATCGTGGCCTAGCAGGACATGGGTGTGATGGTAGATATTGATAAGTTGAGTAGTGCCCCAAGCGAAGGCGGAATTGTAGCTAGTAGCAGTTTTCCCTCGTTTAACAGAACCGAGGTTTATCGAACCAGTAGGACTTTGAAATCAACAACGAGGTGAATGTTGAAGATCTCTGGCGCTTGACCTTCAACAGACGCGGACCTACACACACTCAACCAAAATACTTTGCCCCCAACGGCGGAAAGGTTGTCAATCTTTCCGGTCTCGCAGAAAACAAAGCGGTTAATTGTATGATGAAATAGATAAAATATGAAAAGTGACCAAAGGAATAATGATAATTAAAAGCAAGTAAATGAGTTTGTAAACAATGTAAAAAGATGGACCGGGGGCCATGGGTTCACTAGTGGAGTCTCTCAAGTAAAAAAAATATGCATGTGATGGGTGAACGAATTACAGCTAGGCAATTGACAAGATCATGACACAAACCCAATTTAGCTATGACAAAAAGGACATGATAATATTTATGGAGGCATCACGACAAGGAACAAAGACCGTTGAGTCCAACTGCGTCTTGGTCTAAAAAGTCCACCGTGGGATCGCTATCCAGCCTGTCACCCAACGGTATTAAGTTGCAAGCAACAGACAATTGCATTAAGTAAAGTGCATGAAGTAAGCAATAGTAATATCAAAAGAGACATTAACACCGCTGTTTTACCCTTAGTAGCAACAGCACACCCTCGCCCTTATACGATTCTGTCACTCGTGCCCAGGAACAAAAGGGGCATGAACCCACTATCTAGCATAAATACCCTCTCTTGGAGATACACACAATCACTTGGCCAAAGTAACTACGCACATCGGAGAGCATGCAAGAACATAAATTACTCATATAAGAATCATGCACAATCTGAACATAACTTCATAATCCATCGGATCCCAGCAAACACATCACATAGCATTACAATAATCGATCTTGATCATGTTAGGCAGCTCACAAGATCATAAGACATGAAGCACAAGAGAGAGAGAGACTACCAACTAGCTACTGCCATGGACCCGTAGTCCATGGTGAGACTACTCACAAATCATCCCGGAGGAAGGCATGACGATGAAGAGCCCTCCGGGATCGATCTCCCCTCCGGTAGAGTACCGGGATCAGCTTCAGATTGGACCCCGAACTAGGGTTTTCGGTGACGGCGCGTCGGGGTCAAGTTTCTGGAAAATAATGGCCGCCCCGACGTTTTTAGGTTAAAAGGGATTTTATAGGCATCGGAGGGGGCCGAGGAGACGCCCCAGGAGCAGGGGCGGGCCCCACCCACGGGTCCTAGGGGGGCCGCAGCAGGAGGCCGCCTGCGCCCTGTGGGTGGCCCCTCAGGCTCCCCTTTGGTCTTCGGGTGTCTTATTTTGCATAAAAAATCTCCGTAAATTTTCGTCCAATTCCGAGAATATTTACAGAAGTAAATTTTCTGAAATACAAAAACATCAAAAACAGGGAACTGGCACTGGGCATCTTGTCAATAGGTTAGTCCGACAAAATGCATAAAAATGATATAAATGACAGTAAAAACATGTGACAATATCACAAAACTAGCATGGATCACTCAAAAATTATAGATACATTTGAGACGTATCAGCATCCCCAAGCTTAACTCCTACTCGTCCTCGAGTAGGTAAGTGATAACAAATAATTTTTTATGAGACATGCAACCAACACAATATTGATCAAGATAGTAATGCAAAGCACATGAAGTGAATAAGGTGATCCAAAACAATTGTCTATAGTTGACATTAAGCAAACATTGATTAACAAACGCTAGCTAACAAATGCTAGAAACTTTTCATGAATAAGTGCGTTGGAGACATGGAACCATACATAAGGTTTAGAAAGAAGAATTGCGAATTATGTCTCCAATGTAAAGTATCAATCATTCTTCAAAGCATCTAATTAGTCATTCATGAAAATAGCCAAGCTCAAGTCAGGTGTCCTAATCCATCTACTTCACAAATCAACTGTTTCGACGTCTACTCAACTAGTGCAAGTAAAAAGTGGCTTTGGCACCATGATGTTATGGCAAAGAGAACAATGATGGAGGTTTGGAAGGTCAAAAAGAAAGGCTCAAACAGTGGAGAGGGTAACCACAAGACAGAAGGAAGTCCCGTAGTTGACACTGTATGAGGAGTAGTGATTGCCATGCAACGGATGCACATAGGGCTATAAGTGTATGAAAGCTCTCCAATGGAACTAGTGGGGATGCATCTAACTTGCTTGCTCATGAAGACCTAGAGCTCACTTGAGGAGGCTCATCCTTGGAATATACAAGCCAAGTTCTATAACGTTAATTCCCCACATAGTTATACAAATGAAACATGAAAACTCTCTATAATGAAGTGTAGGTGCTAACTAGCACAAGTGTGGAATAAAGGATAGTAGTGCTGCCCCCTCTCTCTTTTAGATTTCTCTTTTTTTTTACAATTGTGGCCTTCGTGGCTCTTTTAAATTTTCTCTCATTGGTCTTTTTTGGACTCTTTTATGTGGCCACTTTGGACTCTTTTCAATATGCTCACAGGTAGGGGCAACACTTTATTTTTACAAGATGATCATCACACTTTTGGTACTCATAACTCATAAGACTAATACATGATGTATAAAAGAAGATATGCATGATCGAGCGTAGTGTGGAAAAATGTAGAACATGTGGCAAGCCGCGCTGCACACTAACTCAATGATCAAGGAAACTATATGGTAATGAAGAACGACATCAAGTCATGTAATGTAATGATGGATGTTGCATGGCAATGTATCTCGGAACGGCTATGGAAATGCCGTGACAGGTAGGTATGGTGGCTGTTTTGAGGAAGATAGTTGGCTTATGTGTAGGAGAACAGGATGAAGTTCTCCCACGGAGATGGATGTGCTCGCGAAGTATGCACCAATCTCAATGTGAGAGAGGGCATTGCGCAGCACCGAAGAGGCTAGCAAAATATGGTAGTGGAAGTGCCAAAAACCAAAACTCAACAATGCATTTCGTATATTGCAAACAACTAGCAGTTTCAATGTTCCACAAATGGTTAGAGACACCCCGAAAGGGATCGTGGCGGCGACACAAGTGCCCCGTTGGCTTCCCCGACCGTTGCAGTAACTACCCACTAGGAACTTATTTTCAACTTAGTAGAATTCATGACACATTAGCATTGTTGACTTAGGTTGTTTAGTTCAGAAAAGTATGGCTCCACGCTTTAATAACACCTCTCCACTAATCATCTCTAACACCATTAACCAACATATTTTAACCATTAGTTATTTTAGTGCCTCAAAACAATTGAAGGGTATCAAATTATCCACATAGTGATCTACAAGACTATGCAGGTTTTCCTACTTCATACCACTGCCACATGCATAGCATTTTTCCGATCTAACACATTAACCAAGCAACCAAAACAACTCTCCAACAAATATAAGTGATTAACAAGAGAGTTTAACTTAACAACTAGCATCTCTAAATAAGATAAAAGCTAAAAGCGAGAGCTTACTAGAAAACAGACAGTAGCTAAGAATACTCAAAAAGATATAAGCGAAGCAAAGGAGTATTCAAATGAAAAAGCGGAGCATGTCTCTCTCCCACACAAATAAAGCTAGGATCCAACAAAGATATGACTAACAAACAAATAAACAAAACTGAAAGTAAAAAGACGCTCCAAGCATAGCACATAATATGTAAAGTGATAAAAACGAAGTTCAACGAAGACGGCCTTATGATAGTCGATGAAGATGAGGGGATGCCTTGGGCATCCCCAAGCTTTGACTCTTGATAGTTCTTGATATTAAGAGGGGGTGCCATGGGGGCATCCCCAATCTTGAGCTCTGATCCATCCTCGATTTCTTCATATTCCTCTCCTTTGGAACTTAAAAACTCCCTTCACACGATACTTCTCATAATTTGATTAGAGGGTTAGTGCTCATAAATTAAAATGCACATGTGTTCAACTCATGACAAATTGCAAACCAACTTCATTAAACATTAGCTACTGTTTACTAAGCCTCAATGTGGCACTATACCCCTAGAGTATCACATATGACGATGGTAAAGAGACAAATGCAAAATAAAAGCAGAATCTATCAAAATCTGAACAGTCTCTAAAGATCGAATTTTTCGAGGCAATTCTGCAGCTCAAATAAAAAACTTAAAACTAACGAAAGATATATAAAAGCATCAGGCTTGCTTTCAAAAATTATCAGAAAAAGATAAAATTCTGGCGATTTCAGGATTTTCGTGCAACAGGCGCACATAATCTATTTTTGGACAGTAACACAATACCTCACACTTTCAATGCATTAGAGGCTAAACTTGGCACAAAAACCAAAAGAAAAAGATACAATGAAGTTGCTACAGAGTTAATAACTTCATGACTCAAGAAAATCAAAAAGAAAACTGAAAATAAAAGATGGGTTGCCTCCCAACAAGCGCTTTTTTTAACGCCTTTTAGCTAGGCGCAATGCCAAATATCAAGTTTTTTCGGGATCAAAGGCATTATTATCTTTCAAGCAAATACTAGAAAATTTATCATAGATGCATTGGATATTACCAATATAGGGCTGAGAATCACCCTTCTCCTTTCTCTTTGGTTGATTGCTCTCATCAAATAGGTTTTGGGGAGCAATCCAACCAAAATTGTCTTCCAATGCATCGGCCATCCCTAGGAGCTTAAATGGTACAGAAATTTCAACCTTCTCCTTTACCTCCATGTTTTGAGTGTACTTCCTTAGATTTTCATCCCTAACATCCAAAGAATAGTGAATATTAGGATATGAACCAAGAGCACCATAACGAGCAAATATTTTCCTAGCTTCTTTAACTATATCATCAAATTCATGGAGAAGAGTTTCTAATACAAAATCTTTTTCCTCTCCTCTCTCCATGCTATCAAGCTTAAGGAACATTTGCTGTAGTATAGGATTTAAATTAACAAACCTCTTCTCTAGAGGAGCTACCAAACAAGATATGGCGGAATCATAACTATCAGTTAGCTCGACTATTGATCTTTTATCATTAGTATAGAGTTTGCTAACGAAAGTAAGGAATTCTTCAATATTATCTTTTCCAACAACATCCCCACTTCCTACCTTAACATCTTTCATACCAAAACTAGAAGAAAACATAGCTACTAGATAAAAGATAAACAAAACTGAAATAAAGATTACACTAATTTTTTTGGGGTTTTAAAATTTTGAAACAGGAAAATAAACTAAACGAGATATAAAGCAAGCAAGACAAAAACAAAGTAAATAGATTGAGAGTGTGAGACTCCCCTTGCTGTAGCTCCAAATTCCCTGGCGACGGCGCCAGAAAACTGCTTGATGGTTGATATTGATAAGTTGGGTAGTGCCCCAAGCGAAGGCGGAATTGTAGCTAGTAGCAGTTTTCCCTCGTTTAACGAACCGAGGTTTATCGAACCAGTAGGACTTTGAAATCAACAACGAGGTGAATGTTGAAGATCTCTGGCGCTTGACCTTGAACAGACGCGGACCTGCACACACTAAACCAAAATACTTTACCCCCAATGGCGGAAAGGTTGTCAATCTTTCCGGTCTCGCAGAAAACAAAGCGGTTAATTGTATGATGAAATAGATAAAATATGAAAAGTGACCAGAGGAATAATGATAATTAAAAGCAAGTAAATGAGGTTGTAAACAATGTAAAAAGATGGACCGGGGGCCATGGGTTCACTAGTGGAGTCTCTCAAGTAAATAAAATATGCATGTGATGGGTGAACGAATTACAGCTAGGCAATTGACAAGATCATGACACAAACCCAATTTAGCTATGACAAAAAGGACATGATAATATTTATTGAGGCATCACAACAAGGAACAAAGACCGTTGAGTCCAACTGCGTCTTTTTCTAAAAAGTCCACGTGTGATCGCTATCCAGCCTGTCACCCAACGGTATTAAGTTGCAAGCAACAGACAATTGCATTAAGTAAAGTGCATGAAGTAAGCAATAGTAATATCAAAAGAGACATTAACACCGCTGTTTTACCCTTAGTAGCAACAGCACACCCTCGCCCTTAGACGTTTCTGTCACTCGTGCCCAGGAACAAAAGGGGGCATGAATCCACTATCTAGCATAAATACCTTCTCTTGGAGATACACACAATCACTTGGCCAAAGTAACTACGCACATCGGAGAGCATGCAAGAACATAAATTACTCATATAAGAATCGTGCACAATCTGAACATAACTTCATAATCCATCGGATCCCAGCAAACACATCACATAGCATTACAATAATCGATCTTGATCATGTTAGGCAGCTCACAAGATCATAAGACATGAAGCATAAGAGAGAGACTACCAACTAGCTACTGCCATGGACCCGTAGTCCAAGGTGAGACTACTCACAAATCATCCCGGAGGAAGGCATGACGATGAAGAGCCCTCCGGGATCGATCTCCCCTCCGGCAGAGTGCCGGGATCAGCCTCAGATTGGACCCCAAACTAGGGTTTCGGTGACGGCGCGTCGGGGTCGAGTTTTAGGAAAATAATGGCCGCCCCGACGTTTTTAGGTTAAAAGGGATTTTATAGGCGTCGAAGGGGGCCGAGGAGATGCCCCAGGAGCAGGGGCGGGCCCCACCCGCGGGTCCTAGGGGGGCCGCGGCATGAGGCCGCCTGCGCCCTGTGGGTGGCCCCTCAGGCTCCCCTTTGGTCTTCGGGTGTCTTATTTCGCATAAAAAATCTCCGTAAATTTTTGTCCAATTCCGAGAATATTTCCAGAAGTAAATTTTCTAAAATACAAAAACAGCAAAAACAGGGAACTGGCACTGGGCATCTTGTCAATAGGTTAGTCCGACAAAATGCATAAAAATGATATAAATGACAGTAAAAACATGTGACAATATCACAAAACTAGCATGGATCACTCAAAAATTATAGATACGTTTGAGACGTATCAGGGTGCCGCGACCTGGTGCTGCGCAGGCACCGAGTTCATCGACCTGACTGGTGCGACGGGGCTTTCTTACTTGTGCGAATATGTGATGCTCTCGTTCGATCTGTAAATCCAATTTTAAAAGCTTGGGTGCGCAGTTCCACAGCCTCTCTGTGACCAATTTGGTGACATGTTTTTCTCTTTCAATCTTTTTCTAGTATAAAGGCGGTCGTTTCTGTCATTCAGTTAGAAGTATAAGAACACATGGTTTAAAAATCCCAAATATAAGATGTTTTGGTTTTTAGAAATGAAGAGAAGTACGGATGTATTTAGACGTGTTTAGCGTGTAGATTCACTCATTTCGGTTATATAGATGATATTAAATATCTAAAACACCTTTTATTTAAAAACGAAGGGGAGATTGTAACACTACTTGGTTCAAAAAGGAAAGGAGCACGTCCGTGCGTGGCGACATTCAGAGCAACTTCGGCCGGCAGTAGTCTCTCGAAATAGGCTTTCGCCCCGCTTTATAAATAAAGCAACGACCACAGTACAACCATCGGATACAAACGCCACACCACACATGTTGGGACAACAGCAAACACAAACACAAAGAAAAGAAGAAACAAAAAAGGAGACATAGGCGGATCGACTAAACTACAGTGGCCCGCATCCGCTGCGCCCTCCGAAGAAGTACCACCACACTCCTGTCCTCGAATCGTCGAGTACCAAGTAGCTCCTTGAAGAAGGAGAGCATCGCTGCTGCCGAACCAGCGCACTGGCCCTAGGGTTTCCCTCGGCACACAGGAAGCAGACGACAGGTAGCCACGACGCCCTTCAGGAAGGGATGATGCCACCCAGAGGTGGTACCGCGTCGGTGTCGGCCGAGCCGACAAGGATTTCTCCCGAAAAAACCCTATCTGCAATCCTGAACGATCCGTAGCACAGGAGCCTGCGAGGACGAGGCCCCGCCACCACCAGACCCACTACCTGCCAACATGCGCCACCACGAACATGAAGACACCATCGTCGTCTCACCGAAGAAACCGTCACGAGGACAACAAGACAAACGTGAAAACTAGATAGTACCGGGGACAGCAGTACCATGGCCGCGCGGGAGGGAACTACCTCCACCACCGAAGACGGTAGTCGACCGGACGCGGCCACAAAGCATACCAGTCCCCGTTAGGTCCGGCCGGGCCCGGCGGGCCCGTAAAGCCCCCGCGGGGGCACACCAGTCCTAATAGGGTCCGGTCGGGCCCAGATCGGGCCCGTGAAGCCCGTCGCCACGCTGCAACAGGCCGGCCGCCGTGGCCGCTGCCCCTGCACCCTCTAGCTCGCCGACTACCGTCGTGCACGCTGCAGATCGAGCTGAATCGTCCCGGCCCAGATGCGGCTCGTAGGGCCTCGATCTGGGCCACGGGACCTCCATGCCGCTGCTGCGCACCGCCGCCTGATGACCCACAAGTATAGGGGATCTATCGTAGTCCTTTCGATAAGTAAGAGTGTCAAACCCAACGAGGAGCAGAAGGTGTTGACAAGTAGTTTTCAGCAAGGTTTCACTTCAAGCACTAAAAGAGAAATGTTTTTGGATTTTTGATTTAAAGAACAAATGAAGAACAAGTAAATAAAAGAGTGCTACAATAATTGCAGCAAATAGCCCAATCCTTTTAAGCTCAAAGGACAGGCCGGTCGTGTTACTTATGAAGATTAAAATGTTCTCGAGGACACATGGGAGTTTCTGCCTAGCCAGTTTCATTGCACGCCGGTGATTAACCTTCAATGTTTTGATAAAGTGCTGTGTGGGTGGACCTATGCTAATGCACCGCCCTTACTTGGACAAATACATACTTGTGATTAAACCCCTTGCAAGCATCCACAACTACAAGAAAGTAATTAAGATAAAACCTAACCACAGCCTTAAACTCCGAGACCCTACGCTCCCTAGTGCACTAGTTCACAAATTGGGGTTTAGGTTTCTGTCACTCCTGCAACCCTACCATAAGCAAACTAAATACACTATGCATTCCCCTAGGCCCTTTGAAAGGTGAAGTATCATGTAGTCGACGTTCACACGATACCACTAGAGGAATAACACGACAACATAAATCAAACCATTAAATATTACTCAACATTATGCAATTACTAGCAACTAGGCTTTCCCCATGTCCTCAAGAACCAAACGAACTACTCACAAGACATCATATAGATCATGATAAGAGGTGATATGAATAAGAGCAATAATCTGATTGTAAAGACAATTCACCGATAAAACTCTCAAGCATCAACTACAAGTAGTAATTGATACGTCTCAAACGTATCTATAATTTTTGAGTGATCCATGCTAGTTTTGTGATATTGTCACATGTTTTTACTGTCATTTATATCATTTTTTATGCATTTTGTCGGACTAACCTATTGACAAGATGCCCAGTGCCAGTTCCCTGTTTTTGCTGTCTTTTTGTTTCAGAAATTTACTTCTCGAAATATTCTCGGAATTGGACGAAAATTTACGGGGATTATTTTTACGCCAAGACGAAGACGGAGTCCGAAGGGCCGCCTCGGAGGCAACCCACAGGGCACACGCGGGTAGCTGCCGCGGCCTGGGGGTGACCCGCAGGTGGGGCCCGCCCCTGCCCTGTGGGCACCTCCTCGGCCCCCTCCGACTCCTATAAAATCACAATTAACCTAAAAACGTCGGGGCAGCCATTATTTTCCAGAAACTCGACCCCGACGCGCCGTCACCGAAAACCCTAGTTCGGGGTCCAATCTGAAGCTGTTCCGGCACCCTGCCGGGACGGGGATCGACCGCCGGAGCCATCTCCATCGACACCGCTGCTTCCCGCGATGAGGAGGGAGTAGTCCCTCACCGGGGCTGAGGCTTATACAAGTAGCTATGTGGTTATTTCTCTCTCCCATGATGTGATCTTCGTTGTGATCATGAGCTTTGTTAGTGTAGTTGAATACATGATGTTTCCCTATGTGTAATGGATATGATTTTGCTCAAGTGATGTTATTTAGTACAATTTCCGGAGTCACCGTTGTGATCACGGTATCTCGGTGACAGTGTGGGTGCCGTGTGTGACTCTATGGATAATAGATTGGAAGGATCTTCATCATGAGTTTGTTCTTTATTATTGTTGGATTGAATAGATCATGAGGTTTCTTGATGCTTGTGTTATTGAAGAAAGAGACTATTCAAGAAATAGGTTGTGGTGTTTTTTAGTACTATCTTTGGATGCGGATAGTGACAGCATGAAGTGTCCATAGATGTGGAATACGAACTTTAAGGTGTGCTTTTCGTAGCCCTACGCAATTCTCATCCTATTTGATCCACAAAAGAATTATCTCCGAGTAACGTCTACCATGCATGTATTTTTGTGGGAACTATCATGTGTTTAATTATGTTAATGATGTTGAGAGTAGTCACTAGTGAAAGTATGAAGCCTAGGCTTTGTTTCCAAGCATTGATACACCGTTTTAGTCACTTTTGTCACTTGTTTGCTTGCTGCCATTTTTATTACAGAATTACAAAATCACCTTTTACCATCCATATCACTTGCATTTTACCATCTCTTCGCCGAACTAGTGCACCTATACAACTGACAATTGTATTAGGTGTGTTGGGGACACAAGAGACTTCTTGTATCTTAATTGCAGGGTTGCTTGAGAGGGATATCTTTGACCTCTACCTCCCGTGGATTCGATAAACCTTGAGTTACTCACTTAAGGGAAATTTGCCGCTGTCCTACAAACCTCTGCGCTTGGAGGCCCAACAAGTCTACAAGAATAGAAGTGTGTAGTAGACATCAAGTATCTCATTTCTTACCACATCCTTCATCTTTGGATTCAATCTTCGTTGATGATCAACAACGGGCTTCGCATCAGGCTCAAGATTAATTGTATGTTGACAAATAGATGGAGAAATCCCTTGAAGATCATCAAGAGTATATCCCAATGCAGCTCGATGTTTCCTAAGGATCTCCAATAATCGCTCCTCCTCTTTCACTGAAAGGTTAGAATTGATAATAATAGGATATATTTTCTTCTCATCCAAATATGTATATTTGAGAGTGTCTGGGAGAGCTTTTAATTCAAAAGCAGGATCTCCCTTTGGAGGTGTCTGGGTCCCCAGAGACTCCACAGGTAGATCATGCTTTAGAATAGCCGGCTGTCTAAAGAAGACTTCATCAATTTCCTCTCTTTCCTGCATAAACATATCATTCTCGTGCTCCTTTATATATTGCTGCAAAGGATCATTAGGAGGCACGGCAATAGAAGCAATTCTTTCAATAATAAGATCCTCATTAGGTAATTCTTTATCATAATGATGTCTAGCAAATTTGGAAAAATTAAATTCATACGGCTCTCCAGCGAATTGAACAGAGACCTTTTCTTTCTTAAAATCTATAACAGCACTACAAGTATTTACGAAAGTTCTACCAAATATGATAGGACAAAATTTATCTTTAACCGACCCCAAGACAAGGAAATCAGTTGGATATTTTACCTTACCACATAAGACTTCAACGTTTCTGACAATTCCCACCGGGGGGATGACATCTCTATTAGCCAATTTAATCTCCAAATCAATATCCTCAAGCTCACATGGCGCAATTTCGCGCATTATTTCTTGATAAAGTGTATAAGGAATAGCACTTGCACTTGCACCCATATCACATAATCCATAATAGCAATGATCACCTATCTTGACAGAGACAACAGGAGTACCAACAACTTTTGCACTTTTATCCTGTCTAACAATGTTAGTAGCAGCTTCACAAAAATAAATAGAACTTCCATCGACGTTATCAGTGACAAGATCTTTAACCAAAGCTACTGGAGAGGCAATTTCAAGTTGTTCATCAGGTTCATAAGCTTTCCTTTCACTTTTATTAACCACACTAGCCACGATTGAGTGTTCTTTAATTTTTATAGGAAAGGGTGGTTTTTCAAAGTAAACAGCAGGTAAAACAGATTCAACTGTTTAAACAGGCACATCATCACTAGCAAGCACATCTGTTTTACAAACATCTTTAAATGGTTCATGATACTTATCCCACTTTTCTTTTGGAATATTAATATGGTCAGCAAAGGATTTACAAAGATCAACAACAATTTGAGAATCGAGCCCAAACTTAGTACTAAGCATATTAAAACGTTCAGTTTCCATGGAAGATTTAACGCAGTCATACTCATAATTTATACCTGATTCTTTACCTTTGTCGATCTCCCAATCTTCCGCATTGCGATAAATCCTTTCAATTAAATCCCATTTAGCATTAACTTCTTTGTTTGTAAAGGATCCAAGAGAAGAGGCATCAAGCATATCCTTATCATAGCGAGGCAGCCTCGCATAAAAATTGTTAACAATTATATCATTAGGAAGCTTATGATTGGGGCATTTAAGCATTAAAGATTTCAACCTCCCCCAAGCTTGAGCGATGCTTTCTCCTTCATGTGGCCAAAAGTTATAAATATAATTTCTGTCTTGATGAATTTCATAAAGAGGATAAAATTTAGAATAAAAGAGAGACATAAGCTCTTTCCAATCCATCAAGTGAGAATTATCCAGAAGCATATACCAATCCATAGTTTTATCCTTTAGTGATATTGAGAATAATTTCCTCATGATTACCTCTTTTGACATACCTGCAATCTTAAATAACTCACACAGATCTTTAATATAAAGCAAATGATAACCTGGATGGATGGTTCCATCCCCTGCATAACGGTTACTCATAACATGATCAATAATTCCCATGGGTATTTTAAATGGAGCAATTTCAGAGAGCGGAGGACTCTTATCCACTACAGGTGTGGTGGCAGAGTCACTCCCAAACAACATATTAAGTGAAGAGTGCTCCATAACGAAGCAAAGTAACAAGCAAAAATAAAAACATCACTTACAATAAAAGAGTTCCTTACCAGTTCCACTTACCAATAGCGCTACACTCCCCGGCAACGGCGCCAGAAAAGAGTCTTGATGACCCACAAGTATAGGGGATCTATCGTAGTCCTTTCGATAAGTAAGAGTGTCGAACCCAACGAGGAGCAGAAGGTGTTGACAAGTAGTTTTCAGCAAGGTTTCACTGCAAGCACTAAAAGAGAAATGTTTTTGGATTTTGGATTTAAAGAACAAATGAAGAACAAGTAAATAAAAGAGTGCTACAATAATTGCAGCAAATAGCCCAATCCTTTTAAGCTCAAAGGACATGCCGGTTGTGTTACTTATGAAGATTAAAACGTTCTCGAGGACACATGGGAGTTTCTGCCTAGCCAGTTTCATTGCACGCCGGTGATTAACCTTCAATGTTTTGATAAAGTGCTGTGTGGGCGGACCAATGCTAATGCACCGCCCTTACTTGGAAAAATACATACTTGTGATTAAACCCCTTGCAAGCATCCGCAACTACAAGAAAGTAATTAAGATAAAAACCTAACCACGGACTTAAACTCCGAGACCCTACGCTCCCTAGTGCACTAGTTCACAAATTGGGGTTTAGGTTTCTGTCACTCCTGCAACCCTACCATAAGCAAACTAAATACACTATGCATTCCCCTAGGCCCTTTGAAAGGTGAAGTATCATGTAGTCGACGTTCACACGATACCACTAGAGGAATAACACCACAACAACATAATATTACTAGACATTATGCAATTACTAGCAACTAGGCTTTCCCCATGTCCTCAAGAACCAAACGAACTACTCACAAGACATCATATAGATCATGATCAGAGGTGATATGAATAAGGGCAACAATCTGATTGTAAAGACAATTCACCGATAAAAATCTCAAACATCAACTACAAGTAGTAATCAACACCCGGAATGCGATTCCAATGAACTAATAACAAAGCAATGACAATTGCTACAGCGAGATGAGATGGGACGGTGACGGTGATGATGGTGCTGATGATGGAGATGGTGTTGATGATGATCCCGATGATGCCCGGCGTGATGGCGATGACGATGTCGACGATTCCCCCCTCCGTGAGGGAAATTCCCCGGCAGAATTCTCCCTGCCGGAGCTCTTCTTCTCTCTGTCTGGTTTCCGCCTCGTGGAGGCGGCGGAAAAATTCCTCTTCGATACCCCCGATGTTTTTAGGTCAAAGGGAAGTAATACACCGAAGGGGAGCCGGAGGGGGGCCACAGGGGCTAGGAGCGGGTCCCACCCGCGGCCTAGGGTGGGCCCGCGGCAGGGGCCCGCCCCTGCTCCCTGGAGCTCGCCTCCATGCGCCCTTTTGGCTCCATGGCTTATTTCCCATAATATTTATCTCCGAATTTTTCTGGAATTTATGGAGCTTCCGAAATCAGGTGTCTTGACAGGTACTTTTCCAGCTGATTCCAGGCTCCAGTGGATGCATCACCAATAATTGCCGAACATGCAAAATGAGATAAAATAACATAAGTATTGCATCATAATATGAAATATATTAATAAATAAAGATGAATTATGATGTAAAATAGTGATGCAAAATGGACGTATCACCGCCCGCGTCGAAGCACTGCCCCGCACCTCCGCATGCGTCGCCGCCGCCCGAGCTGCACCGCCACCAGATGCTCTCACCTCGCCAAGCTCTCTGCGCACGCGGAGAAAGGAAGGCCGCCGCCGCCAGCACCGCCCGGGCTTCGCCCGGCGGCTGCCGCCGGCGGCGGCGGAGGGGGAGGACGGGGAGAGGAGGCTAGAGGTGCGGGGTAGGGTTCGGCTCCTGCGTCGCCCGCGAGGGGGCGAGCAGGAGGGAGCCAAGCGTTTTTCACCAGCGGTTAAAACTTGGCTCCGGCCGGCAGTAGTCGCCACCGACGATCCTGGGTAGCTGGCCCATCAACGGGCTTGCTAGCCGCACGGCGTACCATATGTTGGTCACCCTCGTGGCCTCATCTTCATGATCACCAGTCGTCCCACGTGCCACGCACGATGTAATTTCCGATGTGGAAGTAGGATTGACAAAAAAGGAAGACACGGACGAATGTGAAATTAGGAGAATTCCACGTCAATGTAGTCCAGTTACACAGTGGAACAAAACGAAGAGTAAAGAAACACTTTGAACAAGGCAGCTTGGTGCTTTGGCACCTGGAACAGGAACACTTATTTATTTTACACTAGTCTCGCAGAACGAAATAGGTGCTCCCGAGCTCCAGTGATCGTGGTATTTAGAAAAACGAAAAAAATATTTACGAGGTTTAGAGAAAATTGAAAATAATGCCGGATGTGGTCAATGGTGTATTATTCCGCAAACGTGCACAAAAATCAACTTCAAATACTTTGTATTCTGAGCTACAGTGATCGTGGTATTTAAAAAACTAGCTCCAGTGATCGTGGTATTTTAAAAAACGAAAAAAATATTTACGAGGTTTAGAGAAAATTGAAAATAATGCCGGATGTGGTCAATGGTGTATTATTCCGTAAACGTGCACAAAAATCAACTTCAAATACTTTGTATTCTGAGCTACACAAAAATAACAAAAGTGTAGATCTGATTATGCATATTTTCAAATCTCCAAATTTTATCAGATTTTGTCATTTTTGTGTTGCTCAGAATATAAAGTATTTAAAAATGATATTTTGCATGTTTGTGGGATACACCATTGGCTACACAAGTTTTTTAAAAAAATTAAATCTTACACATATATTTTTTGAAAATTTTAAAATATCAGGATCACTAAAGCTCGAGAGCCAAAGACACTTTTCGATAGAACCGAGGATAGCTTGCTTGGTTAGGTTTCTATCTTGTTAACCAATGAAACTTTTCATGTTAAAAAAAATGTGTGTAGTGTGTTTGTCAAAAATTAATCTAAAAATAAATATATAAACGTTCAAAGTATATATTCAAACAAACATGTTGACAGACACATTTTCGTTTAAATGTATGATCATCTTTTATCCATGTAAAAAAAAACTAAAAATGCAAGGCATCATTCAACATTAATCAGTCTAATTTAAACAAAAATATCCCTACAAGGTCTTCCACATGGAAAACAAACAGGCAATCTTTGGTCAAATTTATGTAGATTCACACGTCACTTCATAACATTCTATCCAACTTTCTCCCAGAACTTTCAAGATTTGAAAGTCAGGTCCAAGTTCAACCCATTTTCATTTTCCATACACTCGCTGACCGAACGGTCCCACCGGTCAGATTCCAACCGGGTATATACCTCCTTGGACAGCGGAGCGGTGTGGAGTCGGAAGCCGAAATAAAATCCCCACACCTGTCGCCGGGGCCGGCCACCGCGATTCACCGCCGCCGTCCGCCGCGGATCAGACGGCTTCCCGCACGCCAACGCCGCCTCTCGCGAGCTAGTACGGCGTATTCATCAGCGTCGTCGTCGTCCTCTGCTTCGCCTAGCATCTCCAGGAGGCGGCGGTTGGCGGAGGCGCGGGGTCGTCGTCGCCATGGACGCATACAAGCTCTGGGTGCGGAAGAACCGGGACCTCGTCCGCTCCCTCGAGTCGCTCGCCAACGTAACCTCCGAACTCTAACCCCGAGCAAGCTTCTCCTCTTCCTTCTTCCGTTACGCGCGTCGCTTCGTGCGGTCCACGGGAGCTCCTGATCCCTAATCCGCGTGGAGCCCGTCGTTCTGGCGTTCGGAATTCCGGTTGGGCCTTGGGTCAATCGTGTGATTCGGGGTATCCCTTGGGGCTCCTCGGCTCGTGTTTACGCGAATTCGTGTGGTTTGGATGTTTCCTGGGTCTTCCTGGCCCTGCCAGACCACACAAGGGATTAAATTTCGCAGTCATGCAGTATTACTTATGGAATTTCCCATTTGGTTCTGCTCTAGAGTCAAGGAACTCTCTTCGATTCGTGAATTTCGGTCGCAATTTCTTAGCAGGCTTGGCTATCAATGGAATGAGTAGCTGGAAGTGGTGGCTGATGCTTATGTTTTGCTTGAACTCCTTGCAGGGGGTGACGTGGATACTCCCCGAGCGCTTCGGCAACTCCGAGATCGCGCCGGAAGCAGGTGCTGCTAGTCCTTCAATATGTGTAGCATTTAGTTCCACGTCACGATTTTTTATCTGAATCTTCTATCACCAGTTTATATGTTTACTTACTGTCTCATGGTATTTGTCCTTTGGGGAGTACTGAATAGAAGTGCCTCGTGGTTTGTCAAACGTGAATGGTCAAGTGTCTCATGGTTTGTGAATGCGAATGTTAGTGTCTATTGTGTGGTAGTCAGCCAAAATATATGGTCTGTAGATAACAGTTAGCTGCAACGAATACATTTTGAACTACTAGAAAGTATAATGCACCGCAATAATTGTGATCAAAGAGGTTTGTGATGTAAAGATACTGACTTATGATAGGCTAAAATGTGAAATGTGCCCCTTTGTTCATGTTGCATGTTGCATATGACATTGTGACATGTAAATGTGCCCCTTTGTTCATGTTGTATGTGACACATGCCCAGTTCATGTGTGGATGGACATTACCATGAGTCTTTTGTGCTTCAGGAATGGAATGGAATCATTACATTTTTGGGAGTCGAGATAGTCTGTTTGATACACCCAGTACACCTTGTAGTCATCAAAAACTGTTAAAACTCCATATTAGAATATCTTTCTGATGTATTATATTAAAATTATTAGTCATTACTGTCAGCCTTCTAATCTTTTTGTGCACTCATATGCAACTTCCTGAGGTGGCTTTAGCAATAAGTGATGAAACCCGACGTAGAATATCCACTTCTTTTTCCGTCGGCACTTGGAACAGTTGGCTAAAAACTTATGCACCATACTTGAAATTGGAGATTATCAGAAGTTGGCAATATATAATTTTGCGGATGTGGAGTACACCCCATTGTTTACTCACAAAATGAGAAGATTGTCCTTGAGACCTTGACCATATATATCTTCATTTCCCTCAACCTTGCAAAATGATCTCATTATTTGTAGGCAATTATCTAGTGAACATGTATTTGCACATCTGTATAATGTATTATGGCGAAGCACATTTGCTCACTATTACTGAGCCCGGGTACTTACCTAGAAAGTTGTTACTAATCTGGAAAGAACAAACATATAGCTTAGTTCGTGAATAGCTAGAATCTTTCCAAGGAAACTTCCTATGGGAAGCAAAACCATTTGTTGACTACAGACTAAGTGAACATGTATACACTAAGATAGTAAGATGACTTCTTTAATATACTTATGTGCTTTTATTGTTCAAAAAGCTTTGAGAGGTATGAGCTTGATCTTCCATTAAAGTGTCTTTGCCTTTTCTGAACAGTATATGCACTTCTGGGCATTGTAAGTTCTGTCAACCAGCATATAATTGAGACGCCAAACGATGGTCAGGAGCAATCTATCCCATGGGCTCTTGTTGTATCTATACTCAAAGATGCGGAGGCAGTTGTTGAGGTTGCCGCCCAGCACTTCGTTGGGGATGATCGCAAGTGGGGCTTCCTTGCTGTTACAGAGGCAGTGAAGTAAGATGATTGCTTATGCATTGTTTTTCTTGGTTGCATATCTGATACTGCGATGCATTTCTAGCTTGGTTCAGACAAATAACAAATGATGTACAACATTTCAGAGCATGCGTCAGATTAGCCGCTTTCAGGGAAAGTGGCTACAGAATGCTCTTACAAGGAGGGGAGGTGGAAAATGAAGAGGAGGAAATTATCGCAGACAATCATGGAGTCAAAAGTAATGGAGTGCCAGTCATCTATCCAATGAATGGACATCCCCAAAATGGGCATGAGATTGGGCCGAATGGCCTGGATGGAAAAGCTGAATTTATATCTAAGAGTCTGGAGGGAAGAGCAGTAGCTGCTTTGAACAAGTTTGGACAGAATGCAAAGATGATGTCAGATCCCACGTGGATGACGAGGCTCCAACCTACTCCTGTTCCACCTGGTAACTTGTCTCTTACAGTCTTACTTAAAAACTATTATGGTTCCCCATTGGGATGCTTATCTATTATTTGTCATAAGAATTCTATTATTTCACTCATGGGATTGTGTTTCCTTCTATACTGACTTATTTGTTATGTGCCGCACAGTGATAGAGGTTGTTGAGAAGCCAACTTTGGCAACTGTGTGGTCTTCTAAAGGGGTTTCTGGGCGCTTATTCATGTTAGGGGAGGCCGTCCACATATTCAGACCACTTGTATATGTCCTCATGATCAGGAAGTTTGGAATCAGATCTTGGACCCCATGGTTGGTGTCGTTAGCTGTCGAGCTCACAAGCCTTGGCATTCACTCACAGGCAACAGACCTAAATCATAGATCTGGGAAAGTTCATCAGCTCTCATCTGCCGAGAGGGACGAGGTGAGATAGTTTCAGTTCTCTGTTGGGTTAATTTTTTTTATTTCTCTATTGCTGAACTAGCAGTTCTTTATTGGGCAATTCCATCAGTTGAAAAGGCGGAAGATGATGTGGGCCCTTTATGTCATGAGAGATCCATTCTTTGCCAGCTACACCAAGTAACTAACATTACACCCTGATAACATAATGTGTTGACTTTTACTTTGATTTTACCACTTATGCCATGCTTACACTTGAGAATCCTAACAGGCGTCACCTCGAGAAAGCTGAGAAAGCGCTGAATCCAGTGCCACTGGTCGGTTTCCTCATAGGTATGTTTCACACATATGCATTTCATTCCTACATACAGAAACTTAAACAGGAGCAATTTCGTAATATGTTCTACGTTCTCAATTTATTGCAGGTAAACTTGTGGAGCTGGTGGAGGGGGCTCAGTCGCGGTATACATACACATCAGGCTCATAAAGGAATTGGGATAAGCGTTCGCTCCTGCCTTCGGCTGGGAGAGAGCTTCCTTGCTGATTTGCCGTGGTGGACCTTTGCTGGTTGCTGGGTTTTGTTTGTTTTTTGTAGATGAGGATTTCAGCCCAACACTCTGTGCATTGCCAATTCCTTGCCAGATTTGGCATTGTTATCTGTCTCGAGACATTGGCTGCTAAGTTGCAGCCACATAACCTCTCCTCTGGAGGCAGCTGGGAATGTACTTACTACATAGTATATCTGTGTAATGTTACGCATGAATATGCACGCCGTGGTACCATGTATTTACCACGATAAAAAAGAACAGGAAAACGATGATAAGTTCATCCATAAAACTTAACAGTTTGTGATGCAAACTGTCGTTTTTCTACCTGTGCTATGTTACCAAATTGTTCTACTGTTAGATCATGTACTGGAGATAACTGAACTGAGTTGCTTCTGTTGGTGTTCCACATTGTTGTATTTGGATGATGCTTTTGCTGGTGATGTCCATGAGATTTTTCAGATTCAAGGGATGTGAATTATTAATCTCTCAGATTATCCTTGTAACACTTATCTGTTGGTGGAATTTGCGAACTTCAGAACCCAAGCTCTTATCGTCAAATTACAGAATCAGAGAAGTGTGTACAGAGATAATGTAAAGGTGAAAAGACAGTACTATACTTAAAAATGCATATTATCGCTCTACTCTGCACTATTAGCGGACAACAAGTATGTTCCAGCTCGACAAGTATGATGAGCAAGATAATAACACATGAGTATCTGGAGATGTATAAGTGACACACATTTTCAAAGAATCTCAACCCAGTCTGTATCGTTGTAGTAAAATATCCGAGGAAGAGATGCACCTAGTTTTCCATACAGCTAGAAGAAAAGAGGCTTATCCTGAGCAGGGAGCTAGCTGGACAGCTTCTTGTAACTGTGTTTCCCTTCTTTGTAGAAATCTTTACATCTATACAATTTACAGTAGGTGATTAACCTAATGTTTTGCCCTAAAACAAAATATCACAGGCGTGCAACAGTTCTGTTAAGGCTCAGCTCAACCCCGCCTGTAGAACGAGCATTCTTCGCGTTATTGTGCGATTCACGAACATTAGCCTGCGAGCTTATGTAGGATAGGGACTGCAACCACGACACAAGCACAGGCTTCCGTATAACATCATCAGAATCCGCGACATGTGCGTGCATGTCATCGAGGAGCACATCCTGGCCTTCCTTCGGTAGCCAAGTGACAAATTCTGCCAGCTCCTTGAGCAGATAGGAGAATGACTGCGGAAAGAAAATAAAAGGGTGTTCACGAAATATATCTACAAAGACTTACTACAGGTTGCAGTGCTGCAAACATAGTAGGAAATCATGGAATAATGGGATTTGTGGTTATCAAATATCAATCACTAATGGTCCATAATTCATCTTACAACAATTAAGTCAGAACATGAAAATACTCAGCAGGGTGTCCAAGCAGTGATGTTTGTTTTGCTATGGGGACAAGGTTAGTTTGTGTTTCCATTGTTCTGTTGTAATGAAAGGAATATCATTGCAAATTGATTAGACCTATTCTGAATCTCATAAAGGAGATAACCACCTACTCATATTTCAGATAAGTCACTGCTCTACACACCATCAGATAATACTAACATTGTGATCTCATCTTACCTGAATATCGACAAGGAAGATGAGCCGCAGCAACAAGTCTGATACTTTCTTACAAGGTTCTGTGCTCTCTTCCCATGACCTCCATACGGATCTGTCCTGAACCATTGCAGTACTACAAAGATCTTTAGCTTTCACAACAAGGCTATGGACACAGAAAAGAATAGCAGGGCTCTTTGCCGGAAGGTGCCGAACAAGTGCTACAACTCCTGACGCTAATCCGTCGAATGGGGTTACCCCAGGGTAGACCTATTAAATGAGAAAAGCAAAACAAATAGTCAGTGTTCAGGAACAGAAGATTTGAAGAACTGTATCAATTGAACTACCTTCAAAGATTTCCCGATATAGTCAAAGGCAAGTTGCTCTTTCAAAGCCTCTCGGTCATCCTGGTCAGTTTCAGTGCCAGATGACAGGAATGATACCATCACCGAGTGTGCAGCACGTGTTACTTTTTCATTCGAATGTTGTATATATCTGACAAGTTGTATTAAGGCGGACAATTTTGTATATGAAAGATCTAGATAACCAAATAAGAAAAACAAACAGCAAGACATAAATAGTAGAGTGGTATTTATGAAGGATACAGGAACACAACCGGAGCTAATTTATCCCGAATTCTATGAACTGGAATGAGGGTAATACAAGTAGGCATAACCCGCAGATAAAACAATATGCGTGATGTCTGGACCTCATCCATGTAACAGGTATATCTTGTTCCGTCCAAGGTTAGTAAATCTACAATATACCAAAGATATATTTTAATCGTAATGCCACAAGGAGATTAGGAGAGAATGGTAGTAAAATAACCTGGTTTGCTTGTCAACTCAGCACATGAAGGCATTGACTCAACGAACAAAGCACTGGCTGCAGCGTTCTCCTGATTGACAATGACAGCACGCTGAATTGCTTCAGTGTACTCAGGAAGACGCAAGCGTCTCAGATGTTCTACACAAGAGAATGCGACCAAGATCCTAACAGCAACCTCTGGCTGGAACCCCCCTGAAGAGTTTGCATCCAGCCTGTGTTTCGTGACCTCTGCTGCAAAGACTACAATCATAAGAAACGCTCCCTGAGCAATCTTATCAATCTCCTCGAGCAAATCATTCTGTTTGTCCTGGTGCAGCAACACTGCTGCACGAAGATGACGATAGAGCTCCTGTGCATATTCACATACACGAGTTTCGACATAATCTTTAGCCTTCTCACCAGCAAACGAATACTGATTGCACAGAACCCCGGTCACTGGTCCTGCCTCTCTGAAAAGGATACTATCCTGGTGTTGCTTGACCTGATTCTTGACATGCTCAGCAGAATTTCCATCTGGACTCTTAATTGACATCCTAAGCAGATGTGGCAGAGGGAGGAACTCCTCCAGCAGTGCCATACAAAGGCACTGTAACACCGACTCATGAAACACTACCTGCCCGCACCGCGTCAAGCCCAATGCGACACACTGAAGAAGGACACGGCGAAGATCATCATCTTGTCTCCCTTCTGCAGTTGCCCTTTCAGCTGCAAAACGAATGGTCCGTTCAGGCGCCTCCTTCAACTTTGGATCAAAGTCCAACCGATGTCTCACCGCAGCAACCCGCAATGCCCTTAATGCACCGCAGGCTGCCATCACCACCGGAAACAGCACGTAACCCTCGCTCTCGCACTTCTCCGGCGAAATCACCTCGAACAGAACCTGAACCTTCCGCATCCTCCTCGACTCGGCGAACCCCAAGACCAGCCACTCCACCAGCTTAAGCACCCTGACACCAACACCTAGGTCACCGATCCTCCCGCAAATCCTAACCAAGGACCCAATGATACTCCTGAACCGCAGCTCGTCGGCACTTGCCAGCGCGTGACCGATCCCAGCAATCGCAAGGTGATCCATACCATCGCAGTTCTCACTGCCCTGCTCCAGGTTCTCCAGAATGCGACTCACAGCAGCAACAGGATCGTCGCCGTCATGGTTACTCCCGAGATTACCAGTGCCGGGGCTCCCTGAGCTGGAATGGCTGGTGGAACTCTTGGCGGTGGCGAGCGCGCCGAGGAGTAGGAGCCGGGGGGCGAGGGGGAGGGAGTCGAGGGGGAGCGAAGAGGCGGGGAGGAGATGCGGGGAGGTGGCGAGCAGCGCGGCGACGAGGCGGGGGTGGAGCGGGAGGAGGGGCAGGAGCAGCTCGAGGTGCGCGGAGCTGAGACGGAGCGAGCGGCGGTGGAGGTGGAGCGTCTCGAGCGCGGCGAGGGTGGACGGGGAGGGAGTGGCGCTGCGGAGCTGCGACCACGCGGAGAGGATGGCGGTGGGGGAGGGAGGAGGGGGCGCCGGCGCGGCGGGCGCGAAGGTGGCGGACTCCAGGAGGTCGGCGAGGGGCGCGGCGGCGGCCGGCGGCGGGTGATTGGTCGGCGCTGCCATGGCTGGGGGCCGGGGAGGTTGGATTGGAACGGGAAACTGACACGACGAGGACTACAGACGACCTCACCGCTGCTCTTCAGGCTTGTGACTTGAGACGACTCCAGAGTTGGCCTACCGCAAACAAATGAGTACACTTGCATTTCATGCTTAAAATTTTGAATTTGATTTTTTTTATTTTGACCTTAGTTGTGACAAATTTTGTCCGGGTGATCATCTTCCAGCAATAATTTGTGCTATCCAAAGAGGCCCTAGCCAAAATATATATATTTCGGCGGCATCTAGCCACCTGAAATATATAATAATCAATAATTTGCTACCTAGGATTGGATTGTTGTAGAGTTCAAACACATAGTATGACTTATTTTCAGAAGAGTTCGAGAATTAATTCGTGTGGCCAATTATTTGCCATGATTGATTTGCTAACTGGAGCTCAATATTTTCTTTGCAAGGATAACTGGAATTCAACAGCGTATGTTTTTTTAAGATACCGTGACAATGAACCAGATATGAATTGGCACGAATAGAATGATGAATTGGTCGGTCATGTGCTGCAAAATACATCATCTACAAGTCAAGTTCGTTTCAGCTAACGATGGCAACTTCCCGCTTTATTGTCGGTGCTGTCCGTGGAAGCAAACCATGCAGTGGAATCAAATCAAGCGTAGAGGTCGATGCCCCAGAACTTGGCCGGCTGGTTGGTGCGGTAGTTGCGGTCGAGTGCCTTGATCTTCTCCATGTCCTCGCTGGAGATGTCGAAGTCAAAGACCGCGAAGTTCTCCTCCAGCCTCTCCACCTTGGAGGTCTTGGGAATGACCACCGTGTTCCGCTGGAGGCCCCACCGGAGGACGAGCTGCGCCGGGGTCTTGCCGTATTTCTCGGCCAGAGACTGCAACACCGGTACAGCAAGCAAGGATGAGATCATGAGAAACTATTATCATGCAGGGCTTGCACATGCGTTCGTTCTTTTATTGGATAATTGGAATGGAATGTGATTCTGTGTAGAGCATGAAGCAACTATGCGACGATTTGTGATACTGACCTTGATGACAGGGTCGTCGAGGCAGGAGACGGAGCCAAACCACTCTGTGTTGGCAGTGGAGCCGCCCAGGGGTGTATGTGCGGTGACGCATATACCGTGCTTCTGGCAGAACTTCACTAGGGAGTCACGCTGGAAGTAAGGGTGTGTCTCGATTTGGTTCACCGCGGGCTTTATCTTGGCATACGCCAAGATGTCTCTGGTGAGGAAGATGTCGTAGTTGCTGCACGAATAATTCAAGGGTCAGATTCGAGAACAAGAGTTCCTCCATCATGAAGTTAGGCCGTGAAATCTCCACTTATGACAAAAGTGGAGACAGGAGAATGGAACTACGAAGGAGGGATAGTTAAAGTTCAAAATTGACACTGAGCCAAGACAGTAGTCTAAAATCTGACATTACGGAAGAGATTCCCAAGTTACAGCTAGTTAGAGAGCACAAAATGTCATGAGAGAGAATGTAGGATCATCATTCTAACGGTAATGTACAGCTTAAAGCTCCACTGGTCAGGGGCTGAAGATACTATCCATGACTAAGGACACTGCAAGGAGACAAAGCAAGGACACCCTATACAGAAGAATAAACACAGAAAGACATTCATTCTTATTCTTTGTACCAGCATATGTTGTCATTCTGCCTACTCATCTGATATTGGCACACACAAAATGCAAGGTCTTCAACTGGATAAGATGCAGTAGCAAAATTCACATGGAATATATTTAAAAGTTAACAGTATTGGCCTGCATAGATTCATCAGTAACCTAGAGGAAAGAATTGACTGTAGGACTGAAGCAAGAACAGAAGAAATATTAAGACATAAATTTACGTAGTATACAGCCAACAACACTAATTTATGACAATTGTTCAGCAGGAATTGGAAGGTTCCCAAACATCAACTCATTTGCAGCAATAAGCAAAGAATTGCAAAGACCAGGAAGCACCACATCATTATGAAAATGCAGCAGACGAGATATCTAAAACCAAACAAGTTTAAGTACTAGTCAACTAACGGAACAACTAAGCTGGACAGTTCAATACTGAATATCCTGAACTGTGGCCACGGCTACGAACAATAGGGAAATATCAACTAATTGACAAGTCATGAGTCATAGCAAACAAGGCAGGCTAAACGAGTCAAGAAACAAATACTCCCTCCGATCCATAAAAAGTGTCGCCCACTTAGTACAAAGTTTGTACTAACTTAATACAAAATGAGCGACACTTTTTATGGATCGGAGGGAGTACCTTAAATTGAAAACAAAGTTAAAAATAATGAAACATACAAGAACCAATGGTAATATGTTATACTTTACCTAATGCCAATGCTACGAACCAGTCCCATGGAAACAAGATCTTCCATTGCATGCCATGTTGTCTCCAATGAGATTGTGGTATCAATATCAAGCACACCGTCATCACAAAGAGCACTAGCAGTTGTGCCAACTCCTGTTACAGTTGAAATTAAAATACTCGATCAATTCAGTGAGTCCCGCAATGAAATGGAACATAAAATGTTCTTCATCCATGCAAGGAAAAAAAAAGACAAGGATCATACCAGTATGTTTAGTAGCAACTGGGAAGTGGATAAGGTAGAGATCAAGATAATCCAACCGCAGCTTCTTCAGACTGGCCTTACAGGCTTCAAGCACATGGCCATGATCCGAGTTCCACAACTACAATAACGACATATATGGAGATTTCAATAACATAGTAGACAATAACAACACATGAGGAGATTTCAGTAACATAATATATGTTAGAGAAAAAAGATTCAAGATAATTATCACATGATTGTTGAGAGCGAAATCAGGTGTACATATAAACACTCATAGATATACTGAGAATGTCATCAGGGTCCCAATGGCATCACATCTCATGTCAGCCATAAGCCCAACCCATTCTAAAATTAGGAAACCCAACAACTGTATGAATATAACTGGGATTCAAGGGTTGATTCATATTCATATATCATCACCAGCAAGCTATAAGCCAATCTTGATGCTTTAAAGCCAAACAGCCTAGGGGCTAATTTCTACTTTAGGCGAACTTTTAGGACATCTTCGGCCGAGTTAGTCAAAACAATAGATAAAACTTAAAATGCAAGCACATCATGCTCACAACTCGGCACATAACTACAAAACCTAGTTCCAGTTGAGTCATAGGGCCACCTTCAAGCTCATTCAACGTTTCATCAGACGGTTAAGAGATGGGGCCTGATATACAAGCCACGACTAAATAGCACTGACCGATCCAGCACCACCACTCTATATTGGTTTTGAGATGGGGCCTCATGTACAAGCCACGACTAAATAGCACTGACCGATCCAGCACCTTCACTCTATCTTCGTTTTGAACTCCCCGTGCAAGTGCAACCATGCTATATTTAGTGGTTTAACCAAACGTGTTTAAAATTCTGTGTTATTTCATCCTTGTCTATACAAAGTCTCATTTAACCATTAAAAAAAAAGAAGTCTCATTTAGCCTGCTCATAGGGCATATGATACGTTAACAGACTCAGATCTTAGCACAAAGGGTAGCAGCCAGTAGGCAGGGCGCGTCATTTCTGAAATAAGAAAACTACAGTATTTCCTTATCTGGATAACCTTGTCTGCGATCATGTGACTGGTACAAAAATAAGAGTAATAACCTTGGTAGTGATGAAAAGATCCTCCCTCTTGACAAGTCCAGTCTCGAATGCCTCTGCAAGCGCATCGCCAACTTCAGCCTCGTTTTGGTAGTCAGCTGCAAGACCAGACAGCAAGTCAGTCATAACTCGGTAGTAAATCATCCCCACGAACTCTCCGGGAAGGGCACTGTCAATTAAGACCTAGATCCGGACAGGTAGATGTGGAGAGGGGTAGAGAGGGCGGGCGAGGGCGTACCGGCGCAGTCGAAATGGCGGTAGCCGGCGCGGAGGGCGGAGTGGATGAGGCCGCGGATGGCGGGGGAGTCCATCCGCCAGACGCCCAGCCCCACCGCCGGCATCTGGTGCCCGCTGCTCAGCGCCAGCGCCGTCGCTGCCATCGCTCGCTTGCTGCCTCGCCGCCGCTTCTGGTGTGAGTCGGGTCGAGCCGGCGGGTTGCGTGGGCTCGCCGGTGTCGGAGATAGGAAGACGACGGAGGGCGGTACACACAGTTCAGTCAGCACTCGGCTCTACGGTGGCATCTAGTCTAGTCTAGGGGATAAAGAAAGAAGATTCTGCTGGACTCCTGGGAGTGAACTCTGGTGGTACATACGTGAACACGTGAACTAGAGGGAAATCATTTCATGTCAACTGTCATGGGAGTGTTTACATTAAATTTTCCATGGTCTTTTAAAACCTATCATGGTTGCTCAAAATTTATGTTGTTTTGTAGTTGGATTTGGAATCATGGTGATGTTGAACCAAACCAACACATTTCGTGATAGTGTAGTAAAAAATAGTACGGAGTAGTATTTTTTTTTTGAAGCCATGCTAAAGTCTAAGGATCAATTTGCATGGATATATAGACATGTTAATTGTTGTTGATTTAGAGACGGCGGGGATCACGGTGGAAGCATGTGCTAGCACGACATAGTAACTCAGGTCAAGGGGGAGGAAGTGCACGTCCACTACGAGTGGGAGGTGCACGTCTTCGATGTGCTCTACGGCGGTCTCACCGCACTTCACCATCACAATCATGTGTGTTTTTGTGGCCGTATGGCTCCTCCTCGTCATCTTTTGTGGTGCCTACAGCAGTTTGACGGAGTACACCTCGGCTGGGTCGCCAGAGATCTTGGTCATCATGCTCTCGTTGATGCCACTCATGGCGGCTTTTCCTCACGAGGACGTTGTCTCCCTGATGGTCACACTAGTAGAAAACGGACCTTTCGTCCAGAGCAAGATTTTGCTCTAGTCCCGGATGAATTTGGAACCGGGACTAGAGGGGGCTCTAGTCCCGGTTCATCGGCTGCGAGGCCGGCAGCCTCTAGTCCCGGGTGGTGGGAGAGCTCTAGTTCCGGTTCGTTATACGAACCGGGACTAAAGGGTTGGGGCAGGCCGCAGCTGCCGTGGGGACCAGCGCAAGACCCTTTAGAACCGGTTCGTATAACGAACCGGGACCAGCGCCTAACCCTTTAGAACCGGTTCGTATAACGAACCGGTACTAAAAGTTTCCCTATATATCTCCTACCCCAAGCTCCATTTTTCCTGCTCGAGAGCACACTCCATTTTTGCTCTCTTTCCTCTACCGAGCTCGAGTTAATCCCCATTTTTTCCCTACCATTTGTCAAGGTATTGGCGGCACCCATCTATCCAAGGGTCAGCAACTTCATCCTTTATTCCGGCGGCATTGCAAGTTTAGCTCATTTCGTTGCTAAAATTTAGCTCATATCATTTTTGTAGTGCTAGCTAGGTGTTTGATGAAATGCCAACTTAGAGAGTTCATTTGTTTTATATATGCAATTTGAGCTCTAAATTAAATTATGATTTGTAGGTTTTAGTGTCGTCCCGTCCCCTTCCTCACCGTCGTCGATCGCCCGCGCCGCCCTGTCGCCGGCACCACCTTGGTTAGTCTCTTGTTTTTATCTTTTTTTTAAGAAAAATTCTTACTTGTATGATTTAGATGCATAGTTATTAGTTGTATAGTTTTTCTTACTTCTAAGACTATTTGTTATATGTATAGTGTCATGGTTTTGATATCCGTCCCCGTCGGCCCTCGTCCGGTCTATGATTCAGATGTGGTATATTATCTTTTATATAACTATTTGTTTAATTTCGTGTTTATAACAATTATGCCGAACAACACTTGACATATATATATTCTTATCTAGGAGGTAGTTGAACCGGAAATTCCAACCGACTCTCTTGTCGAGATGCTAAATTTATTTGAAAAAGAAAACAATAATTTGAAAGAAAAATTGAAAAGAAGTGAAGAAGAGAAGATGGAATTGGAGTTGTATCTTGCCGATGTCGTCCATGATCACAAGATCAAGATGGATGCAATGCGCTTGAAGATTAGAAACATTAGAAACTATGCCTTTAATAGAGAGGCTTGGTATCATTATGCTGTTGGATCAATGGTTACCTTAGTTGCGATTTTGATCGCATTTGTTGTTGCATTTAAATGCATTACATAGTTTAATTGTATGTTAATTTCAATGTATGTTTTAATTATGAGAACTATGTATTACATTTGGTCAGTACTCTACATTGGTTTTAATGTAATGAACTTGTATTGATTAATTTGGTCACTAATCTGTTCATGATGTTGTGTGTAATGATGTTTTCCCTTCTTATGCACAAAAGGTGCTCGATGAACCGGCAATGGATGTACGATGACCGACTCTCTATCGAGTACATTCAAGGCGTGCGATCTTTTCTCAATGTGGCTGAGGCAAACGCGCGGAATGGTTTTATGTGTTGTCCATGCCGTGTCTGTCGGAATGAGAAGGATTACTCTTCCTCAAAAACCCTTCACATCCACCTTATTAAGTCCGGTTTCATGTCCGGCTATAATTGTTGGACCAAGCACGGAGAAAGAGGGGTAATGATGGAAGACAACGAAGAAGAAGAGAACGATGACAACTATAATTCTATGTTCCCTGAATACGGTGGTAATGCAAGGGGGGGAGCTGAGGATGAAGAGACACCAGATGAGCCCATGGTAGATGATGATCTTCGTCGGGCCATCGTTGATGCATAGAGAGAAGCAGAAAGTGCAAATGAGAAGTTGAAGTTGGAGCGCATGTTAGAGGATCACAAAAAAAAGTTGTACCCAACTTGCGAAGATGGCAACACAAAGCTCGGTACCACACTGGAATTGCTGCAATGGAAGGCAGAGACTGGTTTATCTGACAAGGGATTTGAGAAATTACTGAAAATAATGAAGAAGAAGCTTCCAAAGGATAACGAATTGCCTGACAGTACGTATGAAGCAAAGAAGGTTCTCTGCCCTCTAGGATTAGATGTGCAGAAGATACATGCATGCATTAATGACTGCATCCTCTACCGTGGTGAGGAGTACGAGAATAAGAATGAATGCCCGTATGCGGTGCATTGCGGTATAAGATCAGACGAGATGACCCTGGTGATATTGAGGGCCAACCCCCCAGGAAGAGGGTTCCTGCCAAGGTGATGTGGTATGCTCCTATAATACCACGGTTGAAACGTTTGTTCAGAAACAAAGAGCATGCCAAGTTGTTGCGATGGCACAAAGAAGACCGCAAGAAAGACGAGATGTTGAGACACCCCGCTGATGGGTCGCAGTGGAGAAAAATCGATAGAGAGTACAAGGACTTTGCAGATGACGCTAGAAACTTAAGGTTTGGTCTAAGTACAGATGGCATGAATCCTTTTGGGGAGCAGAGCTGCAGTCATAGCACCTGGCCTGTAACTCTATGTATCTATAACCTTCCTCCTTGGTTGTGCATGAAGCGGAAGTTCATTATGATGCCAGTGCTGATCCAAGGCCCGAAGCAACCCGGCAACTGACATTGATGTGTACCTAAAGCCACTAGTTGAAGAACTTTTACAGTTGTGGGGCGAAAAAGGTGTACGTGTGTGGGATGAGAACAAACAACAGGAATTTGACCTACGAGCGCTGCTCTTCGTAACCATTAATGATTGGCCTGCTCTTAGTAACCTTTCAGGACAGACAAACACGGGATACAATGCATGCACGCACTGTTTAGATGAGACTGATAGTACATATTTGGAGAAATGTAAGAAGGTTGTGTACCTAGGCCATCGTCGATTTCTTCCTCCTAAGCATCCCGTAAAAAAGAAATGCAAGCATTTCAAAGATACAGAGCATCGGAGGAAGCCTGTCCGCCGTACTGGTCATGATATATTTGGTATGGTCAAGAATCTAGAAGTGATCTTTGGAAAGGGTCCTGGCGGTCAATCTGTTCCGAATGACGCCACCGGACACGCGGCCATGTGGAAGAAGAAATCAATATTTTGGGAGCTACCCTATTGGAAAGTCCTAGAAGTCCGCTCTGCAATCGACGTGATGCACGTGACGAAGAATCTTTGCGTGAACCTGCTAGGACATTTGGGCGTGTATGGGAAGACAAAAGATACGCCGGAAGCACGACAGGACCAGCAACGTATGAAAGACCCAGACGACCTGCATCCAATGAAGACGGATAAAGGAGGTCTAAGTCCTGCCAGCTACACTCTTACGAAAGAAGAGAAGGAAATATTTTTTGAAGTCCTCAGTAGTATGAAGGTCCCGTCTGGCTTCTCGTTAAATATAAAGGGAATAATAAATATGACCGAGAAAAAATTTCAGAACCTAGAGTCTCATGACTGCCACGTGCTTATGACCCAATTGCTTCCGGTTGCATTGCGGGGGATTCTACCGGAAAATGTTCGACTACCCATTGTGAAGCTATGTGCATTTCTCAATGCAATTTCTCAGAAGATAATCGATCCAGAAATTCTACCACGGTTACAAAGGGATGTGGTTCAATGTCTTGTTAGTTTTGAGTTGGTGTTCCCACCATCCTTCTTCAATATTATGACGCATCTACTAGTACACCTAGTCGAAGAGATTGCCATTCTGGGTCCTGTATTTTTACACAATATGTTCCCCTTTGAGAGGTTCATGGAAGTCTTGAAGAAATATGTTCATAACCGTGCTAGGCCAGAAGGAAGCATCTCCAAAGGCTATGCAACAGAGGAGGTCATTTTTGTGTTGATTTTATTCCCGACATTAAGTCTATTAGTCTTCCTGAATCGCGGCATGAGGGGAGACTGAGTGGAAAAGTCACTCTAGGAAGGAAATCAATAATATGTAGGGACGGGCATTCTTTGACTCAAGCGCACTACACAGTTCTACAGAATTCCACCTTGGCGGCTTCGTATATCGAGGAACACAAGAATATTGTACGCTTCAACAACCCCGGGAAGCCTGACTACTGGATTAGACATGAACACATGGAGACTTTCGGCGGTTGGTTGCAAACACATCTCAACAATAACAACACTATTGAAGATCAGCTGTACTTGTTGTCTAGGTCACCATCTTCGACTATATGGACTTTCCAAGGGTACGAGATAAACGGGAATACATTTTACACGTTCGCCCAAGATAAAAAAGAGCACCAACCAAACAGTGGTGTCCGCTTTGATGCAACAAACAACAATGGGTCACAGGACACATACTACGGTTACATAGAGGAGATATGGGAACTTGACTATGGACCTACTTTTAAGGTCCTCGTGTTTCGATGCAAATGGGTCAAGCTGACAGCAGGCGGGTTAAAGGTAGACGAGCAGTACGGAATGATAACAGTGGACCTCAACAATCTTGCGTACTTAGACGAACCATTCGTCTTAGCCAATGATGTGGCTCAGGTTTTCTATGTGAAGGACATGTCTAGCAAACCGAGAAAAAATAAGCAAAAGAATACATCAGATGATGAGCCAAAGCGCCACATAGTTCTTTCAGGTAAAAGAAACATCGTGGGAGTGGAGGACAAGACAGACATGTCAGAAGATTATGATAAGTTTCATGAAATTCCGCCCTTCGCAGTGAAGGATGACCCAAGTCTCCTGTTAATTAATGAAGACTAGTTGAATTTGGCGTGGCGTCACGCCACGCCTTTGGTGATTTTTTTTTGTAGAATATATAATTTTTTGTTCGACAAAATGTTCGCTAAATTGTAATGTTCAAACTTTTTTTATCAATAGGTAGCAATTTTTGTGAGCATTTTTGATAAATTTTCTGTAATGTTCAAATATTTAGTAGTGTGAAATGGTCGAACATGTTTGTATTTCGGCGGGAGTATTTAATTTAATTTAGGGAAGATGCATTAGAATTACTTTTAAATAGTGATAACATTTGAATTCAAATTAGGGAAGGTGCGTTTGAATTAATTGCAAATAGTGACAACATTTGAATATTCCATTTTTTTCTTTAGCATACGCCGCATCCGCTGTATTTTAAAATGACCTAATTTGTCGAGATTTGTCGTCTATTTTATCGAAAATTTCACTAAATTGCTTCTTTAAATTTTGACTAATTGGGAAATGTTAAAATTCATTGGAATTTGTCGTCTACTTTTTCTAAAATTTTCACTAATTTGGAAGTGTTCATTTTTTGTATTTTCTGCCATAAGTAGGTTGCATATTTTATGTACTTTGGAAATCTTGAATTTTGTTGGAAATTGGTGTCGATTTTTATCCAAATTTCCAACAATTTAGAATATCTTTTTTTTTATTTAAGTCCACACAATTGTCTACATAGTTGGAGTGAGTGCATTCTTTTTTCTCAATTTTTTGCTGAAATAAACTGTTTACATATGTTTGTGACTTGTCATAATGAATTAGCATTTTTTTGTGTGATTATTTTTTGAGTTGTTGCTTATATTGTTCTAACGTGAAAATTTGTTTTTTTTTTTTTGAATTTGTAACATTTCTCCTTTTTTTTTGCAATTTGGATAAATTAGGTGGGTTGCAATTTGGATAAATTAGGTGAGGTCCACTTTTGTTTGTTGGCCATCAATGGGTTACATTTTTGTTTATAAGAATTTTGATGTAATTTTCATTTATATTTTTTCATTTTGTAGATTTGAAGTTGTTGATATTAGGACATTTATTATTTTTTCTGGATATTCTTTAGGGAATTTGGATCGGCATTTGGAAATTTTATTTTTTTAAATTTGAGTTGCGATGATATGCCATAAATAGTTGCGATGATATGCGATGAAATGTTTAACTTGAGTCTAAAATATTTGTTTATTATTATTTTGGAAAGTAATTCTATAATGAGTGGAAAATCCTACGTTTAGTCAACTGAATTTTACATTTTTTTGAGCATTTTGTATGTAGTCTAGTGAATGTCCGGGATTGAAAATTTTAGAAATGTAAGTTGGTTTGAATTGATTTTTAGGTATATTTTAAAAGTTCCAAAAGTGTTGGAAAAAATTGGATTTGGAATATTGCATAAACAGTACTTCCTTTTGTATTCTTTTTTTTTGTTTGAACAAAACCCGAAATTTTTCATATTTCTTTTATCTTGCGTAGATCATAAAAAAATATTCATTGAAATTAAATATGAACAGACCTTATATTCCATCGTTCAGTACGCCCCATTCGGGACGTTGTGTTTTGAAATGTTGAAATTCGTCGTAATTTTTCGTCCGAAGTAACTTCATTTTTTAAGCGAATATTTGAAGTTGTTGATATTAGGACATTTATTATTTTTTCTGGATATTCTTTAGGGATTTTGGATCGGCATTTGGAAATTTTATTTTTTTTAATTTGAGTTGCGATGATATGCCATAAATAGTTGCGATGATATGCTATGAAATGTTTAACTTGAGTCTAAAATATTTGTTTATTATTATTTTGGAAAGTAAATCTATAATGAGTGGAAAATCCTACGTTTAGTCAACTGAATTTTACATTTTTTTAGCATTTTGTATGTAGTCTAGTGAATATCCGGGATTGAAAATTTTGGAAATGTAAGTTGGTTTGAATTGATTTTTAGGTATATTTTAAAAGTTCCAAAAGTGTTGGAAAAAATTGGATTTGGAATATTGCATAAACAGTACTTCCTTTTTTATTCTTTTTTTTGTTTGAACAAAACCTGGAATTTTTCATATTTCTTTTATCTTCTGTAGATCATAAAAAAAATATTCATTGAAATTAAATATGAACAGACCTTATATTCCATCGTTCAGTAGGCCCCATTCGGGACGTTGTGTTTTGAAATGTTAAAATTCGTCGTAATTTGTCGTCCGAAGTAACTTCATTTTTTTAAGCGAATTTAAATGATGAAGTGTGTTTGTAGTCTGATATAGATCTTTAATTAATCTACTTTGGAAATATTGAATTTTGTTGGAAATTGGTGTCGATTTTTATCCAAATTTCCAACAATTTAGTATATCTTTTTATTTATTTAAGTCCACACAATTGTCTACATAGTTGGAGTGAGTGCATTCTTTTTTTTTCATTTTATTCGCTGAAATAAACTGTTTACATATGTTTGTGTCTTCTCATAATGAATTAGCATTTTTTTGTGTGATTATTTTTTGAGTTGGTGCTCATAATGTTCAAACGTAATTTTTTTTTTTTGAATTTGTAACATTTCTCCTTTTTTTGCAATTTGGATAAATTAGGTGGGTTGCAATTTGGATAAATTAGGTGGGGTCCACTTTTGTTTGTTGGCCATCAATGGGTTACATTTTTTGTTTATAAGAATTTTGATGTAATTTTCATTTATATTTTTTCATTTTGTAGATTTGAAGTTGTTGATATTAGGACATTTATTATTTTTTTGGATATTCTTTAGGGAATTTGGATCGGCATTTGGGAATTTATTTTTTTAAATTTGAGTTGCGATGATATGCCATAAATAGTTGCGATGATATGCGATGAAATGTTTAACTGGAGTCTAAAATATTTGTTTAATATTATTTTGGAAAGTAATTCTATAATGAGTGGAAAATCCTATGTTTAGTCAACTGATTTTCACATTTTTTTTGAGCATTTTGTATGTAGTCTAGTGAATGTTTATTATTTTGGAAAGTAATTCTGTAATGAGTGGAAAATCCTATGTTTAGTCAACTGAATTTTACATTTTTTTTTGAGCATTTTGTATGTAGTCTAGTGAATGTCCAAATATTTATCGAACTAAATACTCAAATATGTTTGTTTGTTGGCATGAAAATTTAATTTGTAATTAGGGAAAATTTATTTCAAATATTTCCAAATATTTGAAAGTACCGAAATTAAGAAGGAGAAGTTTATATTTACGATTTATTTAGATTTCAAAGTTGTTGAAAGTTGCTTGTATGTGAATCTGGAAGGGATTGAAAATTTTAGAAATGTAAGTTGGTTTGAATTGATTTTTAGGTATATTTTAAAAGTTCCAAAAGTGTTGGAAAAAATTGGATTTGGATTATTGCATAAACAGTACTTCCTTTTTTATTCTGTTTTTTTGTTTGAACAAAACCCGGAATTTTTTTCATATTTCTTTTATCTTCTGTAGTTCATAAAAAAAATTCATTGAAATTAAATATGAACAGACCTTATATTCCATCGTTCAGTAGGCCCCATTCGGGACGTTGTGTTTTGAAATGTTAAAATTCATCGTAATTTGTCGTCCGAAGTAACTTCATTTTTTTTAAGCGAATTTAAATGATGAAGTGTGTTTGTAGTTTTGACATTGTAAAAAATGTCTCCATTGTCATTTGTTTAAGGATTTGGAATATTGCATAAACAATACTTCCTTTTGATCATTTTTTTTCTTAAACAAAACTCGAAATTTTTGGTTATTTCATATGTTGACGAAGTTAATTCTGGTTATTTCCAAATTGTTTTCCATATTGAAATATTCAAATTGAGTCCATAATTAGAGGGCATGTATGGAATCCATGTTTTTTTTTCTTATTTGAAATGACATAAAGGTATGAATTGAGCCTTTACGTATTATTCGAAATGTCCAAGATTTGAAATATCTTGGAAAAGGTTTAAATATCAAGATATTTGTAAATATCTTGATATTTACAAATTGTTAGAATTTGGTCAGAAATTAATTGGAGCTGTGTTTGAAAAGTTATTTTTTAGTTTTTCAATTTTTTTAAGCAAAATGAAATATTGTAATATGTTTCAATTCTTCATTAACATTTGATTTAAGTTCGTAGTAAGTGCAAATGCACATTTATTGAAATCAATTCCATATGTAGAGAAAATTCATTCAGATTGCTAACTCACGTCGAATTTACCGTGCGAAGATGGCTAAAAAAAATCCTTATTTGTAATTGCAGTACATTTTTTTTCTTTCAAATTGTATACCAAATGTATGAGACATTTTGGCAATGTAGCTAATTTACACTCATGACTATCATGATTAGGTGAGCTAAAAAAATTCCGCATTTTAAATAAGCATGAATTTGTGTAACCTGTCAAATCTTTCCGTAATTGTATATGTTGTCCAAAAAGTTACAAAATTCGAAGGAAAAAATGTGGGGAGCTTCTTAATAATAGTAAAACAATTTAGTTACCATAGCATTTATGTGTCAATTTGGCAATAGTAAAACAATTTAGTTACCATAACATCGTGCCTAAGGAAATAATTATGGGTGTAATTAATTAAGGTAAGTTTCACTAAATCTAGAAACAAATTCATGTAAGTTGGGATGATAATGCAGAATGTCGCCGCGCCCATTGTGATTCAAATTATTTTATTTAACTCCATAATGGGAGAAAATGTATTACATGAGCATTTATTAAATTCAACTCCATAATTAGAGGAAATGCATTTAGATTATCTCCAATTTTCTACCAATTTGGAATGGGCAAATAAATTTGTATTTTACCATAGATAGGTCCATTTATCTACCAAATTGGAATGGGCAAATATATTTGTATTTTACCATAGATAGGTAGCATGTATTTTTCTGCTCATATTGATATATTTTTTATATTTTTCTGACGGTTGGATTTAAAGCCACTGATTTTACAAATTTAATCATTTTCTGGAGAAACAAAAAAATCCGACAGGTGGGTCCACGAATGACGTTGCGCTGACATCATCAATGGCCACAGCGGCAGCGGCCACGGCAAGCACGCCGGCGACGCGTCCGCGTGAGCTGGGATGCGCGCGTGGGCGCGGCTGATGCGCGTGGACGTGGGCTGCCCGAAGGTGGCGGCGACGCCGCTTGGGGGTCGTCGGAGCATCGCCGGCCTGCGGGCACGACTACGTCGATTCCGGCCAGCGTGCGGCGTTCCGGCAAGCGGCACTGGGAGAGGAAAGAGAGGACGCGACGGCGGAGCTTCCCGCGGCCTTCGATCTGAGCAGTGAGGGGCGGTGCGGCGGTGGAGCGCGTCGGCGGCCGTGGCGTCCTTGCCGCCGCGCGGGAGAGAGGAAGGAGAAAGGGGGATGTGCGGGCGGTTTTACACGAAGGACCTCAAAGTTTTCAGGAATTGCGTACAGGTCCCTATATGCAGTAAAACCTGGACCGCGGGTTCTATTAACGGGTTCGAGAGGGACCTTTCTACAAATCGAGCACGGACGTGCTATGCTGGCCGTCGGATCGCCGGCGGACGGCCGCGATCGCGCAACTGTCGCTACTGTTCCTCCCAACAGTAGCGCAAGCGCTCTCAGGCCGCGAAAGGGTCTGTCTTTTATATATAGTATAGATGCTCCATGGTTACGGCGCAGAAAAAACCCAAACACTAGATAGAGATGTTGTGATGTGTAATAATGTATTAAACCTTTTATGTAACTTCACCGTTGGATGTAAGCAGGGAATCTAAATGATTTGTATTCGGTCGATGAACTGAAGGATTTCTATATAGACCTTTATCAAATGCACACGGTTTCCCCATCATACAGCCCAATGGTGGCTCGTGAGTGCCTGCATATCAAATGCACCGTTGGGCTGTATGACGGGAATCCGAATGATTTGTATTCGGTCGATGAACTGAAGGATTCGCGCGCGAAAAAACGTCGCGGCCCAAAACAGAGCTTTAGCACCGGTTGTTCTACACAAAACACACGGTTTATATAGGGTCATGTGGCTGATCCAACACTGGTTTTGCCCATCCGGAAGCTTGCACATCCGTCTCGCGTCGTCGTGAGCAGCAAATCGACCTTCGATCCAAGCAGCCGCAAGACTTCTCTGATGATCTAACGACCGTCCCAAAAAGTATTGGGAATGTTGTAGATCATCAGAGCGCCTTGCATCTGCTTGGATCCGACCGAGGGGCATGGCTACCACTTCCACCACCACCACTCCCACCTCCTCGGCAATTCATCATTGTGTCACCCTAATCCAGTGGTTGGATTCAACCTACCTGAGGGCTTGTGTTTCCAACAGCATCGTTGTGTTGTCCTTATTCACCGACCTACAGGAGGTGGCTCCAATGGCTGGCCGACGAACAAGGACAAACACAATAATGCCAGGGAACATGCCAGCAGGTAGGCTAAATCCAACCATTGGGTTCGGTGGCAAAGGTAGACGCTCGTTGTGTGTCGTTCGCTGCAGGGACGTCGCTATTTATAGGCGATTAGAAGGTGTACCTGTGGATGAGGTGGGAGTGCAGATCCAACAGCTCACAAGCCCTCAAAAGAAACACACCCCTGATCCAACGGCTCACAAGCGCTTGAAAAAAACACACGATCCGTGTGCTTCTTTAGTCCCGGTTGGAGCCACGAACCGGTACTAAAGGCCCTGATCCAACATCTCACAAGGGCTTGAAAGAAACACACGATCCGCCGGCAGGTGCTCCTCTCCGCCGCCGCCAGCAGGTAGACCACCACCCGAATCTTCTCCTCTTAGCAATTTTATTTTGTTAGCAATTTTATTTAGCTAGGTTAATTAGTTAGCTATGTTAATTTTGTTAGCAATTTTATTAGGTAGGTTAATTTTGTTAGCTAGGTTAAACACTAACTCATTGCCATTTTACTAGTTAGGTTAATTTGCTAGATTTATTAGTTAGGTTAATTAGTTTAACAAAATTTAGTTTTAGTAAATAAAATTTTGTTAGAAGTAATTTGTTAGAAGATAAATTATTAGGCTATTAGCTATGAATTTTAAATTGTAGTTGCTATTTGTTAGAAAAAATTAGTGTTACCAGAAAATTGGGTTACAAAACTAGTGTTAACAAACGTTAGCAAAAAATAGTGTTAGCAAAAATTGGGTTAAAAAATTAGTGTTAGCAGAAAATTGGGTTAGAAAATTGGGAAAGATTCTACGAGCTGTCAAATTAGAAGCCCTAATAGGATTACATATGATGTCCGACATCATATGTAATTCCATTAGGGGTTTCTAATTTGATAGTTCCTGGAATCTTTCTCAATTCTGCTAACCCAATTTTACACTAGTTTTTTAACCTAATTTTTTAGTATTACTTTTGTATTATTACTTTTTTAGTGTAGAAATAGAAATTTTGACTTAGGTGTTTTTAGTTTATTGTTCTCGGCGACGATGTCCCTGTTGGACCAGAGGGGCGATGTGCGGGACTGGGCTCCGCCGGGCTGGCACTGGGAGTTGCTACCTTCCGGGACGCGCAGCTTGGTGAGGAATCCGGGTGATGTCGTCGACCCGGATCTTCTTTGGTGGCACTCGCGTGGGCCACGCTCGGTGCAGAGGGAGCCGGCCTCCGAGGAGGTGGTACGTCGCCGTATCAGGGAGGAGGACGAGCACGTCCGTCGCTACATGTATCTATTGGATAGGCATTATAGCAATAGCTGGTCGTTTCTTCAGAGGGTTCCTTATCATGTGAGCTATGATCCTGTGAGGGTTCCTTCTCTTTGGATGCGCAGCGCCGGCGCCGCAGCACCCCGGGGCTCAGGAACCGGTCGAAGTTAGTTTGAGATGTATTAGTGATATTGCTCGTGATGTATTAGGGTTAAAAAAATGGACCTGAGCTATGTAACTGGATTATTCTATATGTATATTACTGATACTTTTGCATATTTGATCAATGTTGCTTTTGTAAAATGAGGAAAACAATGTTCCCTACTTTGAATTATTCGGCTAATGCTAACATTGCTTTATCTTACTTTTGTAATAGTTAAGCAATGGATCCTTTCAACAGCAGAGACAATGAAGAGGACATTTTTGCCATTGTACAGCAATCCGAGGTCGATGGAGCAGAAGACATCGGAGCAGAAGACATCGGAGCAGAAGACGGCTCACAATTTTTGAACGAGTCCGGTCAGGGAATGGAGGTGGAAAACGAAGCGCAAACGAGCCATGAGTGCGATGACGACTCGGAAACTGGTGGACATCCGCCGTCTGGCGAGGTATATTAAGTCTCTATTGATCAGATGCAATAATAGAATTGTATATATATGTATTAACGAATGTTTCTTAATTTAGACCTCCGCATCGACCAAATCTGTTAAAAGTAAACGAGGCCATGCGAAAGGGATGGACAAAGATGAGCATCTCATAATCGAGGTCGTCTCTTCACATGGCCAACCGTTGCTTCCCAAGACGAACGCAAATAAGTTTGTGCATCAATGCGGAGTTGTTGTTAGGGACAACGTCATGATCAGCGTTCAGGAATGGCATAAGCTAAAGAAGCTAGAGGGAGTTACTTATGTCGACGACAGATTGAAAGATGATCTTTGGGACAAGCTAATTACACATTTCACCCTACCGGTCTTCGAAGATGACGAAGCAAAGACAATAGCCATGTGGAAAGCAGTCAAGCATTTCGCTCTTAAGAAGATGGCTGAACAATTCAATAAGTACAAGAACAGATTATACCGTGCGTATGTCAAAGATAAAGAAGCTCCAGATTTCACTGGCACACTTGAGAGGCAGCGGCCTCACTGGGACTCATTTCTGGAGTACAAGAATTCGGAACTAGCGAGGCAAAGGTCGGAAAAGAATAAGGAAAATGCAAAGAAAAAGCAATATCACCATAAGATGGGGACAGGTGGCTACAGATCTGCCGAGCCTAAGTGGGATCAAGCTGAGGCCGCCATGCGCGAAAGAGGGATCATTCCAGCTGGAGATTCATTGCCCCATAGGGCAAGAAATTTCTTACTTGGGCATGGGGTGGAGTATGACATGGAAACAGGAGAGTTAAAATATGATGAAAAGAAAAAAATCTAAACCCCAGAAAGCTCTTTTTGAAGCAATCGCCGAGGTTCAATCGAGAAAGTTTATTCCCGAGAGAGAGTGGGACGAGCTGACAAAGGCCCTCGAGAATCCTGAAAAGCCGGGAAGAACACGAGGCTTTGGACCAGATGTGTCGTGGAGTCTTGGGTTTCCCCAGGACCGTCAATCTTATAGAAGCCGAGCGAGAGCAAAGAAGAGGAGGGAGCAGGAGGAGGAAGCCCGGTTGAACAACCTAGAAAAACAGAACGAGGAAATACTTACTATCGTAAAGCACCAACAAATGCAAATAGAGGAATTGCGCGAGCAAAGGCCAACTCATCAGCTGCAGCAAGATAGTCATGAAGCCGGCCCATCATTGCGGAGAAGCTCAGTGGCTTCCACGGCGGTCGATGCTCATCAGGCACCGATGGATCGCTACCCGTGGATGATATCAGGGAGAAGACAAGTTGTGAGCTACATGTGGGAGTGAGGAACTTATCCTTCAAGGTGGCGGGCGGATATGCTTTAACTTGTGAATCTACAGCACGGTGGCATTGCAATGCGATTCCAGATGGCTACGGTCGTGTCGGCGTGGATCAAGTTCTACCCGGATATGAATCAATGGAGCTTGAAATTCCTGGAGCTGATGATGAGAGGACACTGGGAGACGTCGGGGGTGGTATCATTCTATGGCGCAAGAAATACATCGTGCTTCCTGGCTCGGCGCCAAGGCCACCATCGTCTCCTCCGAGTCGCCATTCGCCACCTCCAAGTCCACATGCTGACGAGAGGGACGACCACCACAACACGAGTCCATCTCGATCTCCGCCGCCGCATCACCCGACTCCTCAGCCGAGTCCGCCGCCTCCGCTCACTAAGGATCAGAGCCAAAAGAGGAAGCGCACCCCTTCATTTTCGATGGGTAACCGACACGGACCCTGACAGGATCCCCTGCCAAGTACCGCCGGCTCCTCCCGTCCGAGCTTATGACCGGACTCCTGAGGAAAACGCCGTGATCTTAGACGCCGAGGTGAAAAGACAGTTTGCACCAAAACAGCCCGAGGAAAAGCAAACATTTACCCCGGAAGCAAAAAAGTGGGCTAAGGACTTTCTTCAACATCCATCGCAATCTGAGATAAATAAGGCTGATGACTATTTGCGATGTATGAGGAAAGTTAGCGCCCGCCCAAAGAAAAGTAGTAGTGCCAGCGGGAAAAGTAGTAGTGCCAGCGGGAAAAGAGACGTTGCCCAGCTCGGACAACAGGCAAAACAGTCGATCTCCCCGCTCAACGTGTTATCCACTAATTAGGGCTTGGCGGCGGACATTATAGCTGTACCAGCCCATATGAGGGCGGTATTTGCTGCAGACGCTGGTATTTCTCTTACTCAACTGGAAGCGGGAATAGACGGCGGAGATATGGGGTTGGAAAGAGTATGGCCATGGATATACGGGAAGTCGCTGGTGCCACCTGATCAGATCAATCGTCTACCAACACAAATGCGAATACTACATGAATGGTACTTGGAAGTCGTAAAGGAAGACCGAACAATGATCCGTGTGAAAATTACAGAAGACCATTTCATTGGTAAAGACGAGATGACGATTGATTTTGAAGAACTCTATCAGTTATACAAGCTTGATGCCCTCGACTTGAGTATCATCAGTACCTATTGTCTGTAAGTGATTCCATTCATTTGTTTCCATAATAAAGTCTGTAGCACATCTCGTTTATTGCCTATAATTATGCTCACTACGCTATTTATGAAGAATGAAGAGTCATGAATGTGACGTCAAAGGAATATTTGACATTGGGTTCGTTGACCCAGTACGAATTAATGAACAATTTCTACTACAATTCCCTCAGGAAACGGAGAGGAACTTGCTAAGGTTTATACAAAGGCAACATTACAAAAAGAAGATACTGTTTCCTTACAACTTCGGGTAAGACTGTTACTGTCTTGCACACATTAATTTTTGCTTACTCGAATATAATTAGTTGCAACTGATGAGTTACCGACGTATATAAACGTGTCCGCAGCTTCCATTACATTCTGCTAATCATTGAAGTTGACGCTGCAAAAGTGGAACTCCACGACTTATTGGATACAGCCGAAGAGAAGTACCAATTCATTAAAGATGTGCTCCAAAAGTAATTTCAATCATTATCGCACTATATCGGTCTCTTTTGTTCATTTCCTGAGATATCAAGTAACTAATAACTCATTTATTCATTTTTTTTGCCGGGCAGGATTTGGAAAGCTTTCACCGCGAGGACAACTAGTGATTTTCATGTAGAGCTTTCGTTTCATAAAGTCAAGGTAAGTAGTACGAGCTAGGTCTGCGCATCTCTTTAATTCTAATTTCAATACCATTATATCATGCTTGATTATTATTTTATTGAGTTATATTCTCGTAAAGTGCGAGAGGCAGCCATCGTCATCCAATTTGTGTGGATTCTTCATTTGCGAGTGGATTCGCAGGGAGGTCAGTGAGCGGAATCCATCGAAATTTATAGAGGTACGTGAACAAATATATTCACAATTTTATTTTATTACCATTGTTGAGTGTCATTCATAATTATTATGATGATTGATATTCATATTGATCTCCTTCTTTTATAGTTGGATAAAATGCGGAGTAAACTGCAACCAAAGGAGCGCTTCATACCGCTTCAAGAGGAAATTGCGGGATTTTTGTTGAACCACGCCATAAATCCTGAGGGAAAATACAATGTCAACAAGAGGCGCTAGTCCTGGTTATGATCTCCATGTAATCGAATAGCTATACGGGCTTTTGCCCCGGTTGTGATATCGCTGTAATTAAAATTCTTAATTATCATAAAGAACAAATTATATTTTTATCAATAGATATTTCTTTTATGAACATTTTGATATGCTATGTGTATTATTCTGGTTTCTAATTAATTAGTTGTAAATTTGAGATTTGGCGGGAAAACAAAAAAGGGTGAGCCAGAGGCTGCCACGGGGGAAGAACTCTAGTCCCGGTTCGTATTACGAACCGGGACTAGAGGTCCTCGACCAGGCCCGCAAGAATGGACCACGTGGGGGGCCTTTTGTCCCGGGTCGTAACTGACCCGGGACTAGAGGGGGGGGGGGGGGCCTCTAGTCCCGCTTCCACAGTCCCGGGTGCATATCCGGGACTAGAGGCCCTCACGACCCAGGACTAGAGAGGCGTTTTCCACTAGTGTCATGGAGATTGAGATAATGTTCATCGAGAGAACGGGGCTCCATGTGGCCATCGAAATGGGCTACTATAAGTTTGATGATGCTTGTGGCACTCCTCAATATAATTCGTGTGATTGTTTTAGTGGTAATGGTTGTCGTGTACGTAGACTGTCTGGTTATTAGGTGTACCCAAGGTGTCCTTTTTCAATTTTTGGGTCTCCTTTTTCCTTCTTTTTCTATTGCAACATCCTGAAGTTTACACTGTAATTATAAGGTCACAATCCATGTATCCCAATAAATCACACATTTTAAAAGAAGATATAGCTTTGCCTTGTAACACTTTCGTGCAATATATACATATTCAAGCGGGAATACACACTACTCGGTAATTTCTGAAGAGCAGTGCTATGCGTACGACACTTTCCATATGATACTCATGCGACACTATAGGATCTTTCCGTCCGTGGGTGGCATCAAAAGGCAGCACACCATCAGATCCTGCATCGTCCAAGGACCAGACATGGAATTGTGGTACGCGCAACAGTTCCGATTCATGAAAACCTAAAGGTAGCAGGCCTTGTAATATTCATTCTTTAAAGAGTTATTGCATCTACAAAAGAAAGGAGAAACGGATAAATTCAGTACAACGATATCAATCTGCAGGAAGCCGAGATCGAAACACTACAACAAGGTAGCAAGCAGTGTGAGTGAGCAGTACGACACCTACACCCGCATTTAACTTTTCATTTTTCTAATACCAAATCATAAAAAAAAATACAAAAAGAACGAGTGTAGTGCAAGATTATACTATGTCACACACAAAAAAATGAGTGCCCTGCAAGATTACAACAATTGGTAGCAAATATATGTGAATATTGAATTCATCAAATTTATTAACCTCACTCTTCACATATCAATATAACTTTTGTACTATAACCTGTAGATTTTTTTTTCCAAATTTTCGGTATCCCAATAACGCGCAAAAGAAACGAGGGTGTGTAGGTACACCTTGCTTAGAAAAACCCATTTCATCAGCTACTAATCATAACCGGGAACATGGCCATCCGATGAGTAATGTCCCTTTAAGAGTGATCGATGCGTTTCCTGCAAGCTGCTCCCATCCTTCTCGTTTTCAGTAGTACATCAAGCTACTGATGGAGTGATGGTGACAGTATTTACGACAGCAGACGGTGACAGACCACAGACATGGTGCCACGAAGTTTCAACAAATGGCCGGCGACGTAGGATTGTATAGGAAGCAGCTAGCCACGTAGAACAACATGCCACGACGTCGTCGTCTCGTCGGTACCGTAGTGGAGATCATCGCCGGCGACTCAACCACCGAGAATAGTTCGAAGTTGCCAACCGCATATCAAAACCCATCACCTGCCTGCCCGGGCGTCTTCTCCTACCTTGACTGGACTCCGGCGGGCCATCAATTCGTCCATCAGCCGCCCAACATCGTCGTAAGAAGACCCACCCATCTCCACCGCGCTTCTCGCCGTCAAGCCGAGCTCGTTAGCCTTCTTCCGCATACCATCACTCTCCGCACCGTCCCCAATCAATCGCGTGATGGATCCAGCGATGACCTCGTGGGTGTCCATGGGCGACGCGTAGTCCCTGGCGCCGACGCTGACGCCCACCTTGAGCACCTCCACGACGAGCTTCTCGTTGTAGAACTGGTCGGCGTACCGCGGCCAGGTCACCATCGGCACGCCGGCGCTCACGGCCTCCAGCACCGAGTTCCAGCCGCAGTGCGTACGTCATGAACCCGCCGATGGCGGGGCGGTTCAGGATGAGCGTCTGCGGCGCCCAGCCTCGGATGAGAAAGCCGCGGCTGTCTTCTTCGACGTGTGCCGTCATCAGCTCGGCGAAGCCTTCCGGCATCCACTCCGACCAGTCGTCGGCGGTGCCCGCGTCGCCACTGATGACCCACACGAAGTTCTTGCCCGAGAGGTCAAGGCCGCGGGCGATCTCGCGCATCTCCGGCGGCGAGAACCTAGTTACCGTGCCGAAGGAGACGTACAGCACCGAGCCAGCCGGCTTCGTGTCCAGCCACCGGAGGCAGCTGTCCGCGATGCCGTCGCCCGGCGGGAGTGTGCTCGCGTTGGTGCCGAGCGCGAGCGGGCCCAGGAGCCACGCGCGGCGCCCGAGCGTGGCGTGGAAGTGCTGCACGTAGTCCGGCTCGAGCTCGCGGAAGCTGTTGAACACCTCGCCGAAGCTCCTCTGGTCGGCGGCGTCGTTGCTCTGGAAGAACGCCCACGGCCCCGTCTCCTTCCTGGGGTCCATCATCTGGCTCCGCCGCAGCTCGACGCGGTGCGGGAGCCCCGGCAGCGAGACGAGTTCGTCAGGATCGTCATCGTCAGGGAAAGTCGTCGTCGTCGTCTCCAGCGGGTTATTGCGCAGCATGCTCTCATTGCAGGACCGCGCGAACACGCTGGTGCCGAGGAACACGAGCCGCGGGACGCCGTGCACCGCGGCGGCGTCCACGGTCCAGCTAAAGAAGCCGTCCGACACGACGGCGTCGGGGCGGTGGTCGGCCAGGAACCGGTCGAAGGGCTCGAGGACCAGCTGCGTTGCGCGCATGAACCTGGCGCGGTAGTCCACCTGGAACGTGCCAAGGTCCATGGCGTTCTCGACGCCCGGCGGCAGGCCGACATCGGGGAATGGCATCAGGGAGACGTCGATCGCCGGCGAGCCGAGATTGGAGCCGTTGGCGCGGTCGACGGCGGGGTGGATGATGTCGGCGTAACTACTTATTAGGGTGGGAGCGATTGCCGTTATATGTTCGCTTTGGCTGTGTAGAAATGACAAGGTTTTAATGACAAAAATTCTTCTATTCTGCAGGTTACCTACCGTTGTACAGCTACACTCCGATTATGGTCGGTCCTACAGCGTGTGGAGCACTGGGTGCTGTTCTTGGAGGTTTCGTCGCGCTTGGAGGCGGCGGCCAGGGAGTTATTCTCCCGGCATGGATGGTCGCATAACCTGCGGATCGGCACTTAGTTACCATAGGCGGCCTTACAATTTCTCATGATGATATGTAATCCGCCTCTTTCTTTCTGTTGCTTTGGATATTCTGTACGGTTTTGGACTGTGTGCATCTCAGTTATGCAGAGCCCGGGTATAATGCTTAATACTCTTTAAGCAATAAATCCCTTTATAAAAAAAACTCACTGAAACTCCAAAAGTGTCTAATAAATCGAGATGAAGTGGGTAAAACTTTAAATTCTGGGAAACTACATGACCCATCTAACTCAAGAAGAATGCTTATGTGGACAACACATGGCACACACATATGAATACACCAGATCAAACATGAACAAATTTTGGATATGTCCATTCAACCGAGTCAAAATCCCCACCAGGACATCAATCACCTCTCAACACGTAACCTGCATCGTCCCACTATGTCGTTGTTCAGATAGTTCAACCCGCTCTTTCTCGTCGACCCTAAAACTCTATCCGTCGGTGTGAAGCCCCGCTCACCACCCTAGCTCGTCCACAACTGCCATGCGCGTGAACCAATGTCAATCTTCAAGAAATCCCCTTCTTTCAAGCAGAGGGTGACACGATGTGGGTAGTTGACATCATCTTTATTTTCATGTAAAATGGAATGTGAACCTTTTCAAGATTTCGAGGTTCGGTTTGGACCAAACAAAAGTTTAGGTTGAAAGGTAAACAAATTAAAGAGGTAAGAGATGAAAATCGGACTTTCTTCGGGATTCAACAAGCGTATAATAACATAAGGACAACTCCAACGTTTTGGTTCATTTCGGAGACGTCGCACACACTTGTCCGCCGGCCACGCCCGTCTGATCTGGCCATGTCACCCAATGACGTCCCCCATTTGATTCGATCATGTACGTGGGGCTAATTTAAACATACCTATAGTTCAACAAAATAACCGGGGCAGAGTGTTGCTTCCTGGAGGTTGTTGTGGCGTTGGTTGCAGCTCTGGCGGCATCCTTTCGCCGAGCTCTCTCCGGCAAGGCGTACTTCTTCTGCACTACAGCGTTTCTTGCTTGGGGCTACCTGGTGCCTGTCTACAGCTCTTGTGGTCAGTGGCGGTGCTCGTCGGTGCCCACCTGTAATCTCCTCGGCGTCCCTCTCGTAGGCTTCCCTGTTGAGCCTGACTGCAGCCTTGTGGTCAGTGGCGGCGATCGTCGGTGGTCGTTTGTAATCTCCTCGGCGTCCTTCTTTGAGGCTTGCTCCTGTTGAGCCTGTCCATCCTGGTGGATAGTGGCGGTGGTCTTCGGTGTTTACCTGTAATCACCTAGTAGCTCTGTTTTGTGTGTGTGTGCAGTGTGTGTTGTATGCTGGGCTCAGCACTTTGTATCTTGTTCGCCGTTTGGCGTTATTAATTTAACGTCGGGCCTTCTGGCCTTTTATCTAAAAAAAAAAAATTACACAAAATGGCTGTGAGGAAACGGCAACGCCAGCTATATGAGCTAAATTCTAAACATTGTGGAGACGACGCGGACTATTTTACACAAAATTGGCCACCAGGAGGCGGGTCCAAGGATTCTTCATAGAGAACTGTCGTGACCATATTTTCCATGTGGTAACATGGAATTTTGATAAAGATGGCTCAGTTATTATGTATAAATCATAATATTAGGGAGTAAGACGTAAGTAGTTGTGTAATGATCCATAATCCGAGTGCTTGTATTACCAAGTCTATTGGTTATCGTATCAGTAACCAACGCTCGTCAAGCTAAAAAGAACTAGAGCGGCGGCTACTAGGGTTTACCCTAGCCGCCGCCGTCACTGCCGTTTGCCGCCTCTGACATTCGCTCTAGCAGTGGGAGGGGGTGGAGAGCTTGGACTTGCGCTCGACACTGTTACAAGGTCCCTAATGTTAGATTTTGGTTTTGGTCTTCATAGCAGCATCGGCGTGGTGGTGGCAACGATGGCGTCTTGGAATAAGCTTATGGTGTTTTGGTTTTCATAATTAGGTCTCTCCGGCCTCTCCCTACATCGTCAACGTTTCTGACATCGGCAAAGGAGCAGTTAGAGTAAGTGTTATCAGATCAATTGGTTTCTATGGATCTTGACAGTTGGCATGTCATTCAAGAGAAGTTGTTCGCTGGTCTATGGTGGGACAGCTTCTATTCTTCGTTCATTTGGATCTATGGTAAGGTCCGATTTCTCCAACCCTCTGGATTGGTGGTAGAGGATTATAAGCCTGCGCTACTGCTTGGGCGTGTACCTAGTCATTGTTCAATCTGTGCTTATTCGATCTCGTCGTACGCGGCAGGTGGCTATTGCGGTCTTCAAAGTCTTGGTTGGCGAGGGCATATGCCGTTAAACCAATCCTTTGTTGCTTGTTGAGTGTATGTTTCAAACTCCGTCATTCGGCGATCGATGCGAGGAAGAAGACGATCAGTACGAGGTTCATTGTATTTCTATTGACTTCGGGTGTTTTTCCTAAATTTTTTTATTCAATCCATATTGTTGCATTAATGTTCACTTTTTTCCTAATTTTAGTGATAACTACCATATTTTTCATGTGGTAACATGGATTTTTTTAAAAGTTTTATAATAATTTTCTTTTCTAACAATTGGAATTTTTAGACAAGTTTTCAGTGAGTTTTTCAAGTACAATGACATCTTTGTACTGGGTGACTAAAAAGTACAATAACGGTGTCGTTGGAGTGGCGTGAAAGCACAATCACAATGCAACGGTTGAAATAAACTTGAGAGACCTTGACAATGCACGATTGCATTGGACTAATATGCTGACGAAGAGAGCCGGCGATTTAACGGGATGTTAACAAATAAGAAAGGGTTCAAAGTTGCCAACACGTTGGATCAAACTCGATGAGATGCCATGGCCCATGGTGTCTCATGCATTATTGACGGAACTCCGCCGGCGGGCCATCAACTCGTCCATCAACCGACCAACATCATTGTACGATGATCCACCAGCGTCCACCGCGCCTCTGGCCATCACACTGAATTCCTTAGCCTTCTTCTGCATAGCGTTGCCGTCGTCGTTGTCGTCGCTCATCAATCTCGTGATCGATCCAGCGATCACCGCGCCGGCGATCACCTCATGCGTCTCCACGGCCGTCGCGGAGTCCCTGGCGCCGACGCTGACGCCCACCTTGAGCACCTCGACCACGAGCTTCTCGTTGTGGAACTGGTCCCCGTGCCGCGGCCACGTGACCATCGGCACGCCGGCGCTCACCGCCTCCAGCACCGAGTTCCAGCCGCAGTGCGTCACGAAGCCGCCGACCGCCGGGTGTCTCAGGATGAGCGTCTGCGGCGCCCAGCCTCGGATGACGAAGCCACGGTCCCCACGTGCCAACATCTCGGCGAATCCTTCCGGCATCCACTCCGACGAGTCGTCGGTGCCACTGATGACCCATAGGAAGTTCTTGCCGGAGAGGTCAAGGCCGCGGGCGATCTCGCGGAGCTCGGCAGAGGAGAAACTGGCGAGCGTGCCGAAGGAGAGGTACAACACCGAGCCGGCCGGCTTCGTGTCTAGCCACCGGAGGCAGCTGTCGTCGGTGCTACTGCCTCCTGTCGCGGCCGCATCCCTGCTGGCGGCGGCGGCGAGCGCGACGGGCCCGACGAGCCACGCGCGGCGGCCGAGCGTGGCGTGGAAGTGCTCCACGTAGTCCGGCTCGAGCTCCCGGAAGCTGTTGAACACCTCGCCGAAGCTCCTCTGGTCGGCGGCGTTGTTGCTCTGTTGGAACGCCCACTCCTCCGGCTGCTTCCAGGGATCCAGCATCTGTCTCCGCGTCAGCTCCACACGGTGCGGCAGCCCCGGCAGCGAAACGAGGGCGTCAGGGTCGTCGTCGTCCGGGGGGCAAGCCTCCAGCGGGTTGTTACGGAGCGTGCTGTCGCTGCAGGACCGCGCGAAGACGCTGCTGCCGAGGAAGACGAGCCGCGGGACGCCGTGCGCCGCGGCGGCGTCCACGGACCAGCTGAAGAAGCCGTCGGACACGACGGCGTCGGGGCGGTGGTCGGCCAGGAACCGGTCGAAGGGCTCGCGAACCAGCTCCATCGCCTGCATGAACTGGGCACGGTAGTCCACCTGGAACGTGGCCATGGCCATGACGTTCTCCACGCCCGGCGGGAGCCCGACGTCGGGGAAAGGCATCAGGGAGATGTCGATCGCCGGGGAGCCGAGGTTGGCGCCGTTGGCACGGTCGACGGCCGGACGGATGATGTCGGCGTTGACGGGCGTGGTGAGGATGGTGCACCTGGTGCCGCGGGAGGCGAACACCGCGGCCATGTCGGCGACCGGAAGGAGGTGGCCGGGCGCGAAGAAGGGGAAGAAGAGGATGCGCAGCGGCTCATGTCTCATAGCCATTGGTGCTCGTGTGGTTGGGCTCTCTGCTCCAGTACTGGACACGGGAGTAATTTGGTGGCTGTTATAAAGGCACAGCTTTGCTAGCTCGTGTCGTGTCGTGTCGTCTAGATCAATTTCGTTTCCTCTGGACCAGATCCGAGTGTTTTTCTTCTGTTTAACAATGACCAATCTTACCACGTGGTACACGTGGTACGCAACCAAAAAATGACAAAACAATGACCAATCTTTTTTTTTAACCGGAAGCAGGACCTCGAAGGACCCCGACAGGTTCATTAAAACATCGTCGGTGGAGTATATTTACATACAGGACCTTGAGAGAAAAGAAAAATTACAACTAGGCCCATAACTTTTGCACCAACGACCCCGGAATAAAAAGAAGAAAAGCAATCGAGTCCAGGTCGTCTTCCAGCTTCTTCCTCCACCGATCTCCTGACAACGCATCCACCCGCGATCAACCGCAGCAAGTCCGGGGACGTGACCACTTGGAGTGCATGCTGAGGCAGAAGCCAGCCACAACGGAGCTAAAGAGCCTCCAAATTGGCACAAAGGNGGGGGGGGGGGGGGGGGGGGGGGGGGGGGGGGGGGGGGGTGGGGGTTGTCGTTCTTGGACATATAGGGGTAACAATTCCCGTGATGCTCTTACAAATTCGCTTTTTTTGGTTGCCTGGAAACATACATATTTGAGGTTCTTAGGCCAAACGGCCAGAAAATAGGAGCTCTTGCTTCCAATGTGCAAATTTTCAGGATAACACCAAGAGTATCATCAAAGTCTAAATTGGCAGATTGTCGAGTTCAACTCATATACTATCCAAGTTCACCGGTAAGCTAAAACATAATCCGGTTGAGTCATTGAAGATGATAAGGGCTAATCAAACTGTAAAAAAGCTATGAAGGAGAAGAGTATGGCGGAGGATAAATATTTATTACTTTTCACCAGGAAAACCGTAGGGGTGTCCCCTACGGGAAGGATCATTATTTAGTTATACTTTTGAAGATTTTGTTCACATGATCAAATTATTATTTTTTCAAATGGGATCGACGGCCTCAGACGACGCAGAGGACCGCCGGAGGCAATGATAACTCTAGGATGGAACTGCCAGGGGATGAAAACTTTCCCGGTAGTTGTGCGCTTCTGGCCGGATGTCAAGAGGCAAACAAATCACATGTAATGTTTCTTGTTTGAATCGTATTTGAATAAAGGGAAGGCAGAAAAATTCAAGTGCAAACTGAAGTTGATAAAATGCTGATCCATGAGAGCAAGGACGGAGTGGTGATCTCAATTTAATGTGGGAGGAAAGAAATCAAAATTGTTGAGAAAAGGGCGGAGAAAAACTTTATCGAAATTATTGCTGAAGGAGGTGAAGTATGGCGCCTCACTGGATTTTATGGGAGCCTAGTTGGGAGAACAAATACAAGTTGTGGTAATATATTCGTGACCCGCATTCTAATTTGAGCATGCCATGGTTGATGATAGTAAATTTTAATGAAATCTCGTTCTCGTAGGAAAAGAAGGGAGGTGTGCCTCTCGCTATGTGCTACTCCCTCCATTCCGGGTTATAAGGATGGAGAGCCAATTCAGCAATACCAAGACGCCTCTTAACCAAGGTTTTGGATACCAGATGTAAAAAAAAATCCCGAGGGGGGTCGGGATTTCCGGTTACCGCGGTTACCGGAAAATCCCGACCGGTTACCGAACGAATTTGAAAACCAAAATTCAGAAATTCAAAAAAAAATGGTTAAATTTTGGTAATTGTTTTTTCAAAATACGTTAAAATTCAAAATTTTCAAAAATTTCGGGATTTTTTGTCCGGTATGATCATTTCCCGGGGGTGGTCGGGATTTGCGGTTACCGACCGGTAACCGGAAATCCCGCCCGGTTACCCAAACCATGCTCTTAACTACTCCTCTAATTTTGTGTAAAAAACCTCACTCACTAACTTTTATTAATACTCCCAACCAATAGACTTTGTGCGCGGCTAAAGAGGAGTGCATGCATTGGCTTGCATGCAATTAATTATGGGTTTACGAGTTAAATCTCGCCATGAATTAAGAACATTTATTGCTCAACACTTATAACGTCGAACAATCTATAATCCCGAACGGAGGGAGTATATGAAAGCATTCCAGGATTATCCGATGGCTTGTGATCTTCACCTGATGTTGCGACGCTCGATATGATGCAGGAGTAAGGAGGGGGCAGCGAAGGTTCTCGGCGAGCCTGTCCATCCATGGATGAGTAGCAGGATGTATGCGGCTTCCTCTCGAGCGTCTGTGAAGGACACTAAAAGGGGTGAGCCCACCTTCCTCCGCTAGGTGTAGGTCCTATGGAGTTGGTAGGGTTTCGCGAATGACGAGGGAGCGCCTGATCCTCCCTCTTTTATGGTGTGGATCAGAAGGACCGGCGGCGGCGGGATGCCATCTCGCCGTGTCGAGGTAATCTGGATCAGGAGTTGACAGCGTTGTCTCGCACGAGAAGGGAACATGGAGAGAGGGGAAATACCGAGCGATGGACGAACCTGAAGCGAAACGCGTATCGGCAGAAGAAGGAGCCTTCCGTATTTTTTTCAGGTGGTCGAGGTAGAGATGTTGCCGAGTATCTTATTCTTTATTGTTTGCCGAGTGTTTTTCAGAATACTCATTATACAACGGTTTACCGAGTATCTGTGGTTTGACACTTGGCAATTGGTGAATATGTCGGCAGCAACTCGTTTTCTAGGGTTGTAGAGACGTAGTTTTTCGGACGCTCACTTGGCAAAGATTTTGGCACTAGACAACTTTACCGTTTCAGGGCTTGTTTGGCTGTCCGGGTTAAATAGCACCAGGAAAATAATCCCGGCCGGGAATCTAAAGAAACAGGTGTAAAACTTCGGGATTTTATTCCCGACCTCCGGACTAGGGGAAAATTCTCGCCGGAAAAAGGTCGGGATCCCCCTAGGATTGCAGTTACCAAACAAGTCCTCAGTGGTCGCATAAGAACCAGACCTTTGCATGCAAATCATCATCATACATACTACTAAAATACGTAACTCCTAGCCTCGCATGCCGAAAATGCTAAGTCGTCGTGTATGGAAAGGAAATTGGGTCGATTTCCTAATTCGTTTTACTCAAACAGTTGGCCAATATTCCATGAGATAAATCTTCTTGATCCTGTTATAAGTAGGAGTACATTCGGGACTGGGATCCAGTGCCTTGCTCACAGCAAGGCACGGTGTACCTTGCCCCCTTCCATCCACCATTCATCTTCCATCCAACGGATGAGATTTATCTAAAAATGTAAAATCGAACTATAAACATTTTAAAAAAAATTGAAAAAATCCAGCAGATTGTATATGGTCCGATTTGTAATAATAAATTTTTTCACTTTATTTTAGTAAGTGGTTTATCGTTAAATAGCTTTTCATATTTTGATCTTAAAAAAGCTATTAAATCATAAATGAGTGATCCAGTTGACACGAAATTTTCAGAGAATAGACAAGGAATCATGTACAGCCTACTGGAATTTTTTTCAAAATTTTTAAAAAATGTTTGAAGTTCGAGTTGGGGCAAGGTACACCGTGCCTTGCTATGAGCAAGGCACTGGATGCCAGTCCGTACATTCGATCCTCGGCTCGCCGGGTCCGTAACTAACCCCACGAGATCCAAAGGATTTAAACGGTCTCCGCGCCGTTTACGCCGGCCGGTGCATGCAGCAGCGGCAGCACAGCCACAGATCGATCGAGAGTCCTCGTCTTCGTGGACTCACTAAACCCGCCGCGGCCACCTCGCATATAAATACGCGCCCCCCTCCCTCAGTCCATCCTCTACCAGCGGCCCGCAGCAGATCGATCATCCATGGCGGCCGTGAGATCCACGATGGCCTCCATCGCCATCCTCCTCTGCGCGCTGCTGCTGCTGCTGCTCGCAGTCCAGCCCTCCGCGGCCGAGAAGCGGTCCTACGTCGTGTACCTCGGCGACCACGCGCACGGCTCGCAGCTGCACGACCTCGCCGCCGTCGACCTGGCCGCGCTCGAGGAGAAGGCCGCCGACTCGCACTACGAGCTCCTCGCCACCGTCCTCGGAGAGTAAGATATATAGCGATCGATACGTGATCGATTCGATTCGAAGAGGTTGCCGGTCGTGATCGGACTTGTGATCGATGATCTGTTTTCGTTGTCGCAATGTATGTAGCAAGGCGAAGGCGCAGGACGCCATCTTCTACTCGTACACCAAGCACATCAACGGCTTCGCCGCCAACCTCGACGCCGCGGAGGCCGCCGAGATCGCCAGTGAGTGATCTTACTCCCTCGCCGCCCGGCCGGCCGCTTAACCCGTGGATGGACGCGTAATTAATTTGCTTCTAAATGTCTGATCGCCGATTGATTCATTAACCGCATGCTGTGATCAAATCTGCAGGGATCCCTGAGGTGGTGTCGGTTTTCCCGAACAGAGGGCACAAGCTGCACACGACGCGGTCGTGGCAGTTCCTCGGGCTCGCCGGCCCCGGCGGAGTCCCGCGCGGCGCGTCGTGGCGGAAGGCCAAGTTTGGAGAGGGCGTCATCATCGGCAACCTCGATACCGGTATGCAAACGGATTACACTCTCCGATAAAGGAATCTAATATATTGATGCACAATCTGTGCACAACCGCTTAGCAGTAACCAGCACAATGACAAACCTAGTCGGTCTGTTTGGCAATGTAACTATATTCCGGGTAACTCTATCCTATATATCCTATACGAGATATGCTCAAAACAACAACAACAACAAAAACTCCTTGCATATCCGAGCTAGCCGAGAATTAAAATAGAGTTATCAAACTTGTAAACCGTTGGATTGCATCGTGATTTCGTGCTGTCATGAGAATTGCACATGAGTTATAATTGTGCTTCTCTGAGTTGCACATGAGTGTCGACTCAGTCGACTGAGAATTAGTTGCTTGCTCCCTTATCGTAAGCGCATCTTTTTAACAAGATCGGCGCTGTCCACTAGACAACTACCTCTAGCTGATTAGTAAATGTGGAGGATGCTATGTCACGGTGTGTTGTTGACTTGTGCCTATATATGTAGCAATCAACCCATTATCTATGTATGCATGGTTGGTCTTTGATAGATCGAGTTTATATATATAGGACCATCCAATGATTCGATAGTGGCTTCCATCTGTACATGCAAGTGCATTCAACCATGCTAGATGCTACCATATCCCTACATTGCTCCATATTTTCTGGACATAGTCATCATAATGCAGATGAAGTCAAAGGATCATTCCCTAGGAACCCGGCCGGCTCCTATTTGGGCGCTGGAATTTCCTACCGATTCTCGTGGAGAAGTGAACAAATTTTAAATTCGTGCTCTTAAGAAATGCACGTCGTAGAACTATTTGGTGAACGTGTCCTTGGGATAGTTTCGTTTTCTTATTTGAGTTTGTCGTTATGATTGAGTTGAATTTTATTAATTCATACTGATATGATATCTACGCTTGTGCTGTATGGATGTGAAGGTGTGTGGCCAGAATCAGAGAGCTTTCGGGATCATGGGCTGGGACCGGTCCCCAAGAACTGGAAAGGAACATGCGACAAAGGCAAAGATGATAAGTTCCACTGCAACGGGTAACAACCTAACGAACTAAACTGAAGTTTTGTTTGATTTTTTTAACTAAACTGAAGTTGTATACTAATTGCATCCACTGTTGTACTGCTAGTTAGCTTAAGAACTATGTTCATTTGGAGTAATGCATGGATGTGTCTCTTTCAGTTCCATGCTAGGCGTGTTTATTGTTTGATCCATATGTAGTGCGTCAGTGCGTGTGTGTGTGTTCGATATCAAAAGTTGATGTGCTTTTGTGTAGTGTAGCACTAGCAAGTCGGTTGAGAGCTGAGACCACCACCAGCTGATGCTTACGATGTCGTATCCTGGCAATAATAGATCGGCATGCTTGCATCCATGATGCTCTTGGCCCTATTCTACAGCGAAACAACAGCGAGATATGGTGTCTCCCAACCGTCCATAGGCTTCCGGGAATAAAATATTAGCTAGAGAAAAAAAATGTTCATACCTTATTCTGAATAATATCAGAGTATGGAATCAAGATATTTTTCGGACACAAAATAGGCCTAGTCAAATTCACTCTAAAATTTGAAGACAGAAAATACCTTATGGAGTACTCACTTGCCTTAGTCTATGTCTATAGGAATAAATTAAGCTAATTACTTCACAGTTGTAACTTGTAAAAATAGATACAGCTAGGAACGGCAACCAAGGACTAGAATGATCATGTAAATATTTTACCAAATGTCACATGTACATAATTCGTGCGTATAATTATTGACAAGTTTCAAATTTTGGCGCGCATGCAGGAAGCTGATCGGCGCCCGCTACTTCAACAAGGGGTACATATCAGGCGGCGGCGAGCTCGAAGGCTCGGAGTACCACACGCCGCGAGACAGCGAGGGGCACGGCACGCACACGCTATCCACGGCCGGCGGCGCCCCCGCGCCCGGCGCGAGCGTGTTCGGCTACGGCAACGGCACGGCCCGCGGCGGCTCCCCGCGCGCGCGCGTGGCCGCGTACCGCGTCTGCTACAACCCGCCCGTGAACGGCAGCTCCTGCTACGACGCGGACATCCTGGCGGCCTTCGACGCCGCCATCCACGACGGCGTGCACGTCCTCTCCGTGTCCCTCGGCGGCGACGGCGAGGCCTACGACTACTTCGAGGACGGCATCGCCATCGGCTCCTTCCACGCCGTCCGGCGCAACATCTCCGTCGTTCTCTCCGCCGGCAACTCGGGCCCGAAACCAAGTTCCATCTCCAACGTCGCGCCGTGGATGTTCACCGTCGGTGCCAGCACCATGGACCGCGAGTTCCCGTCTTACGTTGTCTTCAACGGCACAAGGATCGAGGCGCGTCTCTTCACTCGCTCACATCGACGAGATTAAGCACAACTATTCTTTCTGGAAATTAATTAACCAACATTTTTTTTTTGGATCAATGCAGGGGCAGAGCCTTTCAGAGACGGCGCTCAGTGGAAAGAAACCTTACCCAATGATCGACTCCGCGCAAGCGGCAGCTGCCGGAAGATCGCAGGAGGAAGCGTACGCATCAATCTCTCTCTAGAATCTAAATTAGATGATTATTATACTTTGATTGTTAATGATGATTAATGCATGTGAGTACGTGTGTTTTGCTATTGCAGGCAGATTTGCTTGCAGGGGTCTCTAGACCCGAAGAAGGTGAAGGGGAAGATCGTGGTTTGCCTGCGAGGGTCGAACGCGCGTGTGGCCAAGGGCGCGACAGTGTTTCAGGCAGGTGGCGCCGGGATGGTGCTCGCCAACGACGCCAGCTCCGGCAACGAGGTGATCGCCGACGCGCACGTTCTCCCGGCAACACACATCAAGTTCCGCGATGGCCTTCTCCTATACTCGTACCTCAACTCAACCAAGTAAGCAGACCAAACCATACAGAATCTCCATTAGTTTCGTCCCTGCTTTTGACCTCAGTTCATGGAACTTATATGGACATATGTTGAGATGATGATAATGATTATGTGATTAAGGTCTCCGGTGGGGTTCGTGGAGAAGCCGGTGACAAGCCTGTTGACGAAGCCGGCGCCGTACATGGCCGCCTTCTCGTCGCAAGGTCCCAACCCGGTGAACCCAGAGATCCTGAAGCCCGACATCACGGCGCCCGGGGTGAGCGTGATCGCGGCGTGGACACGCGCCGTGTCCCCCACGGAGCTCGCCTTCGACGAGCGCCGCGTCGCCTACACCACGCAGTCTGGCACGTCCATGTCGTGCCCGCACGTGTCCGGCATCGCGGGGCTCATCAAGGCGCTGCACCCGGACTGGAGCCCGGCCGCGATTAAGTCGGCGATCATGACGACGGCCATCGACATCGACAACAAGGGAGAGTCCATCCTCAACTCGTCCTTAGCGCCGGCAGGGCCCTTCGGCCACGGAGCCGGACACGTGTGGCCCAGCCGCGCCATGAACCCGGGCCTCGTCTACGACCTCGGCCCGGAACAGTACCTCGACTTTCTCTGCACGCTCCGGTACAACGCCAGCGTCTTGGCCATGTTCAATGGCGTGCCGTACAAGTGCCCCCAGAAGCTTCCCAAGATCGAGGACCTCAACTACCCGTCCATCACCGTCGTCAACGTGACCGCCGCCGGCGTGACGGTGAAGCGCACGGTGAAGAACGTGGGATGGCCGGGGAAGTACAAAGCGCTGGTCCGCCAGCCGGCGGGAGTGCACGTGACGCTGCGCCCGGACGTGCTGGAGTTCGGGAAGAAGGGGGAGGAGAAGACGTTCGAGGTCAAGTTTGAGATCAAGAACGCCACACTCGCAAAGGACTACTCGTTTGGCGCGCTCCTCTGGACCAACGGAAAGCAGTTCGTCAAGAGCCCCATCGTCGTCAAGACAGCGGCTTGATCGAGCAACAGGGATAGAATCGACTCTGGGATAGATTAGGAATTAATTACGCGGATACAGAAACGTTTTATTTGTAATGGTGCCTCTGGATTAATAAGTGATTTAGTAGATTTCCACAATGTATATATCGTTACGCTAAGCCCACTAGTAACTACTCCCTCCGTTCCACAATATAAGATGTTTTAGATATTTCACATGTTGTCTAGATTCGGACTAAAAGAATGGAAAGTGGGTGAACACATATACTAAAACATGTCTAGATACATATGGTATAAATACGAATGTGGAAAAAGCCTAAAACATCTTATATTATGGAACGGAGGGAGTATAAGCTCTGCTGCCGAATGTAGGAATTTGAGCTAATACTCCTGTTGGGGTGGTACCAGCGCCCGCCCCTCCCCCGCAAGGCAGGGGAGGGCCGATGAGGACTGAGGAGGCACCCGCAAGGCAGCAAGAGTGTGACCAGCCGCACACCCGCGAGACACCCCCCCCCCCCAGGGCGCATGCAACCCGCGGGTGATGCACAGTGAGGAGTCGGGTCGCCATAAGCCGACGGAGCCAGGGTAATCCCGGTAGAAATATTCCTACCAGATACCCGAAAAAGGACCGGTGTACCCCTCTGTGTGTGTTGTAGCCTAAAGGGCAACTCTGTAATTTCACACCCCAGGGTGTCTTTTCCTATAAATAGAGGTGACCCCCACCCTTATGGAGGATCACAATTCCAAAACCTAATAGCCTCTCATTCACTATTTAGCCTCATTCACTTTGTTTGTGGTCATCAGGCCACCGTACGACGTGGGCGGGTCTCACGCTATCGCAGGTCTCCGCCTCGGGTTCCCTGTGCATCTGCCGTAGGCCCCTAACACCTTACGGGGGGTGCCTCAAGTGTATTGTCTAGCCTCCTTGCTACGACAACTCCCATCTACGGCAAACTACCGAAACCGACTTGAATACTACACAGGCTGAAGGGCCGGTGTACTCGAGTGAAAATAAGGAACTGACACCAAATATCCAGTTGGCCAATAAAAATCGATTCTACTCAGACTTCTAAATCTGGCGACAGATATGTCCCTCGCATAGGTCAGAGCTTGTCGGATCTAACGCCGAGGTTGTCGGGTCTAACGCCGATGTGGTTCAGGCGAGTGGGATAAGCGGTCAGAGATGCGGAATCGCTGATATCTAGCCGCCATGGACGAAGTAAGTTTTTTCGTGTATTTTCGGTGTTGCCTATGTGTGTTAAAATTGCTACAAACTTGTACGTGTTATGTTGTGAAAGCATAGACGAGATGTTGCAAGGATTATGTGTGTCTGTTACAAACTTGTTTTTTTCCCAGAATTTTAGATGTTGCATACATGTGTTCAAAATACACCAAACACATGTTTGTTTTGCTGCGAACGCTAAATTGAGATGATGCGATGATTTTTTTGTATCGCTACAAAAAATTTACTGAATGTTGCAAACGTTCTCCTACATCATCTGTAATCTAGCATGGAGAGATCTAACTTTCCCCCTCGCTAACCAAGTGAACAGGGTGTGATCCTAAAATGGCTTGGGGCGGCTATGAAGAGAAGTGATACGTTGTTGCTGGTCCAAATATATACAAGAGATAAATTAAATGATGTTGCGAGACCCTATTAGGCCCATATTCACATAAGATAAAATAAATGGAATCGTATGCGATGACAATCTGTTCGCCTACGAATTTGATAGACCAAATCATGTGCGAAGCTCTCTCAGTTTATCATAAGAAATTCGTAGAATTCATTATATCAATAGAAAGTAGTAAGAAAGCTTGAAAATTCACAAAACTTCGGCTCAACATACGATATATGATACATTATAAATTAAAATTGCAAATGGGCTTCAATGATATTTGTGGTACTTGATTCACAAATCACCTCATTTTTTAATTTATAATAAATATAATAAAATAAAAATAGAGATTTTTTGTAATCTATTTCGCACTATTGTTAGTAACGGTAAGATGCATCGTTGTACCAAGAACTGGAACGTTGTCATGAATTATGGTATGATAATCTTCATCAACCTTGGTCATCTAGTTTGAACACACAGGATAGTTCAAGCATAGAAGGTCATTTCTTGAAGACTTTTTTCAATGTTTGTGAAAATTCTAGTTTATCATTTTTCATGTGGCCTAATATATAAAATATGCTCACCAAGCTAAAAAAAAAAGGGGTGTTTCACAATTGCATCATTTTATTTGACTTTTTCAAAAAAAAAAGGTGAAAGTGTTTGGGACTGTCATGTATCCCGCACTAACCATCTATCCCAAAAGTCCGAACTGATGGAAAGACTAGTGCAATACCACCACTTTCCATCAGATCGGTCTTTTGGGATAGTTGGTTGGTAGAGGTATCTAACATGGTATCAGAGCACTTGTAGCCTGAGGTCTTGAGTTCAAGTCTCAGTCCCCGCACCATTTAATCCCCAATTTCTATGAGCGCCCGGGTCGGGTTCAAGTCTCAAGGGGAGGTGTTATCCACGTCGGATGTGAAGGGGGGGTGTTAAAGTATATGTCAAGTATATAATATCACCACTTCCTATCAGTTCGGACTTTTGGGATAGTTGGTTGATAGAACTATTCTAACATGGTATCAGAGCCTAAGGTCTCAGGTTCGAGTCCTACCCCCGGCGTTTTTCTCCCAATTATTTCTCCGCTCGAAAGAGGGCTGGAGGGGAGCTTTTAGCCACCGATGTTCCGGTGTGCTCTTCTTCTATTCACGTGTTGACTTTCTCTTCTCCCGTCACACGTGAGAGGGGGTGTTGTGAAGTGTGTTAAGTATATTATACCACCACTTTCCATCAGATCGGTCTTTTGGGATAGTTGGTTGGTAGAGGTATCTAACAGGGACATCTTTTCATATAGACATATAGGAGTTTTTGAAACAACATATGTATCCTCCATAGGTTCATATTTGGGTACCTGAAATTGATTTTTGGTGATTTTCTAAACAACATAGCATGTAATTGCAGTGCAATTTTGTTTTTTGAGAAATTTGCAGAAATTCATTAATTCAACGAAAAGTAGCAAGAAAACTTGAAAATCTGAAATCTACGGCTCAAACCATGATATATTATGAATGAAAAATGCAAGCAGGCAGTTCTGAAAGATATTTGTGGTACTTCATTCAGAAATCACCGCCTTATTTAATTATGTATACCGCACACGTCCGAGGAACCGTGTGCAGTAATCAATATCGCATATTTTCCTTTCTCGCAATTGTGTGTGTAGTGTTCATCTAGAATAAATGGTCGAAATGAATGTGGGTAATTTTTCAGAATTCTACTAAGAAAGAGATTCAAACATATTAGTGACATTACACACGGAATTAACATAAATATTACGTAATATTTGGAGGGCTCCATTCAAACATTTTAGACCTACATATATATACAAGATAATAAACATATAATAATTAACTAATTCGACTAAACATTTTCCTCGCCTGAGGAGATGTCTTCATCGGCGCCATGGTCGTCGGCGTAGCCCTGTGTGTCGGCATCGTTGGCGACGTATGGCTGGCCAGAGCCCGAGGCCTCGACAGCATCATCGCCGGCGCTGCACTTTTTAGTGTTGGTCTCATATCGCTATGAGGGTGGGGCAGCGGCATGCTTGGGCTCCACCTTGCGGGGTGCGGCGCTCCTCCTCCAACCTCGGAGAAGTCTCGAAAGACTTACGGATCAATGGGTGCTCATCCTGCAGCCTCCGATCGATGACGAATCGAACGTCTCTTTATTAGTGTCGTCGGCCGATTCAGAAGACGGGATGAGGATACGGTGATAGTGGAGCAGGAGCCGCACGACAACAGGATCCCGGCCCCGTGCTGGACCACACCGTTGTGGGGACTGGGGAGTACTCCTCCGCCGCCTCCGGTAGCAAGGGAATGGACTCGGAATTTGGCATCTCCTCAGGGATTTTGGCCTTGTAGGGAGGCATTGCGGCAGCCAGCGGCGTTCCTTGTAGTTTTATAGACGAGCGTAGGGAAGGTGGGAAGACAGCGAAATGGTTGGAAAATGAGTCGGGACAAAAGAAACGGGAAGCAATTAAACCGTATCTAGCAATATGGCACCCTATTTATGTAGAGACCACTGTGTGCAATGTTTCAATTCCATGCACACAATTTACTATTTCTAATCGTGTACGACATGTAGCAAGTGTTTTAAAAAAAGAATCGTGATTGCTTGGCCTGCAAACATGGGACGAACCGCTATACACGGAGAGTTACATCTGTGTGGGATTTGCCGATTTGGGGGTTTAAATTTCCGATCTGTACTAGTGAATGCTTCCCAATTGCTATACAACATTATGCATATATTCCTAACACAAATGTCACGCATAGAGAAGACATCTGACTGCATGATATCGACCTTTTCTTAGCTCGTGTTCTCTTCCTGGTCTATTTTCATGGCGGATATAGTGCATGCCACCACCTTTCTGGTGGACATAAATAGCATCCAGGGGGCAACAACGCGCGACCGTTGAGCGTTTAACTAATCCTTTTGGGCAAAACCGTCCGGTTAATCTTCGTTTCCGTCTACCTCTTTTCTCCATAGCGTCCGCCCCAAACCGAAGTTTTCATTTCACGATCGATTACTTGCATATTCTCGGGACAAGATTATTGGAGCGCGCATCCGATTGCAAGTGCCAAGGCACGTCAATTTTGTTCTTGTTTTGTTCGATTTACAATGCCTTTATCGATCGTTCTTGCATACAGCCCATATGAATCAATCATCAGACTTTAGCATTTGGTTTTCTTGATTTTGCTCAATTTGTTTCTTGCTCATCAACGCGTCGTACACATGCATGCAGCCCATGATGATCGAGCATGGCGGAGTCTACTTATTGATCAATCACCATTGTTGTTGACGCGACGAGCGGCTTTGTTCCACGCCGATGTGTTTCGTCTTCTTGTAGTGTTGGGAGAGGGACCTGATCTGATTCGCCATGATGCATAAGCGCTCCAAATCCTGCGAGCCGTCCAGACAGGTGGACGAGCAGCGCGCCGGCATCAATGGGGTCACGGCCTCCGACGACTCGATCACGGGCAAGGCGGCGGCGTCTTCCTCGGCGACGGCACAGTGCTCCACGGTGACGGTGTACCTCACCAAGATCAATGGCGTCCAGCGCCTCGTCACCGTTGTCTGGCACAAGAGCATCATCAACCAGTCCTTCACCATCTCCATCGACCGCCCCGGTGACGGCAGTGGCAACGGCAGCGACGACGAGACGCTCAGCCTCAAGGTGGAGCTGAAGCCGTGGCCGTTCTGGAGCAAGAAGGGCCTCAAGAGCCTCTTCCTCGACGACCACCGCCTAGACGTCTTCTGGGACCTCCGGTCGGCCAAGTTCACGTCGGGCAGCCCGGAGCCCGCCTACGGGTACTTCGTCGCGCTGGTGAGCCAGGACGAGGTCGTGCTCACGCTCGGCGACCTCAAGAAGGACGCGTACAAGCGGAGCAAGTGCCGGCCGACGCTGGAGGAGGCCATGCCGGTGTGCCGCCGTGAGGTCGTCCTCGGCAGGCGCAGCTTCGCGGCACGGGCGTGGCTCGACGCCGGGAAGCCAAACCACGACATCATCATCGAGAGCTCGCTGGCCGGTCCCAGGGAGCCGGAGATGTCGATCACGGTGGACGGCCGCGTGCTGGTGCAGGTCAAGAACCTGCAGTGGAAGTTCCGGGGCAACGAGACGGTGCTCGTGGAGAAGGCGCCAGTGCAGGTGCTCTGGGACGTGCACGACTGGATATTCGCCGGGCCGGGAGCGCAGGCCGTCTTCATCTTCAAGCCAGGTGCTCCACCTGAGGTCGACGCCAGCACCACCGAGGAAGAGGCTCTTGGCGACCCGGCCGATTATAGCTTCTTTCTTCATGCATGGAAGACGGAGTGAGAATCGGACATTCAACTTATTGTTTTTATGTAAAGAACGACTTCGATCCGTTTATATGAAATTGATAGATTTTTCAACAGAACTTCTGATCACTAGTATCATCACAGGGTGAATGAGAACATGCTAAGAACATTTCCTGATGGTTTTCAGGAAAGCAGAACAATATGTATCATATATCGAACATTTCCTTGTAGTTTGAGGATTCACTATGCGATCGGAAAGCATTTCAAATCAAACATCAAGATGACATGGTTAAAAGTGATACACAACACATACCAACAAGACAAGCAAATGGTATCAGCATCAGATTCATAACAATGATGTCACATTTCTTACACCCAGTGCCAGTGTTCCATCAGGAGAGATATGTGATACTCAAAGAAAGGATTTTTATTCTAGAACAAATAATAACTGCGCCACTGTAGCAAACTAAATATCTAGTTGGCACCCCACTCTGGTTACCTGTCAGGTGAACCATTTCCTCCATCAGTACAGAGATCCTCTGACCTCAAATGCCCGATCATGGTAACAAAATTAGAAGAAGAAAAAGGTTGCCAGTGTCCAGGCTTTGATCCTTTACTCCATCACAGCAACACCACCTGCTGTCTTTATCTTTGCTATGATCGCCTCTGCTTCCTCCTTCGTGAGTGACTGCTTCAGAATGACAGGGGCCTTCTCCACCAGCTCCTTCGCCTCCTTCAGCCCCAAGTCCGTAAATGTTCTGATCTCCTTGATAATCTTGATCTTTGAAGCAGCCTCAAATTTCTCCAGCTTGACATCAAATACTGTCTTCTCTGCCTTCTTCTCTTCAGACTTCCCGGCACCAGCGCCAGCACCACCTTGAGAACCTACACTGAAACCCTGGCCAGAAATTGCCTGTGGTGCTGGCTGGTTCAGTCTGAGAAGGAGAGCTGGAGCGATCTGTTTGATCTCTTCAGGAGGGAGAGCAGCAATGCGGTCAGCTAGACCCACAACTTTCTCTGATGGTGGTGGCATAGGCCCATATGGGTCATAGACTTCAGGATATTTATATCTCTTAGCACCAGTATCGTTTGCGGTCTCGGTGCTGTACAGGCGAGCCGAAACGACTGAAAGTCGACTCGTGGATGACGATCTTGAAGAACATAGTCGTCTTGCTATGGTAGACAGACTCATCCTACTGTCAGCTCTGTGAGTCGGCACACAAGTATAGCCAGGGAAGGAGAAGATTACCTGCCCTGCACAAGAGTAGAAAAGATTAACACCAATAGGATGCCGTGAAAATTTCCTGCATGATTAAACACATTTCTTGGGTGACAAAATGCATTTTTTTTGAATAACTAAATAACCTCTAGGACACAAGAAGCACATGTGACATATTTCAAATAAGGGCAACTAAAAGAAAGTGGACAAGTCAGGGTAAGCATCTAGATTTACAAGGTAATGTAACAACGATTCAGAGGAATGGAACATTGGACTTGGAACTAAATGTGCGGCGACTCAGCTGCCAGAAGAGACAGTTTCTTTCCCCCCAAATCTTTCGAGGTTGTCCACATTAATTTAGCTCCTCCCAGTTCCAAAATGCCGGTTGGCAATAGACAAGGGGGAACAACATAAGTTCCTCTATTCGATGAGAAGAGAGCTCAAATGCTTCGAACAAGAACTCTGCAAAGCGGGCTGTTTCCATCTACTAGCTGGAACATTACAGCTCATCCATTATAATGTTTTAATCGCCACATCAATCTCAACAGGCCAACAAGCCAATCTACTAATCAGATGCGTCGAGACAACAGTGGGCGAGAGCAACACATGGCCCCTCTATGCAACCCTAAGACCTATAACCCTCACCATGGCAAGGCGCACGAAGTCCATACGCAGCGGGCGGATACACCTCCTAAACCACCTCAACAAAAACTTCACAATCATCGCATCGATCTCAAACTCCAAGGGTCTCCAGCAGTTAACCCAGGGGCGAACCTAACGAAAATGTTGGAAAGTAAACTGATTTTGGTATTATTGCTACTACTCCACCACGCAGCAAACAAACCCGCAACAAACGGAATGGAGTGATACCCCACCACGCGGATGTTGACGGGGGATCTCCGGCTGGAGCTCGCCGCGCGGGCGGCAGCCGGAGGAGGGGGGGATGCAGAGGGTGGTAACGAGAGAAGGGGAGAGAGAGCTCACCGCGCCGGCAGCCGGAGATGCGGCACGAGATCTGCCTAGCGGCGGAAACGAAGAGGTCTGTGGCGGCTGGTCCTGGCGTTCGCTCGCTCGGGAGAAACGGGAGCGGCGAGCGGAGGGGAGAAGAACCGGGCGTGGTGTGGCTTGTTGGGCTGTTCGAGCGTGGGCTCGTACTTTTGGGCCCTGACGCTGTAAAGGAGGTGGAATATGCTGGACTGGAGAGTAAACACGAAATTCTCGACCCAAAAAAAAAAAGTCTTAGTTGAGAGATCTAATGCTGGACGCGACTTGGTGGCGCAAGAGCGCCACAGAAACCACCCCGAGCGCACGCGCCAGAAAAATACACAACTTTGGAGCGCGTGTTATGAAGATATGCAAATCAGATCTAAACTTAAAAAAATATAACTTTCAAACCGAATGTTCAAATCAAAATCGGTTTTCGCTGTAGTGTTCCTCGCGATGAGATCTTCGAAACTAGATCCCATATGAACACCTTCCGATAATTATTTTTCAAAAAGCAATTTTATGTCACGGTAAAGCAAATTTGTTGTAACAACATGCTTTTCTATCTAGAAGTTGCTTTTAGAAAACATTCATCGGGTTATATCAATATGAGATATTGTTTCTCATATAAAGGAGCATGATTTTCTCTCATAGTCTAACAAATTGGCCATTGCTTGGAATAAAAACATATCCCTCGCTCATTCTTCATTTTTATGGAGAAAAACAAGTTTATTAATAACACTTGCTTTTTGTGAGAGAAGTTTTTATAATTTTGGAACATGTAATGGTACTACTATGTATGTCGATAGACAACATTATATTACAAGTTAACATAAGGTTATCTTGTGTTTCTGTTCACCAGATCTATAAAAAACTATGTCATATAGAAATATTCAAATGAATTCTTCTAAAGCAAATTTTTACTACGAATTTGCTTTTCTATCCCATAGAAAAAAAACAATTTTCTACTATAAACTTGAATTATTATCACAAACAGAAAAAAAGTGATGAAGAAAGGCCCTTGTTTTAAATCCATTCAATGGCCATGTTGTGTGTCTTATGAGAGAAAGTCGTGTTTGTTTTGCAATGTTGTCTATCGACATACATAGTTGCTATTGTAGAAAAGCAACTTTTTGGATGAAAAAGCAAGTTTCTGTTCACCAGATTTTCAAAACAAGATATCATATAGATATATTTGGATAAATATTTTTCTAAAGCAACTTCGTATTATAAAATTGCTTTTCTATCACAAAAGTAAAAGCAACTTTCTATTATTTAAGTTGCTTTTCGTAAATAATTATCGGAACGTGTTCATATGGGATCTAGTTTCGAAGATCACATCGCGAGGAAACACATATGTGAAAGCGGATCTGAAGTTGGACAATCGAGTCAAAAGTTATGCCTTTTTTAAAGCTCTACAATATATTCGCATGTGAAAGTGGATCTGAAGTTGGATATTCAAACAGCGGCGTGTGTAGCGTCGTTACGCAAAAAAATGTGCCCCACCTACTGGTCCTACATGTCAGCGTGTGTGTGGCGTCGTTCGCGTCGACCACCGGGCGCCAGGCGTCGAGTCGTTCCGACCAGTCGCGTGCGCCAGGGAAACGTGATAGCGCACGTGTGCGCCAGGAATCATTTGGGCATATCTATAGCCTTTTTATGTTCAGCTCAGTTTGCGATTATTTTGTGCTCAGTTTAATGAATGTCTTCTGCAGGAAAATAGTCAGGAATGTTGGTTAGCCAATCAACATAATAGAAAAAAAAAGGTACTCTCTTTGGCCTGATGACTATCCTTTTGCAATAAAGTATTTCTTGAGTAAAATTGTTGCTTGTACACAAAACTTCAGTTAGATGAACTTAAAGTGTAGTACAAAATTCATTTAGCTTAACTTGTTCAAGTGCAAACTTTTCAGTAGTGACACAAAAAAATTCAATACCGATTTGCAATATTTGTATTGCTTGCAATATTCACTGCTTGTAATAGTATTAAATAAACTTTTTAACTACTCCATACATCAATTAATCTGGAGTACTCTGTAGTGATATTGCTTGACTAGACTAACTTGTTTAAGCAATATTGACTGTCCTACTTACTTGTTTGCTTTGTAGACACTGTTTGACCACAGTATTAGTGACTAGCTATAATCAGTGGCCGAGCTAGGCGATCACCCGGGGCCTTGGCCCCCTTTATGCCATTGTACACCATGAAGAAAATTTATACTTAAGCCTAACTTAGTCAAGATTTTTAACAAATTAGACTAGTTGGCCCCCCTAATTGAGATTTGTCATGTGTGGACCCCTTCAATCTTCATTCCTGCCTCCGCCCCTGGCTATAATCTTAGTGGCTAGCTACAATCTTCGAGGTTTTCTGATAGAGTTCATCACCCACATATCCATTTCATCTTTCATAACTTTCACCATGCATGACTGCGGGATTACAAACATTCTGGCGAGTTTCTCCGCATCATACTCATCATATACTTTTTCAATAGATTCTTTGAGTTCATTTAGAGTTGTAGGTGCACTGCAAAGTGTCAAGCACTGAATATGGTTGAAAAAGGCAAGATCTAGGACATTCATATCATGTGAATTTGCAAGTTGTTGCATCAACCTGATATCTAGTCTTGATTCTGGTACACCATAGAAAAGCTGCATCATTAGGATGAACATGTCTTCGTGCGTTGTCTTGTTGGATAAAGATGATTCCATTATCTTCAGGCCACTGAGATTCAATAGGTGGAATCACCTTTTCATAAAAATAATTTCTCATCATATCTCAAATAACTATGACTGATTTAAGCTTCTTAGTCACTCTTTCCAGGTTTATAGTTACCGCCACGACTCACCATGTCGTACCGTATTTATATGAAAAAAAATGCGTGGTTAAATTAACTTATCTTTGACTTATACACCAACAAACACGACCTACGTCAAAAGTTCATGCTCTAAGTCTAACCCATGGCGCCATGAGAGAGGCATTTTGGACGACGAGCTCCATGTTGCTCGTTTCTCAAAAGTTGAAATTTTGAAATTTTGAAGTCTCCAATAATTTGGAAACAAATTATAGATGTTGATAATGATATGACCTACAAGCGTGTAAAATTTCAGTTAGAAATTCTTCATATTTTTAGTCTGGGCAAAAATGACAAGTGGGTGCATCTGGTTATGTGAACACTACACAGTTTCAAAATTTTGAATGTTACCTGATTTGTCTTTTTGTGTAGTCTAAAATATACGAATTTTAGATTGAAATTTTACACACCGATAGGTCTCGACATTACCTACATGTACAATTTTTGTTTCGAATTTTCTAAAACAAAAAATGCTGATTTTGAATTTTTTTTAAAAAAAAAATAGCTGTGTGGAGCTCGGGCTCCTTTTGCACTCTCTGATGGCGCCGCCGGCTATATTATCATGTTATATAACTTGAATCACAAGCAGTCAAAGGAGTGAGCCTAAATTTCCAGAAGAAGTCGCAGTTCACTTATTGCAGGTGCCCAAAACTCCAGCTTGTTCTCTTTGAACCTCGTGGTTAAAGCTTAAACGGCACAGAGAAGAGAGAGCTATAGCTATTCGCAAAAAAAAGAGCTATAGCTGCTAAGAATCAGCCGACTGAGCGAGCCACGGATCTCGGCATCGGGAGGAAATTGCACATCACACCAAGGTTTGGTGCAAAAGTTGCACAGAACACAGAAATCAAACCTATTTTCCAGCTCACCCCGGTTTTTTGTCTAATATGTTGCAGCTAGCCCAAATAGTTGATTTGGGAGCCTTAACCACGTATCTGACATGTGGGCTGATACGTGTCAAACGTATCTATAATTTTTTATTGATCCATGCTAGTTTTGTGATGTTGTCACATGTTTTTACTATCATATTACATCATTTTTATGCATTTTGTTGGACTAACCTATTGACAAGATGCCCAGTGTCAGTTCCCTGTTTTTGTGTTGATTTTGTTGCAGAAAGTTACTTCTGGAAATATTCTCGGAATTCGACGAAAATTTACGACGATTTTTTATTGAAGAAATAAGGACCGGAGCCAGAAGGGCGACCCCGGGGGGGGGGGGGGGACCCACAGGCCAGGGGCAGGTCCCACCCGCGGGTCTAAGAGGGGCCGCGGCCACAGCCCGCCTCTGCCCCTCGGGCATCCCCTCGGCCGCCTCCGATGCCTATAAAATCACCCCCGACGAAAAAAGCCTAACCCCTGAAGGATTTCCCAAATACGATACAGAGCTCCGCCGCCATCGCCGACAAGTTTCGGGGGTTCAAAAGGTCCTGTTCCGGCACCCTGCCGGGACGGGGATCGACCGCCGGGGCCATCTCCATCAACGCCGCGGCTTCTCGCGATGAGGAGGGAGTAGTCCCTCACCGGGGCTGAGGCTTATACAAGTAGCTATGTGGTTATCTCTCTCTTCCATGATGTGATCTTTGTTGTGATCATGAGCTTTGTTAGTATAGTTGAATACATGATGTTTCCCTATGTTTAATGGATATGATGTTGCTCAAGTAGTGTTATCTAGTATAATTTGCGGAGTCACCATTGTGATCACGGTATCTCGGTGACAGTGTGGGTGCCGTGTGTCACTCTATGCATCAAGATTAGAGGGATCTTCATCATGAGTTTGTTCTTTAATATTGTTGGATTGAATAGATCATGAGGTTTCTTGATGCTTGTATTATTGAAGAAAGAGACTAGTCAAGAAATAGGTTGTGGTGTTTGTTAGTACTATCTTTCGATGCGATAGTGACAGGATGAAATGTCCATAGATGTGGAATACGAACTTTAAGGTGTGCTTCTCGTAGCCCTACGCAATTCTCATCCTATTTGATCCACAAAAGAATGATCTCCGAGTAACGTCTACCATGCATGTGTTTTTGTGGGAACTATCATGTGTTTAATTATGTTAATGATGTTGAGAGTAGTCACTAGTGAAAGTATGAAGCCTAGGCCTTGTTTCCAAGCATTGATACATCGTTTTAGTCACTTTTGTCACTTGTTTGCTTGCTGCCATTTTTATTACAGAATTATAAAATCACCTTTTACCATCCATATCACTTGCATTTTACCATCTCTTCGCCGAACTAGTGCACCTATACAACTGATAATTGTATTAGGTGTGTTGGGGACACAACTTCGCCGAGCATGTTGGTGTGAACTTCATTAAAAATAACAATTTCAACAACAATGCCTATAGGAACAATTTTGGTAACAACAACTATAAGCCATATCCTCCTAATAACAATTATGGTTATGGTAACTCTTATGGTAATTCTTACACAATAATAAGAGTGTTTCCTATGATCTTGAAACCATGCTAAAAGAGTTTATCAACACACAAACCGCTTTTAACAAAACTGTTGAGGAAAAGTTGGGTAAAATCGATGTTCTTGCTTCTAAAGTTGAAAGCCTTGCTCTTGATGTAGATCTTTTAAAATTAAAAGTTATGCCTAACAATGATAAAGAGAGCAAGCCTTTTGCTAAAATCAATGCCATCCAAGTTAGAATTGATGATAATATTAGAATGTTGGCTGAACTACATGCTAGGTGGGAAAGAGAAAGAGAAGCCACTAAAAAGAACAATATGGTTAAAGTTTACACCATCACCACCACTAGTAATGTTCAGGTTTCACATGATAACTAGTCTATTAATGATAATGGTAAAGTTAACAATGTTGGCAATGTTTCCACTTCTCATGAAAAACGCTTAAAACTGCCAAAAGATACCAAAACTGCTAGTGATAAAGGAGCTAAAATTTTTCGAACTATGGGAGATCCTTCTTCCATTACTTTTGATGATAATGATTTTGATTTTGATAATTGCAATATCTCTGAAGTCATAATGTTCTTGCAAAAGCTAGCTAGAAGTCCTAATGCTAGTACTATAAACTTGGCTTTTACAAAACATATTACCAATGCTCTCATGAAAATTAGGGAAGAAAAGTTAAAACTTGAAGCTTCTATCCCTAAGAAATTAGAAGATGTTTGGGAACCCATCATTAAACTGAAAGTAAATGATTTTTATTGTAATGCTTTATGTGATCTTGGTGCAAGTGTTTCTATTATGCCTAAGAAATTCTATGATATGCTTAACTTGCCACCATTGGAGAGCTGTTGTTTGAACATTCATCTTGCTGATAATTCTACAAAAACACCTTTGGGAAGGCTTGATGATATTCATGTTATGGTTAATAATAACCTTGTTCCCATTGATTTTATTGTCTTGGATATTGAGTGCAAAGCTTCTTATCCTATTATTTTGGAAGACCTTTTCTTCGAACTATTGGTGTTGTTATTGATATGAAAGAGGGCAACATTAGATATCAATTCCCTCTTAAGAAAGGTATGGAACACTTCCCTAGGAAGAGAATGAAGTCACCTTTTGACTCTATTGTTAGAGCAAATTATCGTTTTGATGCTTCTTCTCTTGGAAATACTTGATGTTCACTTTCTGCGCCTAGCTGAAAGGCGTTAAAGAAAAGCGCTTATGGGAGACAACCCATCATTTTATTTTCAGTATCTTTTCTTTTATTTGAGTCAAGAAGTTTGTTTACTTCTGTAGCAACTTCTTTGTATCTTTATTTTCTTGCAATGTTGTGCCAAGTAAGGTCTCTAGTAGAAAGTTTTTGCTATATTTGGATTTCTGCACAGGAAACAGATTTCTGTCTGTCACCGTTAAATTCTTCATTTATTCCAGAAGCGACGAAATTCTTTGAGATTTTGTGTGCTGAATCTTCATATATGTATGAAACTTTTTTATAGTTCAGTGATTTTCGATTTGAGCAACTCTAGTGCCTCGAAAAAATTCATCTTTACAGATTGTTCAGATTTTGACAGATTCTGCCTTTTATTGTGCATTGCTTCCTTTGCGATGTTAATTTGGATCTTTTTGATTCTTTGAGCATCAGTGGCTGTAGCTAATGTTATAATGCATTAAGGTGTGCTTGTGTCACAGTAGAACTTGTGAATTTTTGGTTTACGCAGTAACCCTCTAATGAGAATTACTTTGAGTTTGATGTGGTGGAAGTTTTCAAGTAAGCAAAAAGGACGATATGATGAGATCAAGAAGAGTGAAAAGCCTAAGCTTAGGGATGCCCCGGTGGGTCATCCCCAGCAAATTCAAGAAGACTCAAGCATCTAAGCTTGGGGATGCCCAAGGCATCCCCTTCTTCATCGACAAAACTATCAGGTTATCTCTAGTGATACTATATTTTTATTCCACTACATCTTATGTATTTTGCTTGGAGCGTCTGTTTTTATTTTGAGTGTGTGTTTTAGTTTTCTTAATAAGTTGGATCCTAGCATTCTTGTGTGGGAGAGATACACGCTCCGCTTTTTTATATGAATACTCTTGTGCTTCGCTTATATTCGTTGAGTATTCTTAGCTACTGTTTGTTTTCTAGTAAGCTCTCGCTTTTAGCATGTTATCTTGTTTAGGGCTGCTAGTTCTTTGTGTTAAGCTCTCTTGTGTTTCACTCTTATTTGTTAGAGAGTTGTTTTAGTTGCTTGGTTGATGTGTTAGATTGGAAAATGCTATGCTTGTGATAGTGGTATGAAATAGAGAAAAGCTGCATAGTCTTGTAGACCTTTGTGTAGATAACTTGCTCCTCTTCAATTGTTTTGAGGTATTAAAATAACTAATGGTTAAAATATGTTGGTTAATGTTGTTAAGGGCTGATTAGTGAAGATGTGTTAGTAGAGCGTGGAGCCGTACTTTTCTGAACTAAAAACAACTTAAGTCAATAGTGCTTTAGTGTCGTGATTTCCTCTTAGTTGAAAAGAAGTTTCTAATGGTATAGTTACTGCAACGGTCGGGGAAGCCAACGGGGCACTTGTGTCGCTGCCACGATCCCTCTCGGGGTGTCTCTAACCATTTGTAAAACTTTGATATTGTTAGTCGTTTGCAATATACGACATGCTATGTGAGTTTTTGGTTTTTGGCACTTCCACCTCCATATTTTGCTAGCCTCTTCGGTACTTTGCATTGCCCTTTTTCACATTGAGATTGGTGCATACTTCGCAAGTACATCCAACCCCGTGGGAGATCTTCATCTTGTTCTCCTACACATAAGCCAACTATCTTCCTCAAAACAGCCACCATATCTACCTATCACAGCATTTCCATAGCTGTTCCGAGATAAATTGCCATGCAACATCCACCATTTACATTACATGACTTTATGTCATTTTTACTTCATTACCATATAGTATTGCTTGACCATTTGAGTTAGTGTGATGCGTGGTTTTCCACATGTGTTACATCTTTTCCACACTACGCTCGGTCTTGCATATCCACCATACACCATGTATTAGTCTTTGAGTTTTGAGTACACCAAAAAGTGTGATGATCATCTTGTAAAATAGAGTGTTGCCTCTACCTGTGAGCATATTGAAAAGAGTCCAAAGTGGCCAATCAAAAGAGTCCAAAAGAGACCAATGAGAGAAAAATATAAAAGAGCCACAAAGGCCTCAAAAAGCAAAAGGCAAAAAAGAGAAAAAGAAAAAAGAATATAAAATGAGAGAGGGGGCAACACTACTATCCTTTTATTCCACACTTGTGCTAGTAGCACCTACATCATTGTAGTGAGTTTCATGCTTCATTAGTATAACTATGTGGGGACCAAACGTTATAGAACTTGACTTGTATATTCCAACGATGAGCCTCCTCAAGTGAGCTCTAGGTATTCATGAGCAAGCAAGTTGGATGCACCCCCACTAGTTCCATTGGAGAGCTTCCATTCATATAGCTCTATGTGCATCCGTTGCATGGCAATCACTACTCCTCATTCAGTGTCTACTACGGGACTTCCTCTTGTCTTGTGGTTACCTCTTCCACTGTTTGAGCCTTTCTTTTTGGACTTCCAAACCCCCATTATTATTCTCTTTGCCATAACCTCATGGTGCCAAGACTTCTTCTTGCTTGTATTAGTTGAGTGGACTACATAACAGTTGATAAGTTAAGTGGATGGATTAAGGACACTTGACTTGAGCTTGGCTATTTCTATTATTAACTGAATTTGATGCTTTGAAGATTGATTGACATTTTACATTGGAGACACAATTTACTATTCTTCTTTCTAAACCTTATGTATGGTTCCTAGTCTCCAACACGCTGATTCATGAAAAGTTCTAGCTTCTTTAGCTAGCATTTGTTAATCATTGTTTGCTTAATGTCAACTATAGACAATTGTTTTGGATCACCTTATTCACATCATGTGTTTTGCATTACTATGTTGATCTAGATTGTGAGTTTGCATGTCTCCTAAGAAATTATTTGTTATCGTTCTACCTACTCGAGGACGAGTAGAACTAAGCTTGGGGATGCTGATACGTCTCCGACGTATCTATAATTTCTTATGATCCATGCTTGTTTTCATACCTTTTGCTACATGTTTTGTTTACATCTTATAGCATTTTTATGCATTTTTGGAACTAACATATTAACGAGATGCCCCAGTGCCAGTTCCTGTTTTCTGCTGTTTTTCCGTTTCAGAAAATACTTAAGGAAATATTCTCGGAATCGGACGGGACAAAAACCCAGGATCTTATAATTTCGTCACGCACACGGAGTCCAAAGGGGAGCCGAAGACGCACCAGAGGGCGACCACACCCTAGGGTGGCGTGGCCCACCTGTCTGCCGCGCCACCAGGTGGTGTGGCCCCCTCGGGCCTCCACCGACGCCGCCCTTTCGCCTATATAATCCCCCCGATGAGAAAACCCTAAGGACCCGATCAAAATTCCAGAAAAACATCCGTCGCCGCCGCCGTCGTCAACCCTAGTTCGGGAGGGTTCTGAAGCTCTCCCCGGCACCCTGCCGGAGAGGGGAATCATCGCCGGAGGGCTCTACACCACCATGCCCGCCTCCGGACAGATGTGTGAGTAGTTCATCCTTGGACTACGGGTCCATGCAGTAGCTAGATGGTAGTCTTCTCCTCTTGTGCTATCATGTTTAGATCTTGTGAGCTGCCTATCATGATCAAGATCATCTTATTGTAATGCTACATGTTGTGTTTGCTGGGATCCGATGAATAGAGAAGTACCTTGTGATGTTGATTATTGATATTATCATGTCTATGTTATTTGTGATCTTGCATGCTTTCCGGTACTTGTAATTGCCTGATCAAGTAGTTGCTTGTATCTCCAAGAGGGAGTATTTATGCTAGATAGTGGGTTCGGTCCTGTGTGCCTTGGCTTGAGTGACAGAAACATATAAGGACGGGGGAGTGCCGTTGCTACTAGGGAGTAAACTTTATGCACAGTTCTTCATGCAATTGTCTGTTGCTTGCAACTTAATACTGGAGAGATTTTACGGTATGTTATCTCAAAGGTGGACTATTTAGGCATAGGTGTATGCTTGGAACAGCTATCTATGTATTTTGTCGTAATGCCCAAAGCATCTCATATAGACATCATCATCATCTGTATTATGCAATGTTCATGCATTGTCATGCATTCTCTATTCTGTCAATTGCCCAGCTGTAATTTGTTACCCAGCATGTGTAGTATTTTATTTATGGAGAAGACACCACTAGTGAACTGTGGACCCCGGTCTATTCTTTTACATCTGCAATTAAATCAACTGCTCTACTGCTTTCATTTACTGCAAACAAGCTTCCTTCCACACATACATTTAATCCTTTGTATTCAGCAAGGCCGGTGAGATTGACAACCTCACTGCTTCTTTGGGGCAAAGTAGTTTGATTGTGTTCTGCAAGTTCCACTGTCTCCCCTGCAACAACTCTTTTTCTGGCGCCATTGCAGTTGTGGACAACCTTCTGAAGCATTTCTCACTCCTACTGGTTCGATAACCTTGGTTTCTAACTGAGGGAAAACTTGCTGCTGTGCTCCTCAAACCTTCCTCTTGGGGTGCCCAACGAAGCGTGATTGATTAACACCTCTCGCGCTATTAGGGACCCGCCCCTGCCCTGTGGGCACCCCCTCGGCCGCCTCCGACGCCTATAAAATCATCCCCGACGAAAAAACCCTGACCCCCGAAGGATTTTCCCAAATACGCAACAGATCTCCGCCGCCATCGCCGACAACTTTCGGGGGTCAGATTGATCCTGTTCCGTCACCCTGTCGGAAGGGGGATCGACCATCAGGGCCATCTCCATCAACACCGCTGCTTCCCGCGATGAGGAGGGAGTAGTCCCTCACCGGGGCTGAGGCTTATACAAGTAGCTATGTGGTTATCTCTCTCTCCCATGATGTGATCTTCATTGTGATCATGAGCTTTGTTAGTGTAGTTGAATACATAATGTTTCCCTATGTGTAATGGATATGATGTTGCACAAGTGGTGTTATTTAGTACAATTTCCGGAGCCACCGTTGTGATCATGGTACCTCGGTAACATGATGGGTGTCGTGTGTGACTCTATGGATAATAGATTGGAAGGATCTTCATCATGAGTTTGTTCTTTATTTGTTGGATTGAATAGATCATGAGTTTCTGATGGTTGTGTTATTGAAGAAAGAGACTATTCAAGAAATAGGTTGTGGTGTTTGTTAGTACTATCTTTGGATGCGGATAGTGACAGCATGAAGTATCCATAGATGTGGAATACGAACTTTAAGGTGTGCTTTTCGTAGCCCTACTCAATTCTCATCCTATTTGATCCACACAAAAATTATCTCCGAGTAATGTCTATCATGCATGTATTTTTGTGGGAGTAGTCACTAGTGAAAGTATGAATCCTAGGCCTTGTTTCCAAGCATTGATACACCGTTTTTAGTCACTTTTGTCACTTGTTTGCTTGCTACCATTTTTATTACAGAATTACAAGATCACCTTTTACCATCCATATCACTTGCATTTTACCATCTCTTCACCGAACTAGTGCACCTATACAACTGACAATTGTATTAGGTGTGTTCGGGACACAATAGACTTCTTGTATCTTAATTGCAGGGTTGCTTGAGAGGGATATCTTTGACCTCTACCTCCCGTGGATTCGATAAACCTTGGGTTACTCACTTAAGGGAAATTTGCCGCTGTCCTACAAACCTCTGTGCTTGGAGGCCCAACAAGTCTACAAGAATATAAGTGTGTAGTAGACATCAAGCTAATTTCTGGCGCCGTTGCCGGGGAGGTGAGCGGTTGAAGGTATCTTATTTAGATTCTGTAGTTATATCTTTTTGTTTCTTGTTTTTATTTCACTAGTTTGGCTTTATGGAACGTTGTTCTTTGAATTTGCTTTTTGAGAGTGACCTCTCCACCACTCCCATGGTGGATAAGGTTACTCCACATACTGAATGTATTTCTTTCAAGATACCTATGGGGATAATTGATCGTGTTATGAGTAATTGCTATGCATGAGATTGAGCTATACATCCTAGTTATCACCTGCTTTATATTAAAGAGTTATGTGGGTTGTTTGAGATTGCAGGTGTATCAAGAGAGGTAATCATGAGGAAATTATTTTCCTTATCACTTAAGGAGAAAGCATTGGAGTGGTATAGGCTGCTAGACAATTCTCACTTGTTGGATTGGAAGGAGCTTATGTCTCTCTTTTATTCTAAATTTTATCCTCTTCATGAAATTCATCAAGATAGAAATTATATCTACAATTTTTGGCCACATGACGGAGAGAGCATTGCTCAAGCTTGGGGGAGATTGAAATCATTAATGCTTAAATGTCCTAACCATGATCTTTCCAAGGATATTATTGTTACTCCCTCCGATCCGGATTAACTATCGCGGAGAAACAACAGCGATCGTACAGAATAATGAGCAGCCCACGACACTTTTTCCGATCAGACGAGTAACAATTTTTATGCAAGGCTATCTCTTCATGACAAGGAAATACTTGATGCTTCTTCTATGGGTTCTTTTACAAGTACGAAGATTGATGCTAAATGGGATCTTATTAAAAAGATTCAACAAAACATTGAAGATTGGGAGATCGACAAAGGTAAAGAGTCAGGTATAAATTATGAGTATGATTGTGTTAAGTCTTCTATTGAAACTGATAGTTTTAATACGCTCAGTGCTAAGTTTGGACTTGACTCTCATATAGTTGTTGATATCTATAAATCATTTGCTTTTCATATTAATATTCCTAAAGAGAAATGGTCTAAGCATCATGAACCTTTCAAAGACATTTGCAAACAAAATGAAATTGTTAATGATGATTGCAATAGACATGATCCAATCTCTAGAAATAATGTTCCATATAAGCATGTTAATTTTTGTGGAGTGCATAGACCTTGTGAAAGCACTCGGGTTGAAGAAGATAAATATTGTAAGCAACATAAGCATGAAAGAACAAGCAAATGGCTTAAGGATTTACATAAATTTGCTAGAGAATTAAATGACCTCTATCCTTTTATGTGTGAACTTTGCAATGAAGAAGGTCATTTTAATTTCCAATGCTCGTTCCTTAATGATAGAATTATTAGCCAGTTTTGTGATAACATGATCACCTCTAGTCTTTATGATGAACTTAATTTGTTTTTGGGGTGTGAAGAGTTATCAGAAAAAACTTCTTGGTTAGATAGTAGTACTTTGGAAAAATAGCATTCTCAAGGGAGCTTATCATTATTGTTTTTTGAATTGCCGTGACAATGCTTACATTGCAAAAATTAGAAAGAATATTACTTCACCAAAGTATAAAAGGACATATGTTTTTTGTGTTGTCAATAATGAAAGGGAGAGATTCTCCCAAGTTTCTCCTGTCTTTTCTAATAACGAATCAGATTATGTGGAGAAGCTTCCTTTCCAACCACTCCCTCCTAAGGTGGTTGTTTCGTTGAAAATTAGCGGAAACGCCACCCCTGGGTAATAGGGGTTTCCTATATGCGTACATGATTGTACAAGTTGTGGGCGTGCCATCTTGCTAATTAAAACAAGAAATAAAATAAAGGGAAACAAAAAGACAAAACACCAAATATGGGAACACTGCATTTTATTCATATCATTACATTGTACAAATACAAATTATGGTTTCCCATAAAACTTCTATTCTTGTCTTCTGCGTCGCGCTCATGGAGTATCTGACTTAAGAGATTGTGTAGTTCGATGATTCCCGACGCTTTTACAAGCATCCGGTTAATTACATCCACAGGATAAAACCCGCGGAATACCTCCGATTAAGCTGCACTGATGGTCGTCATCATGTTTGGATTGCTCATCCATATGCATTGTGATATTGGTGAAAATATTGTGCGGGTGGCTTTGTTTCGCCGATACCCGGTCACGTGTGCTATCGCCATGTTGGTATGACCAACAGGATATGTCGATGAAGAGGATGACTATCGCCTCGTCGGTACCCAGTCATGTAACGCCCTAAATTCATCAATGCGGACATGTATGTTGCTATCGACTCGTCGGTACCCAGCAAAGATGTGTCCGTACCCGTTGGTTGTAGACATGTAGATAGAGTAGTGACCCGGCCTCATCGGAACTTGGCCATGGTTTCGTCTAGCCTCGTAGGCACTAGACGGATGGTGGAAATAATGTGAAGATGGCCTTTTTCTCAATCAACACTCGGCCAAGATGTCAATATAGGAAATATCACATATGCATGTTCGATGATGCTTTTCTGATATATTAATCTCACATCCTTGTGGGAGCAAGATCAATGTTGTGTATATGATCTTCGCCTCCTCGTGAGGGGCGGTGTAGAGGTGAATATGATTAATCATGCCCCTTCTGAGGAGCAAGATTAATGTCGATGATCTGACTTCTTCATATTTAGCCGTACCCACTTACGCTCGTCATAGTTTGAACGGTGCTACGGCTGACCACTCTTGTAGGTAGTCCTGTGCTCATGTATATTATAGCCGATTTCATCCCATCATGAAGCTTTGATTTTAGCCTCTCTTCGACGGTGAAACTTATCATTGTGGGGATGCTGCTTTCGGCACTTAGCCTTCTTCTGGATCGATCGGCAACGAAGAACACATGTATGCCATAGAACGGTTCTTCCATAAAAGAAGATCAAGAAGACGAAATCCTATAATGTTACTTATCGATGAAGAAGGGCCTCGCGTGCCGCGTCGTGGCCGACATCGAAACACCGCGTGAATATGAGCAGCTTACTTGATTGGACGATCTTGCTCAAGGTGTCGTCTTTGATGAATCAACTCAAGCTCAATCGGTGTGACGTTCGTCGTTCCGCGATCGCCCTCTGTCTTGCAGCGATTTAGGCGCAGAATCGAGAAGTCTGTGCGTGTTTAGTTTTGACGACAAGAGGTCTCCGGCGTGCTTGTGCCTCAACTCTCTCGTCTCGTGTGCGTGTCGAAATTAGGACGTTCTGATACATAGTGATCGAACCTCGTCATCACTTGACGATGATTTTTTCTAGCCTCGTCCGCACCAGACATGAGGTGGATGATAGATTTGACAAACGTCTCGTAGATTTGGGATAGACAATTGATGTGGCATGTCTTTTCTCCCTTTTTAATAATCAATCTTCTTTGTAGGAAACAATATTGTACACCGCCAACATAGATGAATCAATCGGACGATGCGCTTGATAGTGGAGATTCTAATGTATTCCTCATGGCCGACGTTGATGAGGCGGTTGCTACCTTGACTGTATGTTATACATGGTCGACGTTGATGAGGCTGTCGTTACCATGATTGTGTGCTCCACATGGTCGACGTTGATGAGGCGGTCGCTACCATGGTTGTATGCTCTACATGGTCGACGTTGATGAGGCGGTCGCTACCATGGCTGTATGTTATACATGGTCGAAGTTGATGAGGCGGTCGTTACCATGGTTGTGTGCTCCACATGGGCGACGTTGATGAGACAGCCGACCCATGGTTGTATGCTCTACATGGTCGACGTTGATGAGGCGGTCGCTACCATGGCTGTGTGTTATACATGGTCGACGTTGATGAGGCGGTCGTTACCATGGTTGTATGTTATACATGGTCGACGTTGATGAGGCGGTCGTTACCATGGTTGTGTGCTCCACATGGGCGACGTTGATGAGACAGTCGACCCATGGTTGTAAAGAACCAAGTATAGCCGGCGTTGATGGGGCGGCCGTGCCATGGTTGTAAAGATCCACGGTTATTTCTAGCACCCATCAAGGATTATCTAGAGCAACCATGTTAAGACGATTCTTTTCCCGGCCAACTGGCATCAATGATAAGACCCGATCTTATAATAGCTTACCATGGAGACCCGACATGAGTTGAAGCGGCGTATCGGCAAAGCGTGGACTCCGACAAGATCTAGCGGCCGTGCCTTTGATGTTTGGCGTGGGTGGAGGAGATGAAATTTGATGGTGTTTCTGTAGCCTCACGGTGCTGGCATGTGGTGTTCCGCATGGAGGCTCGGTAGGATATTTAGATTGGTAGTTGCGCTTGGGGATCGTCCGGCCTCCAAGCACCGCAGCCTGGCGGCCGTACCGGGCGCGTCCGTGATTGCTCAGCTATGGCGGGCGTCCGTGTGTAGCGCCGCAGCCTGGCGGCCATGTGTGCCTCCTCCTTCTTGGCGAGAGATCCTGTGACTTTATATAGGCGCTGGCCAGACTTGTCGACCAAGTGGGTCGTTCAAAACGCGTGGAGCATATCAAAACTGAAACAAACTCTATCCGAAGGAAACCCGCTGCGTGCTGCTCCTCCGTTCGTTTCGCGTCAGTTGTACCCAAGGCAGTTCAATGCCATGTGGGCCTGCATGCTATTTCCCTTTGACCATGTTTGGGTAGATTGTAACGTGTATAGATCATTTAGGCGCGCGTTGCCGCGCCCGTCCATTAGGACAAAAATTGTTAGGAAGTGGTGAAAATAGATTTGAAATTAAGCTTAGCTTTATACTCGGCAATCTGGCATGCGCAAGACGTGTACATTACTGGGAAGGAACAAAGGTAAATAATCACAATGAATAAACAAAATCTAACCAGCCCATGAGCCATGTCCGAACTTCTGTGAGAGTGAGAGCAGGATGCAAAACAAGTAAAAGTCTTGAAATATTCTACTCGCATTGGGGCAATAGTTTCTAGAACACATAGGACCAACGTGCCTCAAATGGCCAACAAAAGGCCAATTGTCATACACAGACGAATTGTAAATTCAAAACTGAATCATTGTACTCCTTTTAGATTCCTATCCCGTTGTTTTCTGATTAGTGAACCAAATATGATGAGCAAAAAAAAGAAAAATATATCTTAATGTAGTTATTCACCTTTTTCAGAATTTGTCGCTTGTGCTATAGTAAGTGTCCGTTGCTGCTGATGCTGCTGCATTTGCATCATTCGTGGACTGGTTGGTGGGAAGTGATATTTTCTACCATCAAAATTTCAATGCGTAGTAAAATTTTATTGGAGTCAACAACTGAACTATATTTAGGAAAAATAATGAAAAACAAAGTAGAGATCTGCATTGCTATCAGCCTTATTGGTGCTACCGACCTACCGTTATCCTGGATGCAAGTATTGACCTGAATTGGAACATTTGATATCTCAGCAGTTAGTTAAATCTAACTAATTGCATTTACATATGAAATAGTGCCAGATTGTATCGGAGATGCCCTGATAGTTATGAAGAGGACAATTGTACATTAGATAAATAGACATCAAATTTGTATCGTCAAATTTTTATATGCTGATTAACCAAATACACGCCTTGCTGGCTTGTGCAGATGCCTAGAAAATACACACCTTGCTAGCTTGTGCAGGTGCCTTGCTTGATCCATAATTAAGCTCGTTTAACTTGAACACATTAGTCTTCATATGCACCTTTGTTTACCTTTTGGGTTGGAAAGACAGTTGCTAATAGTGAAGTCCCTTTTCATTAACATTGAAATCCAGAGTGAGTTTCCGAGAGATAAATCGAAACATTTGTCTTCATATGCACTTTTGTTTACACTGTTAGCCTGGAAAGATAGCTGCCCATAGTGAAATCCCTTTTCATTAACATTGAAGTCCAGGGTGAGTTTCTGAGAGATAAGGGCTGATATTTGTGTAGGAAAATCAAACGGATGATTGGATGAGCTACACATAAGAACTTCAAGCCTCTTTCCAATGATTTGTTTGTCAATAGAAGCAATTTAGACGAACTCAGCTTCGCCTGACTCGTCGGCAGCAATAACATGCACTTTGTACCGGAAAATCATAATTGGACAATACATTAGTTTCAGGAGCAGTAGGAAGTTACTATGTGAATATTCATAATGTTCCAACTGAATAGTGTATCAAAGAAGCATTGCGGACAAATGCAAGAAGATAATATGTTGTTTAACACATTAGATGATATAGGTGATTCGGTATCAGCTAATTGGACGCTCCTCTTATCAGATACCACTATTCCAACCATCTGCACATACAAACATACAAGTGAAAATAGTACAACAGAAAAAGATAGTAAGCAAAGTAATAACTGTGCAAATACGTCAGTAAATTAACTTGCCTTTTTTCCAACCAGAGCAGGCAGAAGTTTAAAATTATCGAGAGAATATGCATAGCGAGGGTAACGAACAGGTATATTATGCAGCACTACAGCCTTATACCATGGAGCCGATCGCTTCAACGGCCTTGCACATGTTTTGTATAAGGCAAAGATGATGCTTCCTGTGCTCCGCCCTCAACTTTTCTGCATGACCTGCAAGTATTTCACCATACATTGGAAAGAGGCTTCTATTGACCTGGCCACCCGCCATTACATATAGTCAGATGAGGAATTCAAAATCAAATAAATCCGACCAGACTACAAAATTGAGCGGAACGAAATGAGCAGAACCATGATGAACACAACCTGCAAGAAACTGGAGTTCAAACATTAGGAATTTACAACCAGTGTTACCGATTGGGTGGAAAATGGTAGTATACGCAGGACAGGAAAGCAACCAGCGAACCGGGGTGAGAATGGGTAGGGAGAGAATTTGTGGGAACAGACGAATATATAGGTGACCGTCATCACTCACCGGTAATGAGTTGCACACGATTACATCCATTAATGGGTTGCAGGAACTGAAAGTTAACTCTGTCTTCAAGGCAGACGCATGAGCTTCAATGACGATGGTTCGCATCTAGCTGCCGCATCAACTGCCGAAGGGCGCATCACACATCCAGATCTCAACAGAAATTAAAACGACCTTTAATGGTGGAGGGCATGAAGAACAATGCGACGCATCAGTTCATCGCTATCAATTAGGAAACTTAAGCTCGCTGCGACACACCTGAGGCCCGGATCGGAGATGGATGGTCCGCACCTGCGTGATTTGGATCGGAGCGACGCACCGGGCTGGACGCTCGGGAAGGTCGCGTCCGATTGACTTCGATCCGGTCACGTTATGTCGCCCCTCCGCTCGTCGTCCGCTCGCCTCTCCTCGCAGCTCGCGACTGCGTTGACCAGCGCGCAAGCGGTGCGCCAAGCTGCCAAGTTGCTGGGCTTTGCTCGTATTGGGCCCAAATGCACCAGAAAACGCGAAATTGATGGCCAGAGCAGCGTCCCTCAGGGACATCCGGCCCAGGAACAGCCCACGCGGGAGAGGACGAGCATCCGACGATCAAAAAGGTTTAGAAGGAGGATCGGACGGTGACAAAGGGGTGACGAGGGCAGAGTGCGTGAGAGGCTTCGTAGGTGTTGCGGTTGTAATGTCCCTAATATGGATGGTGTGCTTCTGCACCGAATCAACAGGCCAGGCTTAGGATTGCTTCACGTACGTGCAACACAAGTTAATTAGGATTTTATGTTGCTTACTGCTCACGTGTAAATATAACCACGAGCTTACAAAGCAAGTTGGTTTAATAAAAACCATCATGGGCCCTCAAGTCATTGAGCCATACATTTCTCATAGAAATTTGCTTCAACCAACGTACATATGTGATATGTACTTGACATTAGTGGGTCTTTATTTTGGAATACGAATTTTTGGTACAAAAATTCGTCAAACAAATGCCCCCCGGCGAGTGTAGTGCATGCGCGAAGCAGCAGGTGCTAGACTCGGCGAAAATAAATAAATCATGCTAGTGTAGCATAGTGTTTTAGCACGGATCAGTGATATGCAAATATTGAACAAAAATATGGCGAATAGTTCGTACCACATTTCATTTTAAGAACGGGAAGAATTCCTGGTTTTACTCCATTGGGACCATGCATTTGGTGACTGCCAATGGACTATACTAAGATACGATTCACAGACTTGAGTCGTGGTCTTTTTTTTTTTTCATTTCGATAGCGTATGGCCATGCTTTTATTTGATAGACACCGATAAGGGTGAATACAATTTTATGTAATACGGTGAAATACTCATGCCATATGTTAAAGGATACATCTTGTCTTTTTATACTCATTCCCATCGCGACCATTTACAACATGGTGCCAGCCGACGGTGTAAATCTTCGACTTGCCAGAAACTGACTCATGCGAAGAAATAGTTTATCAAGTTAGATGCGACCATAACACGATGAGTGGTGCTAGCCATCAGACTTGAAGGGTTTCACAGGTCAACACTGACCGCACTGGCGTGTCTCACTGCTCCCATAAAATTTTCCGAGTTTGGTGCGATCATAAAAATAAACGTGCCAGCCATCAGACTTGAAGGATTTCACAGCTTGGCACTGGCCACACTGGCGCGCCTCGCTGCTCCCAATATTTGAAGTGTCGGAATTTCATCAACAAAGTAGAGATAAACTAGGAGATGATGGTGCCCCCAGTGTTGCTGAGGGATGATGCCCCAACGTCAATTTTGTTGACGTAGAATGCTAGTTTGTTGGATAGTTGTCAATGCTGTCACGCATGACAAGCGATGTTGCTCACATATGAGTATCTTCATGACCACTTCACAAAACTATTTAGGAAGATAAAGGATCATGACCAGAAAACAAATAAGAAGTATGGCAAAAGAAAACCAGAGAAAAAAAAAGTGTTTTGTTTTGTTTTGGGATTTTGGATTTTCCTTAGACACTAGCTATGAGTGTGACAACAGAAAAGGCTGCCAAAGGACTCGGTCATTGGGAACCGTCGAAAAACCATGACGATTGTAACTAAATCACTTTTCATTAATGAGCGTATTTGTGGGAGAGGGTGATGTGCTTGGGATAATCCTGAGAGGCAACAGAAAATCGTACTCTAGCCCATTAGGGTAATGAGTAGACCCACAGCTCCACCATGTTCCTTTCCATCTCTCAAGAACCAGGAAACATGGGTGGGGAGGAATTAGGGTAGGTGCTTTTGGGACAAATGGCTTGTAAAAGTTTGTCATGCCATTTTGTTTTTAGGGGTGGTGAATGACTACCAACCGCCTTCTTTCAAGTGGTTCCCATGCTGCTCAGAATTGCTGGACTTGCTTCTGGTGTTGATGGAGATTTTGTTTCCTTGACTACTTGGAATTTTTTTATGAACTTGCTCTTTTTTTGAAATTGTTTGGACAATTGCCTCAGACTTGTGCTTCTTTGACAGATTGCTAGAACTTTTGGAGATGCTTGACTTTTCCTCGGGGAACCACCTTTGAGAATTTGGAAGTTAGCCACTCACCTTGGTAGACTAAAACCCTCAGGCATATTATGTGGAGCTTTCTGGTGGCACGCCCCAGGTTTGTCAGGCGGCTACGCACCAAGGCCAACTTGTGTTGCATTGGGCAGCCTTTTCATGATCTTTTCCTAGGGTCTGTCCCGGGGCGCGGTGTCTCCGGGAACCTAAGAAACATCCGGGAGCATGGGGGTGCGGGACCTCATTACTCAGAAGTCGCCCAAGTAGTCTTTTTTGCGACCTCTCGGAACATGTATATGGTGTGTGTTGTGTGTCGTGTGTGTAGGTGCCGCTCCACTTACCACAAGTTACATCATGCTTCCACTAGACAAGTCATAAGGCAGCCAAACCTTATGTCGCGAGCTTAGTGTCACTGGGAAAAAGCCTTTTACTGTAGGACGTTTATGCCCATGGTTTGAGATTTTTTTTTTAATAAAAACAAATGAAAGAAGAAAAAAATGACAGAAAAAAAACGAGAGCAAACTCGACATGCGGAGAAGGTCACGCGTAATATTTCTTTAGGAACCTCCCATTAATAGGTGGCATTGGCCGTTCCCCTTCTTGATTAATCAACTGATAAGCACCGCCGTCATATACTTGCTCAATAACAAATGGCCCTTCCCATTTAGGTTCAAGTTTTCCTTTAGCCTTGCCTTTTATCACAATGGGGCGCCTAAGTACAAGAACAAGTTCTCCTTTACGGAAAACTCGGGGTTTCACAAGTTTATCATATGCACGAACCATGTTTTGACGGTATAGTTCTAAATCTTGAAGTGCATTGAGTCTATCTTCTTCCAAAGAATCCAGCTGTTGGAATCGTAGCCAGATTTGCTCATCTTGTGTAATCTCGTCATGGATGGACACTTTTAGAGATGGAAGTTCCACTTCTAGAGGAAGGACAGCCTCACACTCCCATATACTAAGGAGTACGGCGTAGCTTGAGTTGGTGTACGGACCGTTACACGATAAGCCCATAGTGCTTCGTAGAGGCGATCATGCCAGTCACGATGATGCTTGTGTACTGTCTTTTTCAAGATTTGGCCAAGAGTTTTATTAAATGCTTCAATTAACCCATTGTCTTGTGGATAGTATCCCGTAGAATAATTCCACTGGATTTTATACTTTGCCATGAATTTGATCATCTTATGTGACTTAAAAGCCTTCGCATTATCTGAGGTAATGCGATGCGGAACACCAAAGCGACAAATGATATTACGCTCTAGGAAGTTTATGACATTATTAGTTTTGACTTCGCTTAGAGGTACTACTTCTGCCCATCTGGAAAAATAGTCTGTAGCAGCAAGTATGAATTTGTGTCCCCTGGATGATGGGGGATCAAATGGACCAACATCATCTATACCCCAGGCATCAAACGGCCATGCGGGTACAGTTGGATGTAATGGAACTGACGGTTGGTGCTTTATAACACCATGAATTTGGCAACTATGACACGATCTTGCTACCTTAAGGCAATCTTTCATGATCCTCGGCCAATAGTAGCCGCATAGCTTGATACTATGATACATTTTTGGACCACTTTGATGCCCACCGCACATACCATGATGGACTTCTTTTAAGATTTGATCTGCTTCATTTCTGGACACACACCTTAGAAGCATTTCATGTCTAAAGGAACACCAATACAAAGTTCTTGCTTTAACTACATAGGAAGGCAGGCGTCGCTGCAACCCGCGCCTTTCCACTATATCACTTGGGAGTATCCCATGATTAAAGTAATCAAGGAATGGCTTACGCCAATCATCATAACCACTTATGTTGGCCATGACATGGTGTACTTCACACTCTGGTGGGATTAATTCTAGGACAGCTCGAAGAAGCCATCTTTCTTCTATTTGTACTTGAGCAGGCTTCCCTTGAGGGAGCACTAAAGATGATGCAAGTTGAGCCAATTCATCTGTAGAAGTATTCTTGCTTCGTGGAACATGCAAGTTGAGCCAATTTCCTCATGAGGACCTGGGCTGCCGTGTGATATGGCACCAATTCTGGCTTACGTACCTCGTATATATTATTTACTTGTCGTACGATGAGCTGAGAATCACCATATATTAGAATATTCTGCACATCCATGGAGAGCGCTAATAGAAGGCCAAAATGAAGGGCTTCATATTCTGCTTCATTATTAGAGCACTCCTCTTTGAGAAGAGAGAAAGAGTGATATATGGTTTCCCCTTGAGGTGTGTTGACAACCAAACCAGCGTCAACACAAAGTCTTGCTTCGCTATCGGGATCCTTCTCTGTGTGAGAGGCTCCATCAAAATATAGTTCCCATTAGGACTCAATGTCGATGATAAATACTTCCTCGTCAGGCTGCTCGACAACCAATAGGGAGTCTCCATGTACATGATGCACAAGGTAAGAAACACTTAATTTGATGAACATATGTCTTCTTTCCATTGGAATTTTGAAGAGGAGGTGAAAGCCTACAACTTCATGGTAGAAAATTGTATACTCAAGGAAAGTAGATTGTAGCAAATGTCTTGCCCTGAAGAAAGTGTTGTAGTGAAAGACCATACTACATGTAAGGAGTGTGCGTAGCGAGTGCTGCTACTTCATGGAGCTAAATTTTTGCTCCCATGAATATGTATGTGTGGTTAAGGATTGTACCACTTCACATTATAAATTTAACAATTACACAACGACCGTATTACTGCTACGGTACCAACCGGTGGAATCAAATGATTTCACATTCCACATTAACCGCGGTGGTCTGCTTCACTGCTCCCCACATGATAGGGAGGGGAGACATACAAACACAAGTTGTGTGTGACACATTCTCGTTTAGTCATGATAGGAAGACAACTCGATAAAAGGATGTGAGTTTCTTCGGTATCATGATTGACAAAGAGGAAAAAATACAGCCATGCGAATACTCTATACATAGAATGAACCCCTTGGTCCTTTTATTTGTAACTGTCTTGATCTGTTAAACAAGATCATTCAGGTCAAGTAAAAATGTGTTTGTGCTTGTGAGTGAGACACATGCAACTAAACACATATACTATAATAAGCAAGCCTTGCCATTTACCACAACTTTGGGTTATCCCTTTCGACGCCCACTTTTTGAGAACCATATTCGAAAACATGGTAGGCATATAGCTCTTCTCATAAGAACCTTGCATGGTGTATCAGCATGCCGTAGAAAAATAAGTCATGCCCCCAGTCATTAGGACAGACTAGAGATATATCAAGAGGATAAAATTCCTCCCAAACTATGGTTGCTCAAGGGGCTTTATTTCTGGGTCATCCCACATGATCACTCTGTAGTTTGAATGCTACAAGAGGAAACGAGTATGGAGTTGTAAGCTTATTTAAGCATGTAAAGACCTGGTGCATTGTGCATATGATGTCAGCTGCGAGGCATCTTAATCACAACCATTCTTTGACCACGGGTGATAGGTCCTTCTGGGCAGTTAAACATTGTACCACCAACATTTGTATTCTTGGTAAGCACTTTCTCTTATATATCACAGGTATCTATGATCATCGACGAATCATATGCTGATATATAGGTGTCATCATGCTCACGCCATTGGGAGATCGACTTAATTATCATCTTATATGAAACGTAGAGCGGGCTATCATGCACTTCCCCGCGTCACAATAATTGGAATAATGAACCAGTGCCCTTGGGAGTATTGAAAAATTTACCCCTTTTCTTTTTGGTGAAGTTGGGTGGATGTATAACCTGTTTGCATGAGAATGCCAAGGAGGAAGAGGTTAAACTCAAGTAGTCATGAATTCACAAAATGCTTCATGACCTCTTCGGTAGTGATGGTAGAGGAGGACTCAGCCTTGACAGGGAATCCTTCGATTAGTACTCCACCATGTAAAATAAATTCATGAGATTTATTACGAAGCATCAAGTTACAAGAGCGAGTTATCCATCACAGGTGTGATAGATCCCCTTTTTAAGCACGCATTCGGCCATGTACGGGAACTCGGCGTCTCAGTTTATTTTATTCTTGCGTGCACCATCTCATTGACTTTCATATGAGCGAGACCATGAGTCATATTCCGACGAGTTGGTCGCCTTTGACTATAATATGAGGCAGATGAGGACCTCCTAGGAGGTGCCTTATGATCATGTTGTGGATGACACCTAGAAATACTTCGTGTTTGTGGACATGAGGCCACAAATTTTAAATCTTGATATGTTCCCAACATGGGGTGACAGTTGTGTCAAGAGTGAGTAGTGATCGGGAGCATGTTGCCTTGGCGTATCCCCAACCCTTGAAGATGGTTCACAGTCTTGTTTATGTCGTAGCTCTCTGAACTAACATTGAAGCTGTTGCAGTGTACTACTTTTTAGGGAAATTGCACGCCTCTACAATCAAGGCTATGAGTTCCTCTATTGTTTTGGTGCAGCAATTTTTTCTTTTCTTTTTGAATATCCAATCATGGACTCAGCAGAACAAATGGATGTCAGATACTACATCGAATTGTACTAGATCATACTTACATGTTCGATGACTGCCATGCATGAGAGGTATCGAACCAAACTGGATCAAAGTTGCAGCCGGGGTATGACTCATGGCTTTCTCAACAGTGATGGTAGGAAAGAAATCACCAACGATAGGGAATTCTTCGTGTTAGTATATTGCCGTATGAAACGATTTTAAAGCAATACGTAAGCATTGGCCACGTATATATTCATCATAAATCTCCCACCGTCCATGTATGGGCTATTTTTTTGCTCGGCCATCACACACAATGCTTCGAATGACCAACCCGATGAGATCAATTCTTTTCTTTTTCTACAGGTTGGATGATACCAGGGAGGAACAGAACGTGTGAGCTATGCACACATATATTTGTCTCACGAAAAGTGCATAGAGTAGCACAACGTGCATCGACCATGCATACAGGTATTTCTTTTTCAACAAAGGAGCCTATGCAGCGACTCCATGTACTTGTGAACAAAAATGCTTCGTGTAGACAGAAGCACTGATATTACTATGAAGAACTTTCACACTCGGCATTTAGCCAGCATGAGAAAAATGAACGACGATCAGAGCGCAGCAAAGATGGGAGGAGAATCATGTCCCACCGGGCGTGCCAATTTTGTTTCATTGAAAATTAGCGGAAACGCCACCCCTGGGTAATAGGGGTTTCCTATATGCATACATGATTGTACAAGTTGTGGGCGTGCCATCTTGCTAATTAAAACAAGAAATAAAATAAAGGGAAACAAAAAGACAAAACACCAAATATGGGAACACTGCATTTTATTCATATCATTGCATTGTACAAATACAAATTATGGATTCCCATAAAACTTCTATTCTTGTCTTCTGCGTCGCGCTCATGGAGTATCTGACTTAAGAGATTGTGTAGTTCGATGATTCCCGACGCTTTTACAAGCATCCGGTTAATTACATCCACAGGATAAAACCCGCGGAATACCTCCGATTAAGCTGCACTGATGGTCGTCATCATGTTTGGATTGCTCATCCATGTGCATTGTGATATTGGTGAAAATATTGTGCGGGTGGCTTTGTTTCGCCGATACCCGGTCACGTGTGCTATCGCCATGTTGGTATGACCAACAGGATATGTCGATGAAGAGGATGACTATCGCCTCGTCGGTACCCAGTCATGTAACGCCCTAAATTCATCAATGCGGACATGTATGTTGCTATCGACTCGTCGGTACCCAGCAAAGATGTGTCCGTACCCGTTGGTTGTAGACATGTAGATAGAGTAGTGACCCGGCCTCATCGGAACTTGGCCATGGTTTCGTCTAGCCTCGTAGGCACTAGACGGATGGTGGAAATAATGTGAAGATGGCCTTTTTCTCAATCAACACTCGGCCAAGATGTCAATATAGGAAATATCACATATGCATGTTGGATGATGCTTTTCTGATATATTAATCTCGCATCCTTGTGGGAGCAAGATCAATGTTGTGTATATGATCTTCACCTCCTCGCGAGGGGTGGTGTAGAGGTGAATATGATTAATCATGCCCCCTTCTGAGGAGCAAGATTAATGTCGATGATCTGACTTCTTTGTATTTAGCCGTACCCACTTACGCTCGTCATAGTTTGAACGGTGCTACGGCTGACCACTCTTGTAGGTAGTCCTGTGCTCATGTATATTATAGCCGATTCCGTCCCATCGGGAAGCTTTGATTTTAGCCTCTCTTCGACGGTGAAACTTATCGTTGTGCAGATGCTACTTTCGGCACTTAGCCTTTGGATCGATCGGCAACGAAGAACACGTGTATGCCATAGAACGGTTCTTCCATAAAAGAAGATCAAGAAGACGAAATCCTATAATGTTACTTACCGATGAAGAAGGGCCTCGCATGCCGCGTCGTGGCCGACATCGAAACACCGCGTGAATATGAGCAGCTTCGTATTTGATTGGACGATCTTGCTCAAGATGTCGTCTTTGACGAATCAACTCAAGCTCAATCGGTGTGACGTTCGTCGTTCCGCGATCGCCCTCTGTCTTGCAGCGATTTAGGCGCAGAATCGAGAAGTCTGTGCGTGTTTAGTTTTGACGACAAGAGGTCTCCGGCGTGCTTGTGCCTCAACTCTCTCGTCTCGTGTGCGTGTCGAAATTAGGACGTTCTGATACATAGTGATCGAACCTCGTCATCACTTGACGATGATTTTGTCTAGCCTCGTCCGCACCAGACATGAGGTGGATGATAGATTTGACAAACGTCTCGTAGATTTGGGATAGACAATTGATGTGGCATGTCTTTTCTCCCTTTTTAATAATCAATCTTCTTTGTAGGAAACAATATTGTACACCGCCAACATAGATGAATCAATCGGACGATGCGCTTGATAGTGGAGATTCTAATGTATTCCTCATGGCCGACGTTGATGAGGCGGTTGCTACCATGGCTGTATGTTATACATGGTCGACGTTGATGAGGCTGTCGTTATCATGATTGTGTGCTCCACATGGTCGACGTTGATGAGGCGGTCGCTACCATGGTTGTATGCTCTACATGGTCGACGTTGATGAGGCGGTCGCTACCATGGCTGTATGTTATACATGGTCGACGTTGATGAGGCGGTCGTTACCATAGTTGTGTGCTCCACATGGGCGACGTTGATGAGACAGCCGACCCATGGTTGTATGCTCTACATGGTCGACGTTGATGAGGCGGTCGCTACCATGGCTGTGTGTTATACATGGTCGACGTTGATGAGGCGGTCGTTACCATGGTTGTATGTTATACATGGTCGACGTTGATGAGGCGGTCGTTACCATGGTTGTGTGCTCCACATGGGCGACGTTGATGAGACAGTCGACCCATGGTTGTAAAGAACCAAGTATAGCCGGCGTTGATGGGGCGGCCGTGCCATGGTTGTAAAGATCCACGGTTATTTCTAGCACCCATCAAGGATTATCTAGAGCAACCATGTTAAGACGATTCTTTTCCCGGTCAACTGGCATCAATGATGAGACCCGATCTTATAATAGCTTACCATGGAGACCCGACATGAGTTGAAGCGGCGTATCGGCAAAGCGTGGACTCCGACAAGATCTAGCGGCCGTGCCTTTGATGTTTGGCGTGGGTGGAGGAGATGAAATTTGATGGTGTTTCTGTAGCCTCACGGTGCTGGCATGTGGTGTTCCGCATGGAGGCTCGGTAGGATATTTAGATTGGTAGTTGCGCTTGGGGATCGTCCGGCCTCCAAGCACCGCAGCCTGGCGGCCGTACCGGGCGCGTCCGTGATTGCTCAGCTATGGCGGGCGTCCGTGTGTAGCGCCGCAGCCTGGCGGCCATGTGTGCCTCCTCCTTCTTGGCGAGAGATCCTGTGACTTTATATAGGCGCTGGCCAGACTTGTCGACCAAGTGGGTCGTTCAAAACGCGTGGAGCATATCAAAACTGAAACAAACTCTATCCGAAGGAAACCCGCTGCGTGCTGCTCCTCCGTTCGTTTCGCGTCAGTTGTACCCAAGGCAGTTCAATGCCATGTGGGCCTGCATGCTATTTCCCTTTGACCATGTTTGGGTAGATTGTAACGTGTATATGGATGGTGTGCTTCTGCACCGAATCAACAGGCCAGGCATAGGATTGCTTCACGTACGTGCAACACAAGTTAATTAGGATTTTATGTTGCTTACTGCTCACGTGTAAATATAACCACGAGCTTACAAAGCAAGTTGGTTTAATAAAAACCATCATGGGCCCTCAAGTCATTGAGCCATACATTTCTCATAGAAATTTGCTTCAACCAACGTACATATGTGATATGTACTTGACATTAGTGGGTCTTTATTTTGGAATAGGAATTTTTGGTACAAAAATCCGTCAAACAGTGGTGAAGAAGAAGAAGAGAGGGAGGAGTAAAAATAAAGAGGAAACGGTATCATCCCCTAAGCATATTTCTCCCATCATGGTTGTTCCTAATGAGCATGAATAAAAAAATTATTGAAGATGATCTGCTTAATTGTATTCATTATTATCTTGATGTTAAGTCTATAGGCACTATTGAAGAAGATTATGCTATGCATGTTACTTATTGTGATGATCATGATTGGGAAAATAATACTACTTATGATCTTGAAAATCTTTTTGGCACCAATTTTGAAAATGATGATATTGATAATTGTTACACTGTTGGGAATATTCATGTTTCTTCTAATCATAATGTGGAAAATCCCAAGCTTGGGGATGATGGGTTTGAAAATCCTTTTGGTATTGAAAGTCATGATGATTTGTTTACAAAAATATATGCTTGGAAAGATGCCTATCCCCTTGCTTATGATGATATTATGCCTCCAATTTTTTATGATTATTGTGATGATAACTGATACGTCTCAAACGTATCTATAATTTTTGAGTGATCCATGCTAGTTTTGTTATATTGTCACATGTTTTTACTATCAAATATATCATTTTTATGCATTTTGTCGGACTAACCTATTGACAAGATGCCAAGTGCCAGTTCCATGTTTTTGCTATTTTTGTATTTCAGAAAAGTCACAACAGGAAATATCGTCGGATTGCCCTCAAAATTTACGGAGATTTTTTATGCGACGGAAGACACACGTGGACCAAAGGGCGACCTGGGGGGCCACCCAGGGGCCAGGGGCGGGTGGCAGCCATTGCCCCACCTTGACCCGCGGGTGGGGCCCGCCCCTGCCCACTAGGCACCGCCTCGGCCCCCTCTGACGCCTATAAATTCCCTTTTGACCTAAAACCGAGGGGGCGGAGATTATTTTCCAGAAACTCGACCCCGACGTGCCGTCACCGAAAACCCTAGTTCGGGGGTCAGATTGATCCTGTTCCGGCACCCTGCCAGAGGGGGGATCGACCGCCGGAGCCATCTCCATCAACACTGCTGCTTCCCGCGATGAGGAGGGAGTAGTCCCTCACCGGGGCTGAGGCTTATACAAGTAGCTATGTGGTTATTTCTCTCTCCCATGATGTGATCTTTGTTGTGATCATGAGCTTTGTTAGTATAGTTGAATACATGATGTTTCCCTATGTGTAATGGATATGATTTTGCTCAAGTGATGTTATTTAGTACAATTTCCGGAGTCACCGTTGTGATCACGGTATCTCGGTGACAGTGTGGGTGCCGTGTGTGACTCTATGGATAATAGATTGGAAGGATCTTCATCATGAGTTTGTTCTTTATTATTGTTGGATTGAATAGATCATGAGGTTTCTTGATGCTTGTGTTATTGAAGAAAGAGACTATTCAAAAAATATGTTGTGGTGTTTGTTAGTACTATCTTTGGATGCGGATAGTGACAGGATGAAGTGTCCATAGATGTGGAATACGAACTTTAAGGTGTGATTTTCGTAGCCGTACGCAATTATCATCCTATTTGATCCACGAAAGAATGATCTCCGAGTAACGTCTACCATGCATGTGTTTTTGTGGAACTATTATGTGTTTAATTATCTTAATGATGTTGAGAGTAGTCACTAGTGAAATTATGAAGCCTAGGCCTTGTTTCCAAGCATTGATACACCGTTTTTAGTCACTTTTGTCACTTGTTTGCTTGCTGCCATTTTTTATTACATAATTACAAAATAACCTTTTACCATCCATATCAGTTGCATTTTACCATCTCTTCGCCGAACTAGTGCACCTATACAACTGACAATTGTATTAGGTGTGTTGGGGACACAAGAGACTTCTTGTATCTTAATTGCAGGGTTGCTTGAGAGGGATATCTTTGACCTCTACCTCCCGTGTATTCGATAAACCTTGGGTTACTCACTTAAGGGAAATTTGCCGCTGTCCTACAAACCTCTGCGCTTGGAGGCCCAACAAGTCTACAAGAATAGAAGCGTGTAGTAGACATCAAGCTCTTTTCTGGCGCCGTTGCCGGGGAGGTAAGGTAAACGGCACTCACATCCTCCGGCAACTAAGCTAATTTCTAGCATTGTTGTTGGGGAGGTGAGCGCTTGAAGGTATCTTCTTTAGATCTTGCAATTAAATCTTTTTGTTTCTTGTTTTATTTCACTAGTTAGGCTTAATGGAAAACAACAAAAAAATGATAGAGCTTTATAAACTTTATCTTGAAATTGGTCATGATGCTTTTGAAGAGAAAATTAAAAAACTTATGGAACTTTATTTGCATAACAATCATGCTAGTAGCAATGTTATTAGTATGATTTCTTTGAATGCCATTGTTGCTAATGCTATGGAAAATTGCAAGCTTGGGGATGCCGGTTTTGATGAATATGATCTTTTTAGTCCCCCAAGCTGGAAGGAGGAAATTTGCTTTGATTATACTATGCCTCCTATATATGATGATTATAATGATGAATGTGATATTTTCAGTCCACCTACTATTGAGGAAAAAGTTTATTATGATCATGATATGCCTCCTATTTATGATGATTACAATGATGGTTATGATAGTTTTACTCCCACTATTACTAATGAGAAGGATTTTACTTATGTGGAGAGTAATTGAAAGTGCATGGTTTCCCCCATGTGTTGTTTTGGTAATTAATGACAATCTTTATGGACTAATGTGTGCTTTGAGTTATATTTGTAGTGTTGGTCCATAAGGAATGCTTGAACTCCATATGTTGGAGTCAAGGCTAAAAGAAGAAGATTATATGTTGATCAAGGCTAAGTGCAAATTGATCAACATAGAAGATAAGGGCATGTGAAGATATGCGAAAGAGTGTCTCTCCCATATTGGTGTATGGGGGAGCAATATGCGAGGCTTCACCGAGCGAAGCGTAATCAAGAAAGGTGATCCACTTGAGAGGAGATCAAGATCGTCATCATCTACCTCAAGTGGAATGCGCAAGGCAAAGAAAGGTGATCTACTTGAGAGAAGATCAAGATCGTCATCATCTAGCTCAAGTGGAATGCGCAAGGCAAAGGTATGATCTTGATAGGGTTTCTATTTTACCGGTCTCGCGGTGTAGTTGGGAGACCGGGTTTTAGGATAGGTAACCGTACTATCAAGAGGGGCTCTCAAGTGAGCTTTAGCATATCGGTCGTAGAGAGCTCAAAACTTTGCATCCTTGCATTCTTGCAATCATCTTTATTGGTTCTTATTTGGCTCTTATCGTGGTGTGGTCTTGGTGCTTGTCGTGCTTGTCATGAAAAGACCAAGTTCACCGAAAACGGATTTCGTTGCATCGTCTATTGCGTTTTCGGTGGTGGAGATTTTGCCGATTCACTAGTAAGGAAAGGTTCACACCTTCCTACCCATACCAAAATCTCCATTGCCTATTCTTATGTGGCTTTTATCTAGATGTGCTTTTAGAGCTTGTCTTGATCTTCAACACAAGCTCAAGTTCATCAAAAACGGATTTCGTATGAAAGACTTATTGCGTTTTTTATTTTGGGGGTTTACCGGTTATTCATCTAGAGAGTGATCTAACATTTCCCCATTTGGTTTTACCCTCCCATGTTGGACAATGATGTTTCTATGCATAATCTTGTAGTGCTCGTTGTGGTGATTCCAACGAGCCCAAGATCATCGAAAATGGAGTCCGGATACAAAAGTTATCGCGTTTTCGGTATCGAACGTTTTTGCAGTTTGGCCAGCCTTGCCGGGCTCAAGGCCGGGCTCAAGGCTGGCCGTCTCGGGCACCAGGCCGGCCTCGGAAGCTGGCAAGCCGGCCTAGGCCGGGCCCAAGGCTGGCCTCCCTGCGCGTGAATATTCCAGGCCGGCCTCTCTGCGCAGGCAAGAAAACCCCTTCAAACGGTCACTTTTCCCCACCCTTTAAAAGGGGTTGTCTTCTACCTTTTGAAGGGAACTCTTGAGCACGTTTTCCCCTCTCTCTCCTCCATTGTTGCAAGAGCTCAAAACACATAGATCTCCCAATCCCTCCACCCAAACTCGTTGATCTTTGGAGGATTGAAGGAGAAGGCCTAGATCTATTATTCCACCAAACCATATCTCCTCTAAGTGAGGGGAACATCTTTGATTTAGGTCTTGGAGTTGCTTTGTGTTTTTCTCCTTGTTCTTCCTCTTAAATCCCTCCATAGCATTAGTTGCTTTGGTTGGATTTCGGAGAGAAGGACTTGACCACTTAGTGTGTTCTTGCCATTGCATTAGTTGCATCGGTTTGAGTTCTCCACGGTGATTCGTGGAAAGTGAAGTTGAGAAGCTTATTACTCTTGGGTGCTTGGGTGCCCTAGAGCTTGTTCCTCTAGGGCACGTTGGTAAGCTAGACGGTTGTTAATTTATCGGAGGCTTGGTGGCTCACGGGATTTGTTGGGAGCCTCCAATTAGGTTGTGGAGGGAGGCCCAACCTTGTTCGCTTCGGATCTTTGGTAGCTACGAAGACATTGCCGGGAGCCACCAATTGAGTTGTGGTGTGTGCCTCGGCCTTGGGCATCGAGTCTTGGTGGCTCGGTGCATTTGGTGAAGACCCTCCAACTTGTGGAGTGAGCTTCATCCTTGTAAAGGTTCTAGTTGTCAACCTCAACGGCAACATAGTGACAAGTGTCTCGCCACATTGGTGGTAAGACACAACGGAGATACGGTGTGCCATATCAAGGCTACTCGGTGTTTCACATTGGTGAACACCGCGCCACTCCAACGGAGACTAGCTTCCATTGGGAAGTGAACTTCGGGATAAATCATCGTCTCCAAGTGCCTCGGTATTTCTATACCCGAGCTTCTTACTTATGCTATTTACTTTGTGATAGACATTGAGCTTAAAGTCATATATCTTTCTATCACCTAGTTGATTATATTGCTTAGCATAAGTTGTTGGTGCACATAGGTGAACCTGGCTAGTTTAGATTTTGGCTTGATAAATTAAATGTTAGTTTTATTCCGCATTTATTCAAGCCTTAACCGTAATAATTTTAAATCGCCTATTCACCCCCCCCCCCCTCTAGGCGACATCCGTGTCCTTTCAATTGGTATCAGAGCGGGTTTTCTCTTTATAGGGCTTCATAGCCTAGAGAGTAAAGATGTCGTCTAGTGGTTTAGTGCACAATGCCTCTTTAATATTCGATGGCACTAATTATAATGATTGGAGAAATCGCATGCTAACTTATTTTAGTGACATTGATCCATCTATAGAGCAAATCTTAGATATGGGTTTTCCTCCTCCAAAGGATCCGAAAAGATTATCTTTGGAGGATGAGGAAAATTCTTATCTAGATGCTCAAGCTTCTAAATTTATTTTCATGTCTTTAAGAAATGTAGTTGCCTTGTCGATCTCTCCTTATCGGAGTGCTCACGAGCTATGGACCAAGCTTCCAGACAATTATGGTGTGTCCATTGATAGTGAGAATGATTGTTCTCCCTCCATCTCCGGGCGTAATGAGTTCTCAACTTCTTCTACCTCACCTACATGTGGCAAGCCACAATACAATGCAATGGTGAGTAAGGATAAATTTCGCAATGATGATAGTGAGCTTCCTATAGATGATATTTCATCTCTATCTTATTGCAATGATTTATCTTTGGACTTAAACACATCTAGAACTATAAATGTTTCACATGCTTGTGTTGATAGTCCTTGCATATCTTCTAAATCGTCAAGTAGTGATGATCATGACAATAATGATGATAATGAAGAAGATGATGCTTACTTTAATAAGAAAGGTCTAATGGTTCTTAATGCTCTTTCAAAGAATGAAAATGCTTGTGAGAACCTACATGAAATCATGAGCACCCTTGTTGAGCGAGGGCTTACTATTGAAAATTTAGAGGCTCGTGAAAATGAAAGTCTTAGCCGCGAACGTGATTATGCGAACACGATTGCGGATCTTGAGGAAGCTCTTGAAGAAGAACAAACCACCAAGAAATCTCTTGAGGAAACACTTACTCTAGAGTCATCTAAATTAAATGAAACCCATGATAGAGCTCTCAAGGTGGCTAATGATTTTAAAATAAAAAATGAAGAGCTTGTTGTTGAAATTGTTAGACTTCTTGAGGCTAATGTGAAATTTGAAAAGGATGTCAAGTCCTTGGAAGATTCTCTTGCACATCTCACTAAGTCTCATGATCAACTCGAAGCTCAATTACTAAAAGAGCTTCCTACTTCTTCTCCAATTGCTATTAATGTTGATGCTTGTGCTACTAACTCTATTTCTTGTGAAGCATCCATTTTAAAGGAGAATGTTGAGCTAAGGGCTCAACTTAAATTTCTAACTAGCAATTATGAGATATTCTAAGAAAGCCATGAGAAGCTCTCGAGCTCTCATGAAGATTTTCTAGTATCTCATGATAATCTAAAGTTAGCTCATGAGGCTATCGCTACTAAGGTAATATCTAGTGAGCCTTATGTGGACAATGGCACAACTTCTACTAAAAATGCTACAATGCCATGTGCTAGTCCTTGTAATTCTTCATCTCACACTAGTGGTAAATCATATGTTGAATTACATTTCATGCCTAGTTGCTCTAACAATGAAGCTTCAACTTCCACTAGTACTTGTGTAGCTACTAACCTTGTAGGAAAGACTAAAGAGCACAAGGCACAAACCACTTCTTTGAAGAAAGATGTGGAGAAGCGTCATAAAGGGAAGTCCACATTTGACAACATGTTGAGTGTACAAAAATCCCCCAATGACAAGAGTGGACTTGGATTCAACTCCAATATCAAGAACAAGTCCAAGAGTAGCAATAAGAAGGGCCAAGAACAAGTCAATCACTCGGCCAAGATTGTTTGCTTCAAGTGCAAACTTGAAGGGCATCATGTTAGGGATTGCCCAATGAAGAAGAAGCCTCTTAGTGAGAAGCAATTAGGGAAGCGTCCTTTTGTTAAATCTCTTGCTCAACCTCGGGTTGAACAAAGGCCACCTCCTAAGAAGACTCAAGTCATTGCTCCTCAAGTTGAGGAGCCTATTAAGAAGAAAGAAAAGAGTCGATATTGCTACTTATGCTGTGAGAAGGGCCACTTGGCTTCTTCATGCACTAATGGTACTCTATCCAACCCCATAATGATTGATGATGTTTATTCTCTTACGAAGGATAGGGTTAGCAATTTGTTTGCCAAATATGTGGGAACTCAAAGTGGTGTCAAGAAAAGAACCATTTGGGTTTCCAAGCCTATTGTGACTAACTTCTTAGGACCCAACTTGGTTGGGGACCAACAAGCTCAAACTTGATCAATAGGTTGTGATGGAGGACATTGGAGACTTGGCTATCCTTGAAGAATTAAGGGATCTTCTTGATTATTATTTCCACAAGCCAAGTCATTTGGATTATATTGTCATATCTCATATCCAATGCTCCTTCTTGCGGTAACTTATAATTTAATTATATATACATTGAAAGTTGCTTGCTCCCTAGCATGTGTTAGTTTTGTTCCTAGCATGTGCTTGTATATGTTGTGCTTATTACTTACCTTGAGCAATCAAGTTTGTGTATGTTAATGTGCGCTCCATATATGTGTAAACTTTGTGTTGAGTCCTTATTGGATCTTGTGTTGATTTCAATGGGCTCTTTTGAGAAATTAATGGACTATCCCATTTTGGGGGAGTGATATGCTTTGTGCACTTCACTAACCTAAAAATATGTGTATATGAGTAACACCACCTAGTATTGATATATCAAGATTATCTAGTAACTATGTGGTTGTAACATCCCAAGTTTTTGAAATTTTTGAAAAGTCTGAAAAATCAAAAACTTTTTAAAAAGTTATGGATATTTTGTTTTGAAATTTCAAAACAAGCATGGCATTCATGTTTTCATTGCATAAGTGCATTTGTTCTCCTGGTTTTATGAAGTTTTCAAAAGAATTAAAACCTTATTTCTTATTTTGGGAAATATCCATAACTACCATCTAAATGACCAAGGGTATTGTGGTAATTTAATTTGTGTAAAAATAATAAAAAATGAGTGTATCATGGTTGTTACTAAATGATACTACTCATATTATTTTCCTGGATTTTTTTTTTTGAGTTCAAAGGAAAATTATAAAACCATATTTTATAAAATGTCATAAAGGTGTCAATTAGGCCTTTATGCATTATTTGAATTTTGCAAGATTTGAAAATTTATGGAAAAGGTTCCAAAGTATTTAAAATAAGTATTTTGATTTTACAAAATTATTCAAATTGGTTTGAACCAATTTAAACTTGTTTTTCGAAAGTTATGATGTTTTCTGTTATTAGAAATAGGAAAATGTTTTGTCAAAAAAAAAGTAGAAAAGGCCTAGCCGAGCCAGCAATCCCCGAGCCGGCCCAAACCCTGCGCGCAGCCAGCAGCCCACCAGTGGCCCGACTTCGTCCTCATAGCCTGCTTCCTCTCTCCCCTCGCTGACAGCCCGGACCCACCCGTCAGGTCATCTTCTTCCCCAAATCACGCGCTGGCCAGCTCGCCGCGGCCGTGATCTTCTCGCCGTGAATCCGAGCCATTATGGCCATTAAACGTCGCGCTCTGGCCACCTATAAGAAGCCCCACTCCTCCTCTCCCATCTTCCCCAAAAATCCCCCTCCGAGAGCCCCCAGGCTGATCTGAATCGTGCTCGGCATTCCGCCACCCGACGCCTGCGAGTCCACCATTTCCGGCGAGCACCGACGACCTCGCACCCTCCCTACACTCCCCTTCCTCTTATCTCGATCTTGCACACTCGTTTGACACCATGCGGCATTTTCTTTTGCCTCAGGTCGAGCCGTACGTCCACGACCGACACCGCTGCCGCTCACCGTCGTTTCTTCGCGTTCCCGGTGAGGTAAAGGAAGATCCCGAGCCCTAACCTTGTCTTTCGAGTTCGCCGTGTTGCCGCGCATCGCCTTGACCTTTTTTCTTGGCCCCAGGACAGCGGAATCGAGGAACCCGTCCACGCCCGAGGAGCTCGGACTGCCGCACGAACTCCGGTGAGGAATTGTCGCCGTCTCCGTCCACCGCCGTCACCATCTCGAGCACCACCGAGCCTGCATCGACGCGGCGCGTCCAAAGGTATAAGCCCCGCATCCCAAGACCCCCTATATCATCTCCGTCGAGCACACCTGTGGCCTTCGCCGCCAGTTTGAGGTCGCCGGAGTAACTCCGGCCGCCGCGCCCCAAACCCTAGCTTTTGCACCGCCCGATCTGGATCCAAGGGCCACAGTTAAACCACTTAAATCGAACCGGTACGCTGAGGTGGCAAGGCCAGTCAGCGCCACTTCATCGCCTAGTCAGCTGCCCAGTCAGATCCAGTCAGAAGGGGAATTTCTGTGATTTTCCCGATTTAGAATAAAAGGCAGTTTTGCAGAAAAGTCCCTAGAACTTAGAAACCTCATATCTTTTTATTGGTTTGGCCAAATTCAAATATTTTTATATATTTGGAATCCTTAGAATATGTAGAATCTTTCTGACATTTTAGTTTTCTGTTTTGACAAGTTTAAATATATTCAAATTTCAAATGTGATATTTGAGTAAATTTGTCATAACTTTAGTTTAAAAATAGATTTTTGAGTGAATCCAATTGTGTTAGCTTTGTTTAGATGCCCCCTGTCCATTAGACCAGTCCCATATTTTTATAATGTATTTTATGTGACAGAAGTATTAAATCTTATGTTTATTCCCTATTATATTATTTTGTGTTGTTATTATATTAAAAATTGTTTTAAATGCATTTTGACTTCATGCATGTTTCTAAAAACCAGAAAACAATAGTTAGTATTTTACTTGTGATTTTAAATGCATTTCATGCATAACATATTTTGTTGTATTGTTATTATTGTTTTGTATGTTTATGTGTGGCTTGTTTTCTTTTTAGACTTTTCGGAGAGACCCGGGAATTCTAGTAGTTGTTGCTCCTGCTCTACCTGTTGCCAAGGCAAGTGATGCTCACTGCATAAATTTTCCTAAGTATTTTATCTATGCATGAGTATCTATTTTTGAGTAGTATGCATGATAGTAGTACCACTACTATGCTATGCTATGCTATGAAATCCCAAAGTAGTATAGTCACCCCTCTCATACCATGTTGTTGTAGTAGCCTTTAACTTAGTAGAATTGCTTAGCTTTGCAAAGATATTGTTTTTGTGAATGTCTTGAAAAATAACTAAGTTAAAGAACTACCTGGGTGTGTGGTTGGTTTAAGCATTTCCCCAGTTTTGGGAGTATAAAGTTGCTAGAAGAGGTTGATTTTCCAGTTTTGGAGTATGGATCACACTGCCGACAACCACTCAGGATCAAAGGGATTTGAAGTTGCTCCAAGTTTAGATTGCTTCCCGTGCAACCACTTGATAGATGGCCCCTATCTTGACTAATTAGGGACTATTCCCAAAAGGTCTCGTCTCAATCTTCTCCTTTCCTTTTCACTACATGAGGGTCAAGGACAGAATGGGTTGATTGAGTCTTGTGGTGAAAGTGCACAACCTCTCGAGAGTGTCAAACTATGATCATAGTCGTGTCCCCGGTTACGGACAATTTTGAGCAGCTGGACAAGGAAGACAACGGAAGAATCTCATCATGCCAACTTCTAAATAAAACTTGTTAGTGAACAACAATAAGTGACTCACCGGAGTTTACCGTGTGAAGTCACCTGACACACTGGAGTTTACCAAGTGTTGTCATGGTTATGCTGGAGTTTCCCAGTGTTACCACTTTTTGAGTCAAAATGTTTATATAGGATAAAACTTGCTTTACGCAAAGAGCCTTCAAAACTCCACCAGCCAGATATGCATATAGTGGATAGAAGTTTTCCTCTATGAGTCCACAAGTATCACTTGCCAGATCCATACAAATGGTTCTGACCAATTTTTGGCTGCAACGCTTTTTCTGTTGCAGGTTGTTCCGACGATAAGTGAGAAATCGGTTAAGGGTTTCGAGTCTGCAACCAACATGTTTCGCCTGTGGCACATGAAGATGATGGAGACTCACTGCTACTTCATTTCCGCTGCTTTACTCTTTCAAAGCTAGCTTCGTGCTATGCAATTTGTAATGGATATTTTCCTAATTACTGGATCCACGTGTAATAATTGATACTTTGTTGTGATATTTCATCTTAAACTGTGTGTGCAAACGAATCGATCCAGGGATTTGCACTATACACAGGGACTTGCCAATTTCTAAGTGCAGGTCCGCTACAGTGGTGTGCCATGCTCATGAGAAATTCAAATTCTATAATGTCTATTAATTATCTCTATTTGATTTTATTTGCCTCTTGTTAAGAAGAAATGAATTATCACATTGTGGGGGAGCAATACGCTATGTGCATATTACAATCCCATAAAATGTGAACATTTGAGGTTTTGCCACCTAGATTTGATATTGTAAATTATCTTATTTCTATGTGGCATATTAGCTCGAACAAGTTCCAATTCGCTTTTTAGCTATCCTTTGGCTCTTGTTTGTGTGAGTTTGCTTGGTATGGTTTCTCTCTAATATGCATCCCTATATATTATTTGAGAAACCATTTGCTCCATATTATTCTAACCATGGCCTTGCCGGTTGGTTTGAATGGTTGGAACTACCAACAAACCTTATTTAAATATGGTGTTTTATTTCTTATCTCTTGCCATATGTTTTATCTTGTGAGGATATTCTTGGATACCTCTATCACCGGGAAAATAATTCCAAATGGTCACTGTCCTTGGACAATCCATATTTATGTTTGTGGTAGAATATTTTTGATTATCCTTACATTGGCATTGGCTTTTAGTTGCCCCATCTATTACCAAAATATTTATTTTGACTCTCTTTGCCTTCATTGCCTCTTGCATGGATCCTAATTTTCAAATTGGTAGTGTTTAGTGTTGTAAATAAAATATGAAAAGTAATGATCCCTTGTGCATGCATTTTGTATTCAAATGCAAATATCAAAATAATGCATGAATCTTGGGGGAGCATTCCTTTTTATTTAGAACACTATCCTATCTATCAATATTTGATCCTTTCAATTGGAATTTGATTTCTATCGTATGTATTTATGGAAGACAAATCTTGTTCTCTTGATGCTTTGTGCCATCATGAAAAGTGTAAAGGATGCTTGGTTTATTTAGTGTAACCTTGCTCCCTTTTGGGAGTCTTGCTTTCTCATTTCTTGTTTTATGTTTATCCTATAGAATGAGAAAACCCTTTGAGCATGTCTCTTTCTTTCATCTTATATGCTCATTGGCCTTGCCTAGGTACCTTCAATTGGTATTAATTGGAATTTAATATCTCCTCCATAGATATTTGTTTCAATTGATATTTATTGTGAGAATTTTGATACCTTATTACTTTATTTTACTTTACTTGATTCCGGTCAAGTATTATCCTCTTCTTGGTATCTTGTCTCCTAGTTGGTATCTTATTTTTCAATTGGTGTCTTATCTCTCATGTGTTGTTTGATTTGATTCCTATTGATATCACACTTCATGTGTTGATGTGTTTTGGAATCAATCACATGTTGATTTGATTCTTTTCTCAATCATGTGTTGATTTGGATTTTGATATAATTTGGACAACCTTTTTGTGTCACACTTTGGTGTGCTCTCTTCTTGGTTTACTTGGTGTTTTGTCCAAATTATATCTCATTTGGTTCTTCTAAGTCCATGCATGCATATTTACTAGTATATTTATTTTATGGCACGCTAGTCTTTCTTGATCCAATATATAGGGGATACTCCACCAAATCCTAAATCGGCTAAGATGTGCATGAAATTCAATTTCATATCTATATACACATATTTATGTGGAGTGTTTCCTATGTATTGTAGTGTATCTAACTACTATGGAACCCAATGAGTTTGGGAACCATATTGTACTTGAATTATGTTTTAGGTACAATTGAGAAGCGTTGGATGCTTGCCTCATTCATAAGGAAAGTGGTCTCACCATGTGATTTTAGGAGTCAAGCTATGATGACTAACAAAAGATCATCTTCGTCATCACCAATGCATATCGGTAACAAGTATCTATCCCATGCATATTTTTCTTGTATTCAACCTTGTGTAGGTTGCCCCTTGGCATGAAAACTTTAAATGTGCAATTGTTGTGGTTTTGGCTTATTTCCTTCACTTGGTATATCTTTGTGATATTTGTGATGAAATTGCAAAAACCTTCCTTCAATTGGTATTATTTCTTTGTGATACTTGTTGCCTATCTCAAAGCATTTCCACTATCTCATGTTCCCTTAGTGATATGTGTGATGCATTTGATGTGTTTGAAGTTCATTTATATACAATGAGATAAATTTGAAATATGTGCTATGCTTTTAAGCAATAATCTCTTTTTGTATATTCATGACTTCCTTTTGGTTACCATAGTCTCCTTTCTTCGACCATTTTATATGTGCAAGTTTCTTTGTCAATGAATATCATTGTCTACTTAGAAACCTATACATATGAGAGAGGTCACCTTTTATTTGGTATCCTACTTTCTTTCAAGCCACCTTGTCTTTTATCTATAATTCTTTGGTGGCTCCAAGTTTGTCTCGTGAGTGCTTGTCTTATTTCTATTCGCACCTTTGCGCACTCACATTCTATTGAAGATTCTTCTCTTCATGCTCATCACGATGAGTTGATTTTGTTGGCTAAATGTTCTCACTTGCTCTTTATTTTTTTCGATTGGTTGTAATTTCCAATTGGTATCTTTGAGCTTGTGAACATTTTTTTAAATCTTCTCTATAAGTTGTGTGTGTCAATACTTGATATATAACTTATCTCCATTTGATTAAGACTATGTGTCTTACCAAATTAATTGTCTTGTCACACATACATACTCTTGGTTGGGCCTTTATTGATAATTTCTTTTAATTAGTATCTCCTTATGGCTCAACCACATCTTTGGTGCAAGTGATTTGTTTTGCTTTAATTTTTACATCCTTGCATTTGGTGAGTGTTCTAGATGATTTTGGGGGAGTGAGGATTCCATATTTGTGCACTCCTCAATAGTGCATGAACATTGGGGAGCTTCTCTATTTTATTTAGAACTCTCGGTTAGGATCTTCTTGATTGCTTTTCTTCTTTGTGGAGATGTTAAGAATGATTTCATCCTTTTACAATCTTTGGATTCTAAATATAGTTTGATTTCCTCTATTATCGGTTAATGGATATGTGCATTTGATTTCACTCATATCTTGAAAAATTCATACCTGGTGGAGGAACTCATATTATATTGGCCTTCTAAATTTTTCCTTCCCATTTCGGCAATCGATGCCAATGGGGGAGAAGTTTTAGAGGGTTTAAGGGAATTTGGGTTTTATGCTTTTGTTGCATTTGCCTTTAATGCGCTTTGCATCCTTTCTTGTTTATCTTGCAAGGTTGCTATATTCATTGTATAAACCCTCTTAAAAGGGATTGTCATCAATTACCAAAATGGGGGAGATTGAAAGTGCATGGTTGCCCCCGTGTGTTGTTTTGGTAATTAATGACAATCTCTACGGACTAATGTGTGCTTTGAGTTATATTTGTAGTGTTGGTCCATAAGGAATGCTTGAACTCCATATGTTGGAGTCAAGGCTAAAAGAAGAAGATTATATGTTGATCAAGGCTAAGTGCAAATTGATCAACAAGATAAGGGCATGTGAAGATATGCGAAAGAGTGTCTCTCCCATATTGGTGTATGGGGGAGCAATATGCGAGGGTTCACCGAGCGGATCGTAATCAAGAAAGGTGATCCACTTGAGAGGAGATCAAGATCGTCATCATCTACCTCAAGTGGAATGCGCAAGGCAAAGAAAGGTGATCTACTTGAGAGAAGATCAAGATCGTCATCATCTAGCTCAAGTGGAATACGCAAGGCAAAGGTATGATCTTGATAGGGTTTCTATTTTACCGGTCTCGCGGTGTAGTTGGGAGACCGGGTTTTAGGATAGGTAACCGTACTATCAAGAGGGGTTCTCAAGTGAGCTTTAGCGTATCGGTCGTAGAGAGCTCAAAACTTTGCATCCTTGCATTCTTGCAATCATCTTTATTGGTTCTTATTTGGCTCTTATCGTGGTGTGGTCTTGGTGCTTGTCATGCTTATCAAGACAAGACCAAGTTCACCGAAAATGGATTTCGTTGCATCGTCTATTGTGTTTTCGGTGGTGGAGATTTTGCCGATTCACTAGTAAGGAAAGGTTCACACCTTCCTACCCATACCAAAATATCCATTGCCTATTCTTATGTGGTTTTTATCTAGATGTGCTTTTAGAGCTTGTCTTGATCTTCAACATAAGCTGAAGTTCATCAAAAACGGATTTCGTATGAAAGACTTATTGCGTTTTTGATTTTGGGGGTTTACCGGTTATTCATCTAGAGAGTGATCTAACATTTCCCCATTTGGTTTTACCCTCCCATGTTGTACAATGATGTTTCTATGCATAATCTTGTAGTGCTCGTTGTGGTGATTCCACCGAGCCCAAGATCATCGAAAACGGAATCCGGATACAAAAGTTATCGCGTTTTCGGTATCGAACGTTTTTGCAATTTGGCCAGCCTTGCCGGGCTCAAGGCTGGCCGTCTCGGGCACCAAGCCGGCCTCGGAAGCTGGCAAGCCGGCCTAGGCCGGGCCCAAGGCTGGCCTCCCTGCGAGTGAATATTCCAGGCCGGCCTTGGGGCCGGCCTCCAAGCCGACAAGGCCGGCCTCTCTGCGCAGGCAAGAAAACCCCTTCAAACGGTCACTTTTCCCCACCCTTTAAAAGGGGTTGTCTTCTACCTTTTGAAGGGAACTCTTGAGCATGTTTTCCCCTCTCTCTCCCCATTGTTGCAAGAGCTCAAAACACATAGATCTCCCAATCCCTCCACCCAAACTCGTTGATCTTTGGAGGATTGAAGGAGAAGGCCTAGATCTATTATTCCACCAAACCATATCTCCTCTAAGTGAGGGGAACATCTTTGATTTAGTTCTTGGATTTTCTTCGTGTTTTTCTCCTTGTTCTTCCTCTTAAATCCCTCCATAGCATTAGTTGCTTTGGTTGGATTTTGGAGAGAAGGACTTGACCACTTAGTGTGTTCTTGCCATTGCATTAGTTGCATCGGTTTGAGTTCTCCACGGTGATTCGTGGAAAGTGAAGTTGAGAATCTTATTACTCTTGGGTGCTTGGGTGCCCTAGATCTTGTTCCTCTAGGGCACGTTGTTACCCTAGACGGTTGTTAATTTCTCGGAGTCTTGGTGGCTCACGGGATTTGTTGGGAGCCTCCAATTAGGTTGTGGAGGGAGGCCCAACCTTGTTCGCTTCGGAGCTTTGGTAGCTACAAAGACATTGCCGGGAGCCACCAATTGAGTTGTGGTGTGTGCCTCGGCCTTGGGCATCGAGTCTTGGTGGCTCGGTGCATTTGGTGAAGACCCTCCAACTTGTGGAGTGAGCTTCATCCTTGTAAAGGTTCTAGTTGTCAACCTCAACGGCAACATAGTGACAAGTGCCTCGCCACATTGGTGGTAAGACACAACGGAGATACGGTGTGCCATATCAAGGCTACTCGGTGTTTCACATTGGTGAACACCGCGCCGCTCCAATGGAGACTAGCTTCCATTGGGAAGTGAACTTCGGGACAAATCATCGTCTCCAAGTGCCTCGGTATTTCTATACCCGAGCTTCTTACTTATGCTATTTACTTTGTGATAGACTTTGAGCTTAAAGTCGTATATCTTGCTATCACCTAGTTGATTATATTGCTTAGCATAAGTTGTTGGTGCACATAGGTGAACCTAGCTAGTTTAGGTTTTGGCTTGATAAATTAAACGTTAGTTTTATTCCGCATTTATTCAAGCCTTAACCGTAATAATTTTAAATCGCCTATTCACCCCCCCCCCCCCCCTCTAGGCGACATCCGTGTCCAATAAAGTGCCACACTGAGGCTTAGTAAACATTGAGGCTTAGTAAACAGTAGCTAATACCCAATAAAGTTGTTTGCAATTTGTTTTGAGTTGAACACATGTGCATTTTAATTTAAAAGCACTAACCCTCTAATCAAATTATGAGAAGTTTTGTGTGAAGGGAGTTTTTAAGTTCCAAAGGAGAGGAATATGAAGAAGTTAAGGATGAGTCAGAGCTCAAGATTGGGGATGCCCCCATGGCATCCCCTCTGAATATCAAGCACCATCAAGAGTCAAAGCTTGGGGATGCCCAAGGCATCCCCTCATCTTCATTGACTATCATAAGGTCGTCTTCGTTGAACTTCGTTTTTATCACTTTACATATTATGTGCTATGCTTGGAGCGTCTTTTTACTTTCAGTTTTGTTTTGTTTGTTTACTGGCCATATGCTTGTTGGATCCTTGCTTTGTTTGTGTGGGAGAGAGACACGTTCCACTTTTTCATTTGAATACTCCTTTGCTTTGCTTATATTTTGTTGAGTATTCTTAGCTACTGTTTGTTTGCTAGTAAGCTCTCGCTTTTAGCTTTTATCTTGTTTAGAGTTGCTAGTAGTTGTTGTTAAACTCTCATGTTCTTCACTTATATTTGTTGGAGAGTTGTTATTGGTAAATTGCTTGAATTGTCAAAGGGACAAAATGTTATTCATGTGATATTGGAATCAAATGAAAAGCCTGCATAGTATTGTAGATCATTGTGTGGATACTTGATACTTCTCATTTGTTTTGAGATATTAGGATGAATGCTTAAACTTGCTGGCTATTTGAGTGGAATTAATTAGTAAAGAAATACTGTTAAAAACTTGAAACTATGTGGTGTTTCGTAGTTGTTAATTCTTTAAGCTAATCTTTTCATCAAAAGAATTGTTTGGTCAAAATTGGAGACGGTGTGGAGCTTTTATGGTTATGATTGATAAATGTCTTATGCTACTATGTTACCGGTTAATTTTAGATGTTTGCTTAAAATACCTTCTTTGCTAAGCCCAAAAATTCGTACTAAGTATATGGTTCACTTGTGCATCCAAATCCCAAAGCCAAACTATCTTGCCAGCTGAGTCCACCATATCTACCTATGCAGGGTATTTCCTGCCATTCCAAGTAAATTTGTCATGTGCTATCTTTAAAAATTCAAAATACTTCATTTTGTGCCTCTGTTTTTAAGCTCATGAGGGAGCAGTAGAGAGCTAGATATAACTTGTGACGAGCAAGGTAATTTCCCCCCTTTCACCTGGTGTCGATGGATTACGTCTTCACTTGAATCAACCTGAGAGCAGCTTAAGCAAAATATAAATATAACTCACCATTCTCCTCCGCGCAATGAAAATCTGAGAAATCAGCTCAAAACATTGAACAGTGGTGAAACCAAGGAGAAAGAGGAGCGTACTCGCTCCTCTAAAAACCAGCTGCTCTCACAAGTCTAAAAGACTTGCTTGTTATGGGGGACTAGATAGCTTTTCTGTTGTGAAGTCCTTGATGAAAGCATGCATGTCTCAAAATTGTTTTACTTCTTTTTCACAAAAATAAAAAGCTCTAGCACATGACTAATCCCTGCTTCCCTCTGCGAAGGGTCTTTACTTTACTTTTAATGTTGAGTCAGTTTTCCTCTTCCTTCTATCTCCACCAAAGCAAACATCTAGCATTGACCCTAGGTATCATTGATCATGTTGCATTGTCAGATTAAACATGAATCTTTATATTGACTTTACTATTGGAAGTTGAAGCTTTTTGGTAAAACTTACATTTTCTTTGTTTTGATTCTCAAACACTTTTTCATGGAACTATTACCTTTGTGGATTAATCAAATATGTGGATCACATTGCTTTCATGTCTTTAACGTACTAATTATGAAAGGTTTTGCTTGAATGATTCAACTTGGTTATTCATTGCTTTCTTGCTATCAACTATAGACAATTATTTTGTATCACTTCATTCACATCCTATGCTTTACATTACTATCTTGATCATGATTGTGTTGGTTGCATGTCTCATCAAAAATTATTTTGTTATCACTTACCTACTCGAGGACGAGTAGGAGTTAAGCTTGGGGATACTGATACGTGTCAAACGTATCTATAATTTTTGAGTGATCCATGCTAGTTTTGTGACATTGTCACATGTTTCTACTATCATTTTATATCATTTTAATGTATTTGTCGGACTAACCTATTGACAAGATGCCCAGTGCCAGTTCCCTGTTTTTGTGCTGATTTTGTTGCAGAAAGTTACTTCTGGAAATATTCTCGGAATTGGACGAAAATTTACGACAATTTTTTATTGGACAAATGAAGACCGGAGCCAAAAGGATGACCTTGAGGGCCACCCACAGGCCAGGGGCGGCCCCCTGCCGCGGCCCTAGGGCAGCCCGCGGGTGGGACCCGCCCCAGCCCTGTGGGCACCCCCTCGGCCGCCTCCGACGCCTATAAAATCATCCCCGACGAAAAAACCCTGACCCCCGAAGGATTTTCCCAAATATGCAACAGAGCTCCGCCGCCATCGCCGACAAGTTTCGGGGGTCAGATTGATCCTGTTCCGGCACCCTGCCGGAGGGGGGATCGACCACCGGGGCCATCTCCATCAACACCGCTGCTTCCCGCGATGAGGAGGGAGTAGTCCCTCACCGGGGCTGAGGCTTATACAAGTAGCTATGTGGTTATCTCTCTCTCTCTCCCATGATGTGATCTTCGTTGTGATCATGAGCTTTGTTAGTGTAGTTGAATACATGATGTTTCCCTATGTGTAATGGATATGATGTTGCTCAAGTGGTGTTATTTAGTACAATTTCCGGAGCCACCATTGTGATCATGGTACCTCGGTGACAGGATGGGTGCCGTGTGTGACTCTATGGATAATAGATTGGAAGGATCTTCATCATGAGTTTGTTCTTTATTTGTTGGATTGAATAGATCATGAGGTTTCTTGATGCTTGTGTTATTGAAGAAAGAGACTATTCAAGAAATAGGTTGTGGTGTTTGTTAGTACTATCTTTGGATGCGGATAGTGATAGGATGAAGTGTCCATAGATGTGGAATACGAACTTTAAGGTGTGCTTTTCATAGCCCTACGCAATTCTCATCCTATTTGATCCACCACTACCACAAAATGGGTTATAGGGAGGTTGGCACTCTGTGGCGCACCGTTAATCGGTGCGCCACAGAATTATTTCTGTGGCGCACCAGCATCCATGCGCCACAGAATTTTTCACCTTTCTGTGGCGCATCCTTTGCCCATGCGCCACAGAAAGCCCAAATTCTGTGGCGCATGGCTTCCAATTACATATCATGCGCCACAGAATTTCGGTGGGTCCCATGAGCAATCATTGAGCCAAAGTCCATCTGGGTAAATTCTGTGGCGCACCGTGGCTGGTGCGCCACAGAAACTCGACATTCTGTGGCGCATGGTGTTGGATGCGCCACAGAAAATGAAATTTCTGTGGTGCATGTGGTTCCATGCGCCACATAAAGTGACATTTCTGTGGCGCATGTGGTTCCATGCGCCACAGAATTGTGCAGCATTTTTTCACCCCACGCACCCCCCCCCCAGTGGATCGCCTTTTCAGTTTTGCACCAAGTGAAAGAAAATGATAAAAAATTCAAAAAATAAAATCCTTTCAGATATAGGGAAGGTTTAGGGTCTATTTGTTAGGAAAATTTTAAAATACACATTTTGACTTTTTTCCAAAAGTAGGTGAAAAAATATTAAAACGGGCATAACTTTTGCATACGACGTCGAAAAAATGCGTTTAATACCTTAAAAAAAACTAGAGAAAATTCCGGAACCGCCCTCACCCGGGTTTACCCGGTTGGACATTTCTCGGATTCTCAAAATTCCAAACGAAAAAAAAGTTATGGCCAACAGAAGAAATTTTCCAGCAAAATCAAAAAAATTCAAAAAAAAAATACAATTCTGTGGCGCATGTCTAGCCCATGTGCCACAGAATTGTTGGGCGGGATTCCAAATTTTGAATCCCGTCGGCACCCCCTTCTCTCCCTCTCTTTTCTCCTTCTCTCCTCCACTTCTCCCTCCACTTCTCCTCTCCCCTTCTCCTCTCCTTCACTTCTCCTCTCCCCTTCTCCTCTCCTCCACTTCTCCTCTCCACTTCTCTCCCCTTCTCCTCCCTCCTCCTTCTCTTCTCCTCTCCTCCACATCTTCTCTCCTCCTCCTCCACCTCCGGCCACCTCCTCCACAACTCCGGTGACCTCCACCTCCGGCGACCTCCTCCACAACTCCGGCGACCTCCACCTCCGGCGACCTCCTCCACCACCCCGGTGACCTCCTCCACAACCTCAACCTCCGGTGACCTCCTCCTCCACCCCGGCGACCTCCTCCTCCTCCACCTCCACCTCCACCTCCACCTCCACCTCCACCTCCACCTCCACCTCCGACGACCTCCTCCACCACCGGCGACCTCCTCCTCCACCCTGGCGACCTCCGGCGACCTCCGACGACCCCTTCCTCCACCCACGGCAACACGGTCTCCGACGAGCTCCGACGAAATTCCGGCGGCCCGGTCTAGATCCAGATCTGGATCTAGATCTGGCCGCCCTTTTTTTGAAATTCAAAAAAAATTTAGTGGCGCACGACAGTGGGATGCGCCACTAAAATATTTCTGTGGCGCACGGTAGTCGGATGCGCCACAGAATCTTGGCATTTCTGTGGCGCACGCCCGAGGTGCGCCACAGAAATAATTTTTGTGGCGATAATTCTGTGGCGCACCAGGCAAACCTGGGGGTGCGCCACAGAATTCAAATTTGGTGAGCCACAGATAGCCCTTTCTGTGGTAGTGACAAAAGAATTATCTCCGAGTAACGTCTACCATGCATGTATTTTTCTGGGAACTATCATGTGTTTAATTATGTTAATGATGTTGAGAGTAGTCACTAGTGAAAGTATGAAGCCTAGGCCTTGTTTCCAAGCATTGATACACCGTTTTTAGTCACTTTTGTCACTTGTTTGCTTGCTGACATTTTTATTACAGAATTACAAAATCACCTTTTACCATCCATATCACTTGCATTTTACCATCTCTTCGCCGAACTAGTGCACCTATACAACTGACAATTGTATTAGGTGTGTTGGGGACACAAGAGACTTCTTGTATCTTAATTGAAGGGTTTCTTGAGAGGGATATCTTTTACCTCTACCTCCCATGGATTCGATAAACCTTGGGTTACTCACTTAAGGGAAATTTGCCGCTGTCCTACAAACCTCTGCGCTTGGAGGCCCAACAAGTCTACAAGAATAGAAGTGTGTAGTAGACATCAGACCTCTACCTCCCTGAGTTCGATAAACCTTGGGTTACTCACTTAAGGGAAAATTTCCGCTGTCCTACAAACCTCTATGCTTGGAGGCCCAACAAGTCTACAAGAATAGAAGCATGTAGTAGACATCATGGGCCCGTATTTGTATACCGTATAGCATAATTATACATTAATTTATAAAAAAGGCAGCATAAAAGTGGAAAATAAATATATTATGTATAAATATTTCAGCATCAAAATGACATTCTCTATATCAGATAGTGCATCAACACAACATCATGTATAACATCTGAAGAAAATAACACCACCCAGCCATCTCTATCATGGAGAGAAACAGAGCACCAACTCATGGCACTTCTACAAACTCCAAAAGTTTTGGTGTCTCGTGACAGTTTACAAGTTCCAACTAACGTGTCTCCTAACACATACAAAATAGAGTCTTCAGCCCCAGATAAACCCTAGCAAACAATGTCTAATTGACAAAATATTCACAAATTGCAGTGAAATACCCGTTGAATGAGACAAGGCCGTCATAATCTGTCGTCCTCAACGCCGGCGTGCCGCCGCTGCCATCGACCCCTCACTAGTAGGAAATAGCTTATAGACAGAAGCCTATTCTGTGGCGCACCTATTTGGCGTGCGCCACAGAAATTATTTCTGTGGCGCACGTTTTTGGGTGCGCCACAGAATTTTTCAATTCTGTGGCGCACGGGGCTGGTGCGCCACAGAAATATGACATTCTGTGGCGCACCATCACCCGTGCGCCACAGAAAGTCACAGAAATGCTGCTTTCTGTGGCGCACCCAGTTCCGTGCGCCACAGAAAACAGCATTTCTGTGGCGCACCCCTGTCCCGTGCGCCACAGAATTCCAGATCTGGATCTGGCCACTACGTACCCCACTCTCGCCTCTGTCCCCCGCACGCACGGCCGCCCCATCTTATCCTCTCTCCTTCTTATCCTCTCACGCACGGCCCACACGTCCGTCTCCACCTCGTCCCACACGTCCGTCTCCACCTCGTCCCCAGCTCAGAATCAGATCCGCGGCGCTCCCACCCGATGGCCGGCCACTCGGCCAACTCGTCTCCACCTCGTCCGTACCCACTCCACTCCCCCAACTCCCCACTTGGCCACTCCCACCCGATGGCCGGCGGCCGCCCTTTCCGGCCGTCCGCGCCGCACCGAGCCGAGTTCGCGGGCCTGCTGACTCTCCTCCTCCTCTCTTCGCCCCCCGCTGCCTCCTCATCCCGCTCCTCACCCTCCCCGCCGTCTCGCCTCGCCGCCATCCGCCGACACGCCGCGGACCACGCCGCTGTCCTCGCCGCCTACGCCGCGCACGCGCGCAAGCTCAAGGAGGCCTCCGCCGCGCAGTCGCTCTCCTTCTCCACCCTCTCCTCCGACCTCTCCGCCCTCTCCTCCCACCTCGCCGCCCACCACTCCCTCCCCGAGAACACGCTCAAGCTCCTCGAGAAGGAGGCCCGCGACCGCATCAAGTTCGCCCGCCTCTCGCCGCCGACTCCAAGGAATCCTTCGACACCCAGGCTAAGATCCAGAAGCTCTCCGACACCGTCTTCGCCATCGGCGAGCACCTCGCCCGCTCCCGCCGCGCCGGCCGCATGTCCTCCCGCATCGCCGCCGGGTCCACCCCCAAGTCCCTGCACTGCCTCGCCATGCGCCTCCTCGAGGCCCGCCTCGCCAAGCCCTCCGCCAGCAGCGCCTCTCTCCTTCTCCAGCCCAACCTCGACGCCAACCATGGCCACCTCCTCCCACCACCCTCCTCTCCTCCTCCCAGCTCCCCTGCGCCCGCGGACGGCGTGTTCCTGCCCCCACCGCCACCGTCAGCATGGACGTGCTCCCAGCACGACCGCGGTGACTGGTGGCAGCCGCATTTTTTTTTTAAATCCGAAAAAGCAATTCTGTGGCGCATGGTATCGAGTGCGTCACAAAAAGCCCAAACATTTTGTGGCGCACGGTGGGGACGGTGCGCCACAGAAATATTTCTGTGGCGCACGGTGGGTGGGTGCGCGACAGAAATATTTCTGTGGCGCACGGTGGGTGGGTGCGCCACAGAAATATTTCTGTGGCGCACGGACAAGGTGCGCCACAGAAAAATAATTTAGTGGCGGCGATTCAGTGGCGCACCGGCCGTGCGCCACAGAATTAAAAATTGTGCGCCACTGATAGGCTTTTCTGTACTAGTGCCTTCATCTCCGGGTGGTACCTGCTCCGCAGCACGCAAGGGTGGCGGACTGAACAAGTCGGGGTCTAAATCAATCGTCCCCGTCGCCGGCCCTCCACTGCCGCCGCCGCCCCCGCCGGCGCCGGCGCGAGTGCCATCGCTGCTGAAAGTGCATGGTTGCCCCCATGCATGGTTTTGGTAATTAATGACAATCTCTATGGACTAATGTTTGCATTGAGCTATATTTATAGGTGTGTCCATTTGAGTTGCCTGATCTCCATTTGTTGGAATCAAGGTTAAGGGAAGAAAAGTATGTGTTGATCAAGGCTATGTGCGTGTTGATCAACACTCAAGTCCAAGTGAAGATATGCCGAAGAAGTGCTTCTCCCTTCTTGGTGTATGGGGGAGCAACATGTGAATCTTCACCGAAGCGCGATCGAGGAAGGTGGTGCGTCTTGAGGTGTTGAAGATCGTCTTCATCGACCTCAAGTGGATTATTACGCAAGGCAAAGGTATGATCTTGTTAGGGTTTCTATTTTACCGGTCTCATGTTGTTTAGTGAGAGACCGGATTATAGGATAGATAACCGTAATATCAAGAGGGGCTCTCGACCGAATATCTTGACCGTATCGTCGTAGAGAGCACAAACCTTTGCATCCATGCAATCAACTTTATTGGTTCTTATTTGTCTCTTATCGTGGTGTGGTCTTGGTGCTTGTCGTGCTTGTCATGACAAGGCTAAGTTCACCGAAAACGGTTGTCATATGCGTTCCCTATTGCGTTTTCGGCATTGGAGATTTTGCCGGTTCATCCGTGCGGAAGATTTCTCTCTTCCATTTCTTTGCAAAATCTCCATTGCTTGTTTGCCATTTTCAAAGGTTGCTTTTGTTGTCCTCTTTCCAACAAAATTGGTTTCACTTCATTCGGACTTCAATTGCAAAAGTTATAGAATTTCCGGTTTGCGAAAATGAGTTTGTAAACTTTCCCCACTTGTTTTTATAATATTTTCTTGGACTATGATGTTTCTCGGCATAATCTTGTTGTTATCGAAAACGGAGTTCGTGGGTGAAAGTTATCGCGGTTTCAGTTTCCGGGTGTTCTGCTGTTTTTCCAGTTTCCGGTACTACCGGTCCCTCTGGCGGAACTACCGCTGAAATGTTGGGACCAACTTCCGAAGGCCACTTCCGCTTACGAATTGTCGGTTCTGTTACCAAGAAGAAGTGGCACCGGAACTTGTTCCGGTACTACCGCTTTACCGGAAGTACCGTACCTTTTTCCGGAAGTTCCGGTTCCTTGTATCGGGACCTCTTCCTCCTAAGTTTTTCAGTTTGCGGTTTTTTAGTGACCGGAAGTACCGGCCACCCGAGTGGTACTACCGCCGGCCACTTCCGCGGCTACTTCCGGATACCACTTCCGCTTATGAAAAGTCGTTTCTGTTTCGAGCGGAAGTGGCACCGAAAGTAACCCCGGAAGTACCGGTAAACCAGTACTACCGGTGCTCACTGCGGTAGTACCGCCCCGGCGGGTTTTGCAGAGTACCATTGGTGCACTGATTTCTGTAGGGCGGTAGTACCGCCCTTTGGGCCGGTACTACTGGTCCTGCGGGAATCTGTGCCCCAACGGCCAGTTTTTCTGGGCTACCTACTTAAGGAGGTTTTCTTCCCCAATGGTGCTTTAACCTTTTTGAATATCTTGAGCTCACTTGCTTTCCTCTATCCTCCATTGCTGCACATCCTTGTGAGCTTGATTCCTCTCAATCCCTCCAATGATTCTTGCCCAAACTTAGGGATTCAAGAGAGGAGATCTAGATCTACCATTCCACCAATCAAAATCTCCTCTAAGTGAGGGGAACCTAGTGGATCTAGATTTTGGGGTTGCTTTGTGTTCATCCCCTTTCTTCTTCCTCTCTTATTCCCCCCAAAGCATTTGTTGCTTGGTTGGAATTTGAGAGTGAAGGACTTGACCACTTTGTGTGTTCTTGCCTCTTGCATTAGTTGCATCGGGTTGCTCTCTCCACGGTGATACATGAAGTTGAAGGTTGAGAAGCTTGTTACTCTTGGGTGCATTATGTTCCCAAGAGCTTTGTGCCTCTTGGGTGCATTGTGTACCCTAGACGGTTTGGAGGTGCCGCGAAGACTTCGAGTTGTGAAGCTTCGGCACGAGTTTGGGAGCCCCCAATTTAGTTGTGGGTGTGTGCCCGAAGAACGGTGTAAAAGGGCTCCGGAATCCGCCTCGAAGGATTCTGATAGTGGAAGGTGAACCAATCCCTTGGGTGAGGTTCATCGGAGAATAGGGTGAGGCCTTTATGGCATCTTGAGTAGGCCTCTGGTGGCGAGCTCACACCCCTCCAATGAGACGTACTCCCTTAACAAGGAGGAACTCGGAAATACATTCTCGTCTCCGCGTGCCTCGGTTATTCCTATACCCGAGCTTTTACTATGCACTTTACATTGTGATAGCCTTCGTGCTTGAAGTTTATATCTTGCTATCGCCTTGTTGCTTGCCTTGTTTAGCATAGGTTGTTGGTGCACATAGGTGAGCCTAGAAATTAAGTTGTTGGTTTGTTAATTTAAACACATAGTTTTATTCCGCAATTATCAAGCCTTTAATTAGAAAAGGTTTTAATCGCCTATTCACCCCCCCCCCCCCTCTAGGCGATATCCGGGACATCATTTGTTCTTTCAATTGGTATCAGAGCCTCGTCTCTCTTGTTTGGCTTTACCGCCTAGAGAGTAAAGATGTCGTTTAGAGGATTACTACACGATTCCATGTTTATATTCAATGGCACAAATTTTAATGTTTGGAAAACTCATATGCTTAGTCACTTACGGGTCTTGGACCCCAATATTGAGCGTATCTTAGATATAGGTTTTTATCCTCCTAAGGATTACGAAAGTACGACTTAAGAGGATGAGAAAAAAACTTATATCTAGATGCTCTAGCTTCTAATGAGTTTTGCAAATTTGTGAGTGTTGTAGTTTTTGAGTCAATCTTGCCTCTACGGAATGCTCATGAACTTTGGACCAAGATTCAAGATAAATATGGAGTGTCCAACGCTATTGAGGAGGATTGCTCTCCCTCCACCTCCGTCCGTGACGAGCTCTCGTCTTTGTCTACTTCACCAAATTGTGGTAAGCCACAAACTAACGTGATGGTGAGTAGTGATAGGTTTTGCAATATTGATAGTGATCTCTTCTTTGATGATCTTTTATCTCTATCGTGTTGCAATGCCTCATCTTTGGACCAAAACACACATAGCACTATAAATGTTATACATGCTAGTGTTGATAGTCCTTGCATATCATCCAAAAATTGCTTAGATAAACCTAATGATGATATGCTTGCTTTATCGTGTTCCCATGATGAAAATGCTTGTGTTTCCTCTAACTCTTGCATGAATATTAATGTAGAGAAAACCAAATTAATTGTGGAACAAGATTTGAACTTGAGTAGTTCAAAAATAAATCATTCTTCTTCATCCACCTCTCATTGCCTTATGGCTAAATCTTCTTCTAGTAATGACAATGGTAATGATCATGATAATGATAATATTGATGAAGAAGATGATGTGGAAAAGGTTAATGCTCTCCTACAAAATAAAGGTCTAATGATTCTTAAAGCCCTTCCTAAAAATAAAAATGCTCAAGCTATCCTCTTTGAAATTATGGAAACGCTAATTGAGCGCGGGGAAACTATTGAGGCTTTGGAAGCAAGCCTTGAAGAAAAGGGTAAGATTGAAAGAGATGATGCTATGGAGAAAGCATCGTTAGAAGATGCTCTTGAGGAAGAGCAAGAGACTCGGGCTTCTCTTGAGGAGAAACTAGAAAATATTGAGGAGTCTCATAATGAAATAATTGCTAAAATTATTAAAGAACGTGACCATGCTCATGCTAAATATAAAGTCACGAAAAATGAAAATGCTAGATTAAATGATGAGCTTGCCAAGTTGTCTTCTTCTATCCCTAATGTCAATGATGCTTGTGCTACTAACTCTATTTCTTGTGAAGCATCTATGTCGAAGGAGAATGTTGAGCTAAGGGCTCAACTTGAGTTGCTAACTAGCAAGTATAGGAAGTTGGAAGAAAATCATAAAAAGCTATCTAGCTCTAATGATGATCTTCTAGCATCCTATGCTAGTCTAAAGTTAGCTCATGAGGCAATCACTACCAAGGTAATATCTTGTGAGCCTCATGTGGATATTAGCACAACTATACCTAAAAATGCTATATTGCCATGTGCTAGTCCTAGTAGTTCATCCACTAAAAATATTGGTACATCATGTGATGAATTACTTGCTTTGCCTTGTGGTCATAACAATGAAGCTTCTACTTCCTCTAGTGCTTTTGTTGCCACTAACCATGTAGAGGAAATAAAAGACCTCAAGGCCCAAGTCACTTCTTTGAAGAATGACTTGGAAAAGCGTCATGAAGGGAAGCGTGCACTTGACAACATGTTGAGTGCACAACAATCCCCGAATGACAAGAGTGGACTTGGATTCAACTCCAACATCAAGAACAAGTCCAAGGTTGAGAAGAAGAAGGGCCAAGTACAAGTCAAGAATCCGGCCAACATCATTTGCTTCAAGTGCAAGCTAGAAGGGCACCATGTTCGGGATTGCCCAATGAAGAAGAAGAAGACTCTTAGTGAGAAGCAACTAGGAAGCGGCCTCTTGTTCAATCTCATGCTCAACCACGGGTTGAACAAAGGCCACCTCCTAAGAAGACTCAAGTCAATGCTCCTCAAGTTGAGGAGCCTATTAAGAAGAAGAAGAGTCGGTGTTGCTATCTTTGCCGTCGTAAAGGTCATTTTGCTTCTTCATGCACTAACGGTACCTCATCCAACCCTATCATAATTGATGATGTTTATTCTCTTGGAAAGGATAGAGTTAGCAATGTGTTTGCCAAATTTATGGGAGCTCAAAGTGGTGTCAAGAAAAGCACCATTTGGGTTCCCAAGCCTATTGTGACTAACCTCTTAGGACCCAACTTGGTTGGTGACCAACAAGCTTCAACTTGATCAATAGGTGTCAATGGAGGACATTCATGACTTGGATATTTTGAAGAATTCAGGGATCTTCATGGGTTTATTTCTCAAGCCAAGTCAATTGGATTACCACATATCTATCTCATATCCAATGCTCCTCCTTGCGGTAACTTGTATTTAATTCATATACTCTTTGAAAGTTGCTTGCTCCCTAGCATGTGCTTGTATATGATATGCTACTTTCCTACTTGCCTTGTTATTCAAGGTTGTGTATGTTAAGTTGTGTATCATGTATGTGTAACATTGTGTTGAGCTTTATTGGATCTTGTGTTGATTTCAATTGGCTCTTTGAGATATTAATGGATTATCCTATTTTGGGGGAGTGATGTGCTTTGTGCACCTCACAAACCTAAAATGTGTGTACATGAGGCACACCACCTAGTATTGATATTTCAATATTATCTAGTTACTATGTGGTATGTCATTTTCATGAGAAACTCAAATTCTACAATGTCCATTAATTTCTCTAGTTGGTCTTATTTGCCTCTTGTTTAAAATAAATGAATTATCACATTATGGGGGAGTAATAAGCTATGTGCATATTACAATCCCACAAAATGTGAACATTTGAGGTTTGCCACTTAGATTTGATATTGTAAATTATCTTTTTCCTATGCGGCATGTGTGCTCAAACAAGTTCCAATTTTCCTTTGTGGTTACCCTTTGGTTCTTGTTTGTGTGAGTTTGCTTGGTGTGGTTTTTATCTAATATCCATTTCCATATATTATGTGAGAAACCATTTGTTTCATTTTATTCTAACCATGGCTTTGCCGGTTGGTTCGAATAATTGAAACTACCAACAAATCTTATTCAATATGGCATTTTATTTCTTATCTCTTGACATATGCTTATTTGTTGTGAAGTTGGTCTTGAACATCATTCCTTTATACCACCGAGAAATATCTCTATATACTCCTTCTCCATGACAAGTGATACTAGTAATTGTGGTGGATTTTGTAGACCATCTTCACATTGGCTCTTGCGTTGATTTGCTTTATCTATTGCCTTCCTTGCCTTTTGAATGGATCCTATTTTTCAATTGGTAGTGTTTAGTGTTGTAAATAAAATATGGAGAGTAATGATCCCTTGTGCATGCATTATTGTATTCAAATGCAAATATCAAAGATAATGCATGAATATTGGGGGAGCATTCCTTTTTATTTAGAACACCAACCTATCTATCAATTTTTGATCCTTTCAATTGTCATTTGATTCTTTATCTTGGGTTGGTACCTTCAATTGGTATTAATTGGAATTTAATATCTCCTCCATATATATTTGTTCCAATTGATATTTATTATGGGAGTCTTGATACCTTTTTGCTTTATCTTACTTTACTTGATTTCGGTCAAGCTTTATCCTCTTCTTGGTATCTTTTCTCCTAGTTAGTATTTTTTGTTTTTAATTGGTATCTTACTTTCAATTGGTGTCTTATCGATCATTTGTTGTGTTGATTTGATTCCTTTTGATATCACACTTCATGTGTTGATGTGTTTTGGAATCAATCATTTGTTGATTTGATTTTTCCTCAATCATGTGTTGATTTGGATTTTGATATAATTTGGACAACCTTTTTGTGTCACACCTTGGTGTGCTCTCTTCTTGGTTGACTTGGTGTTTTTGTCCGAATTGTATCTTGTTTGGTTCTTGTAAGTCTATGTATGCATATTTACTAATATATATTTTATATGGCATGCTAGCCTTTCTTGATCCAATATATAGGGGATACTCCACCGAATCCTAAATCGGCTAAGATGTTGATGCATCGAAAATGCATCCACTTTTCCAAGCACTTTGCCTCATAGTTTGCTCCGGGATCCTTCCAAATTTGAATAAAACTGCTGATTCTGACGCTGTTTTTAGCAAAGTCTCTCCTCTGGCTATTTTTGCAGGATATAAAATCGGGGAAAAATACCACGTCATTTTTTATGGAAAAGAAGCATGTTGGACAAAAAGATGGACACGAGGGGGTGCCGGAGGGCCAAAAGGGGTGGCCCTGTACCTGGCTGCGTGGGCCCCCCAAATGGGCCTCGGGCATCGTCTCGCCTCCGGTCTTCGACGTACCCCTTTATATACGAGAAAAAACACTTGCCCTACGGGGGAGGAGATTTCGCGAAACACACCGCCAGCGCCACCATGTTCTTCGTTTCGGGGACAGATTGATCCAGGATTTCTCCTCCGGTGGAGGGATCCGGAGGCCGTCTTCACCGCCATCTTCACCGCCTTCATCTCCATCGACCATGAGCTCTTTCTCCATCACCATGTGTGAGTAGTTTGCTGTAGGCATGTGAGGTGGATGGGGATTGGATGAGATTGACCATGTAATGCTACCCGTTGTTCGATAATCCTAGGGTTTATCTTGAGGATACTTTTGTATTGTGTTGGTGCACTTATGCTATGTTTAATGCTTTCTACTAGGGCCCGAGTGGCATGATTTCAGTACTGAACTTATTTGCTTCATCATATAATTGAGTTTGCTATTTACCTGCAAAGTGTATCACCTGCTATTGTGTTGAACCTGCGAACCCTAAAAGTGACATATAGGGAAAATAAGGGGGAGATGTTTTAGTTTGAGGATCCTATGTGTTTATGGAGTGTTAATGCATTGTCCCGGTCTACACGAAAGGATAGACCTTAATTACTGTAGTTCCAAGTTGGCCCCGGTGAAATGGGCAGGTAGGGCAATAGATGTTGTGCAAATTCTCTTGGTTAGTACGCACAACTATTTAAGGAACACATACCTACATACATCGGAGTTAGAGAAAAACCCCATTGCTAGCTTTACTTTATTATATGATCAATCTCATTCATGCAACGCCCCGCTGTCACCTCATGCCTACGTTTTAAATCTCTGAGTTACACTTTCACTTTTCCGGATGAAAACTGAGAAATCCTTGTTACTATTGCTGTTTTATTTCTGCTCGCTTGAATCCTTTACTGCCATCACTACTACTGCTGCAAGTTATTGATATACAGGTGTGGTTGAGAGTGACGCCTCAATTGCTAAGGTCTTATTAATATTCTTGTGTTCCCATCGTGTCGAACTATAAATTTGGGGTAATACTTCCCAACGAAGACTTCAACGATCCCCTATACTTGTGGGCATCAAGACGTTTTCTGGCGCCGTTGCCGGGGAACCTAGCTTTATTGGTAAGACAACTTGATATCATTTATTTGCTGCATTTGCTTGTTCCTAACCATGGGAAAGGAAAAGACCACTCCGAAGGAAATTAGGCCAAGTAGGCCAAACTTTTCACCTGTTGCTGCTTCTGCTATTGTTCCTAAGAAAAAGGGATAAATTGTTTCTAGTTCACCATTGTCTAAAATGTCTACTAGTAATGAAAGTGATTTAACATGTGGTAGCATAGACAAAGAAGTGGCACTTGAAACACCTGAAATTCCTGAAATATCTGAGATAACTGAAACACCTGAGAATCCTGAATCTTCTATTTATAAAAATGTGGAATCTGAGCTAGAAGATAGGGAATATTGTGATGATATGGAAACTTCTTCTGAGAAAAGAGGATGCTATTATTAAGGCTTTCATGAGTCCAGATTATGATGAAATGGATAAACTTGCTAGCTATATAAATTCTCCTCTTGATGACTATTTTCCTGTTACTGATAAAATGAATGGTCCAGCTATTAAAATTAATGATAAAGACTATGAGTTTAATGTTGATCCTGAAATTATTGAAAGGGCTGAGAAGTCTAAGTTTTATGGGAGAGAGGATGAGTTTCCTTTCGATCACATTGCTGATTTGCATGAATTATCTGAGTTATTTGGGAAAGATGAAATTAACCAACGCTACTATTTCTTAAAATTGTTTCCTTTTTCTTTTGGAGGAAGTGATAAAACTTGGTATAATTGTTTAGAACCTGGATGTATTACTAGCAAGGAAGAATGTTTGCGGATGTTCCTTTAATAAGTACTTCCCTGCTAATAAAATTCATGCTCTAACCCTTGAGATTAGTAATTTTTCACAGAAAGAGAAGGAGGATTTACCCCAAGCTTGGGGGAGGTATGATAAGATGGTTAGGAAATGTCCTACCCATGGCTTCAAAGATAATGAAATACTTGATATATTTTACAATGGACTAACTGAAAACACCAGAGGCTATCTTGATAGTATTGCAGGTAATGTTTTCAGGGAAAGGGCCGTTGATGAAGCAATTGAGTTATTGCAAACTATCTCAAAGAATTATGATGATTGGAATACTGATGAGATATTTCCGGAGAAGAAAGGAGGTATACTCAAACTGGACAAAGAGGCAATGAAAGAAGCCTCAAAGGACATTAAAGAGAAGGGAATTAAAACCTCTCATCTCAAGGAATTATCTGAAATGGGTGTCAAACTTCCTAATGATCAACCTTGTTTCCCTATCCCACTCAATGTTATTAGCACCACAAAAGGTAATGAAAAGGTAACATCTTTTACTGAAGTATCATATGAGAATGATTTTGCTTATCGTCATGATCCTGAAGAGCATAATATTAGAATGATGATCATGGAAAACTCTCACAAAATTAAATTTCTTCGTGAAAGTTTGCATGCTAATGTGGGAGAGGTAAAAAGAATTGTTAAACATTGTGAGATGATGAATAATCAAGTAGAACAAATGATTTCTCTTCAAAATCAATTGTATGAAAAGCTTAATGTGAAGAAACAAGTTTGTGGAGTTAATACTAGGGGAGGTGCAAGTACTTAGGACCCTGACTATCCTGAAGACCATCCCAAGAGGAAAGAGCAAGAAGCTCGAAAGAAAAAACTTTCTGCAGGCAAATCTCCCAATGAAAACCAAGATAAATATGATTTTGAAGAACGATATAATAATATCTCTATTTGTGATGCTGAGACTGAAGATAACAATAATGAAGAGGAGGAATCATCCTCACCTGAAGAAGAACCACAAAGAGATGAAAATGTTGAAGAACCTGAAGCAGCTGAGAAGGAAGACCCTCAACCATCTACTGAGAAGAACAAGAGGAAAAACCATCCAAATCCACAAAAAGGTAAAGAGAGGGATCCATGGGTACAAAGACCCATACCATATCCTCAAGAGGTAATGAAAACTTTGGATGACACTAGATTTGAGAAGTTCTTTGAGTTGATTAAATCTTTATATTTGCAAATTCCTCTTGTTGATGCTATTAAAATCCTCCTTATTCAAAATACATGAAAGATATTGTCACTAATAAAAGAAAGATTTCTACTGATGCTATTACTGCCATGCTTGCTGATTACTCCTTCAAAGGGAAAGTGCCTGAAAAACGTGGAGATCTCGGTATTCCAACTATTCCTTGTCAAATTAAAGAAACCTATGTGAGATATGCACTATGTGATTTGGGGGCTGGTGTTAGTGTCATGCCTTTCTCTTTGTATAAGAAACTTGACTTAAACAAATTGGTTCCAACTGAAGTTTCATTAGAAATGGCAGATAAATCAATGGCTATACCTATTGGAATATGTGAGGATGTACCTATTTCTGTTGCTAATGTGTTAATCCCTATAGACTTTCTTGTATTAGACATGCCTGAGGATGATAACTTATCTATTATCCTTGGTAGACCTTTCTTAAACACTGCAAGGGCTGTGATAGATTGCACTGAAAGCAAAGTGACATTCAATGTTAAAGGAAAGGAGCACACTGTCTATTTCCCCAAGAAGAAAGTTGTTACAATGGTAAACCAAATGGTGAATTGCATTAAAATAAATACTCTTATAGTTGGAAGTATTGAAATTCCCTTACCACCTCCTGAACAAAATATGCTACCATAATGATTGGAACTATTCCAATCAAATATGAGGTAACTTGAATCTCTTCTTTACATATAAAAATAAAGATCATGTGTTATATCCTTTACATATTATTAATGAGACCTGATCAACCTCATTATTAATGTGGAAATGATGCAAACTTGATCCCTATAAAGATTGCTTGCATTTTTTATTTTATATACTCAAGAATTCTTAGAATATTTGCTTGGGCATATTTATTTCAAAGTGCAGAAATTTCAGAAATCTAGTTTTGAAAAGTCTTTGTAGAAAATTTTCTCGAAAAATTCCAGAAAAATTCAGAGGTAAGTTATTTTCACGGTAGAGCTCACAGCCAAAAGAGGGACACCAGAGGGCCACCAGGGGCCAAAAGAAGGTGCCCCACGCGGCCACTGTACCTGGCCACGTGGGACCCCCCACTTTGGTCCACAGGTGGAGTTAGGTGAGGAGTCGGGGCTCATCTCCTTCCTCTCGACAGAAAACCAGCTCCAGGTATTTTCTCCAAAAAAATTCGTGCTCTCTTGCTGCTCTCCTTGGATCTCCAAGTTTAGAGCAGCTTTCTCGAATCTGTTTGGTGGGATTACTCCTTGGTATGTGACTTCCCCACTCATCCAATTAGTTTTTGTTCTTGTGCTTTGTATATGAAGTATTTTGCTGCACTAGGTGTCACTAAATATGATTGAGAAATCCATGGATTTAAGTTTTCTAGTTGATATTGATGTGGAGACTAGATGTGGATGGCTTAATATTGTATTATAGTTTCACATCTTGATTTTTGTTGAAATTTATTTATGGACAGCAAGGTACCATGTTTAGCAAGGGCAAAGGATTGCTTGGGATGAGCTCAAGACCCAAGAGAAAAGCATGCAGAGTCTCCCTCAACTACGATGACAATCACCTTTGGGAAGACTCCGCATCATTTGTGGGGGAGAAGTTGAGGATTCACATGACGAGATGGCAAGACCCTCGTGTTCTTCGACAATGGGGAATGGAAGAGGATTTCAACTCCTTCACCACAGCGACCGGGTTGCTGACATTTTCTCAAAACCCACAGGACACATACGAGGAACTCTCACGAGAGTTCCTCTCTACCTTCAGATTCGAAGGGCCCGAGACTCATAGGCACAAGAATAAAAGTAAGGCACATTCTCTCACTTTTGTTTTCAAGTTTAGTATGAAGGGAGAGCGTCTTGTTATGTCTCTAGATGAGTTTTGCAATGCTATAGGTGTAGCAAACACGGGGAGTTGGGAAGAAACCGGTGCTGATTCAAATCCTGAACTTGTTAATTTCTGGCACTCTGTTTCTGTTAATTCCCTTGATAGACTAAATAGGGGCAAATTCACTCACATACAACACCCTTGTCGGGGATGTGATCCCCGGTATCCCAAGGTTATGGGGTGATTGGATTGGTAAAAGAGATAAAAACAGGAATTAAATAGATAGAAGATAAGGAAAAAGGCGAAGAACGCATTCTGGGCTGGATTTGGCTGTCCCTGACTGACATGCGCATCATTTATCTCGGAAGGGCCGAATTGTGACTTACCTCGGGAGCCCAAGGCTTGCTCATCTCGGTTGGGCCGTGATCTTCAACCCGGCTGGGCCGGCATAGGCCTCGCCCGGTCAAACCGACATACAAAGTAACCCGGGTGGGCCGAGGTCCCAGCTGCCGGCCTCCACGGATCCGGCTGGCCCGAGATTCATAGACCCGGGTGGACCGGTTCTGCTCCTCCCGAGTGGGCCGAGTCTTCCTTCACCCGGTCGACCGAATCATCCCCAGCAGGCCGACTTCTCCTCTTGACCGGATCGCTGCCAGGAGGCAGGCATCGATCGCCAGCGCCAGGTCCTTCCCGCGCCGAGATCGCTCTCCAGGACCGAGTCAGCCACGTATACGGCTTACCGAGACACGGAGGATCGGGCCGGTGTCTCTCCTGCCAGGTCGGATCAATCCAAAGCTCCTTGAATCAGCTCGATTAGCTGATTCCTTGCTTGCCGACATACAAGACCTGGCCGGCGTCGCACAGGCCTGCTCGGCCTCCAAATCACATCATCGCTAGCTCCCCTGCCGAGTCAGCTGCATACTGGCATACGGGAATCCTTTGTCGGGTCAGATACATGTCGGATCACTGCCGGATCGTCTCCCTGTGCCGTTTCTTATTCTCTTCACAGCTACGTCGACTAAAGATCATTCCGCAGAGATATTTCAAGCAGAGCGATGCACGGATAAGAACGAAGGACAAGCTGACAAGGCCACGTACAGACCACCCATGCCCTGCGTGGCTGCAGTATACTCCATGACGTGCCAACAGTGTGACAAGACCCCAGTAGTCATGTCATCAATAGTGTACCTTGAGTAGTGTTCTTTATCCCCTTGTCCCCTGCTTGTCCCCTGGGCTCTCTATTTAAAGAGCACCAAGGGGAGGGGATGGAGGACGGAGCAGGCAGCCCCCTTGGCTCATTTTTCCTCTGCACTCTCTGCTAGCTCCCTTCTCCGCAGGAGCTTAGTGCTGCTTAGCTCAGGTGTAGAGATACAGCTCAAGGAGCGCTTTTGTAACACGGATTGATACACAAATATAGTCAGACAAGCAGGAGTAGGGGTTTTACCTCCTCACGAGGGCCCCGAACCTGGGTAAACCGCGTGTGTGTGTGTTTCTGTGTGTGCGTATTCCTACGCATAATCCCTCCCCGAATCCTCTAGCGTCCATCGGCCCCAACTTAAGCCTATCTATGGCATCTGTCCGTGCACCACCACGACAGTTGGCGCCCACCGTGGGGCTGGTAGTGGCGCTTGCTGGATCAAATTCGGACGGGACCTTCTTCATCGACTCCGGCGAGACCTCGCGTAGTGTCGCGGGGTTTCCGCTCGCTGGGCAGCTTCGTCAAGTTCTTCGTCGCCAGCGCCAACGTCGTCAACAAATACTGGGGGCTGCGGGCGGCTCGCCATGCTTCCGGCTTGCTCGCCGAGCCCGGCATCCCTATCGCCGGCTTCACCTAGGCTATTTGCATGTCTTCATTCAGTCAGCATCCATAACATCACGTAAGTATCAACTACATCCAGTTGTGTACACGCACAAGAGGGTAACCTCACAGCACACTCGGGGGCTGGCCCTTTCTATCTTGCTTAGCCGTTTTCCCCGGGATCGAGTTACCTCGACTCGGGGACTGGCCTGGTTGGTCGGTGGATAGCGTCTCTTGAGTGTTAGAAGATATCTCGGCGATTGCCCTGCGCTTATTTTTATTTTCCCCGGATCACGCATTTCGACCCGGGGACTGCCCCGTTCACTCCGGAGCTTGTCTTTTTCTTAAATGTCAAAAGTGACTCGGGGACTCGGTTGAAACCGAGTCCGTATTTTTATAATTACACTGCTAGATTTAATTATATCTGTTGAATAGAATTGTTGCTCTGGTGAAAATATTCGTTATATATATGCTTGAGCTAACATTAAAAGGTGGTACTGGTTCTACCAAGAAAATATTCATCACCAAGGTCGTGGTTATGTCGGTCATCTCGAATTCATTTTATACTCATTGAGGCTTAAGGGCATATTCCGGATAATCGTGGACATCACCTCGCCGAATCATAATGGCATATCATCCCGACATATCCTATGTCGGCAAACCAGAGTATCACAGCACAATATCTCCAGATCGCTGTTTATGTCGGTTCGCCAAAATATCAGGGCCTCCTGCAATATCTCAAATCGCCGTTTATTTCGGTTCGCCAAAATATCACGGCATTTATCTCATATCGACAGGCATCTCACAAATCTTTATCGGCTTTACTGACTATCATGATTCTTCAATTATCCAAGTATATCAGAATATCATAGCATCAATATCACGGTGCGTTGAGTCGAAAAGTATCTAATCCCACTGAGTGTTGTGCGTTGAGAAATGTCTCAATTAGTCATCTGACAAATGCCCATGAAGGCAGAATGTCAAAATTAGCCAATGACGGCTATATGTCGGTACCAGCTCGTGATGCCGACATACAATTATGGTAATCCCCAAGAAGGCTAGAAACCGGTATATAATAATGCCCCAAGCAGGCTATATGTCGGTCCAGCTCATGCTGCCGACATATCTATACGGTAAAAGCCCAATGTGGCAGAAACCGACATAAGAAAAAGCCCATGCAGGCCAATATGTCAAACCAGCTCTACTGGAGATATTTGACGTCGGCAAACCGACATATTAAATAAGCCCATGCAGGCACTATGTCAATCCAGGAAAAGACTGATGACATCCGACATATAATGGTGCCCATGTCGGCATGAAATGGCTTACATGGAGATTTTTAATATTGCTATTTGTTTTGATAAGACTGCGCGCGACTCTGCGAGTCCCCCGCAGCCTCGGGGACTAATGTCGGGGATGTAATCCCCGGTACCCCAAAGTTATGGGGTGATTGGATTGGTAAAAGAGATAAAAGCAGGAATTAAATAGATAGAAGATAAGGAAAAAGGCGAAGAAAGCATTCTGGGCCGAATTTGGCTGCCCCTGACCGACATATGCATCATTTATCTCGGAAGGGCCGAATTGTGGCTTACCTCGGCGGCCCAAGGCCTGCTCATCTCGGTTGGACCGTGATCGTCAACCCGGCTGGGTCGGCATAGGCCTCGCCCGGTCAAACCGACATACAAAGTAACCCGGGTGGGCCGAGGTCCCAACTGCCGGCCTCCAAAGATCCGGCTAGGCTGAGATTCATAGACCCGGGTGGGCCGGATCTGCTCCACCCGAGTGGGCCAAGTCTTCCTTCACCCGGTCGACCGAGTCATCCCCAGCAGGCCGACTTCTCCTCTTGACCGGATCGCTGCCAGGAGGCAGGCATCGATCGCCAGCGCCAGGTCCTTCCCGCGCCGAGATCGCTCTCCAGGACCGAGTCAGCCGCGTATACGGCTTACCGAGACACGGAGGATCGGGCCGGTGTCTCTCCTGCCAGGTCGGATCAATCCAAAGCTCCTTGAATCAGCTCGATTAGCTGATTCCTTGCTTGCCGACATACAAGACATGGCGGGCGTCGTACAGGCCTACCTGGCCTCCAGATCACATCATCGCTGGCTGCCCCGGCCGAGTCAGCTGCATACTGGCATACGGGAATCCTTTGCCGGGTCAGATACATGGCGGATCACTGCCGGATCGGCTCCCTGTGCCAGGTTAAAGGCAGGCTGGACCGTTTCTTATTCTCTTCACAGCTACGTCGACTAAAGATCATTCCGCAGAGATATTTCAGGTAGAGCGATGCACGGATAAGAACGAAGGACAAGCTGACAAGGCCACGTACAGACCACCCATGCCCTGCGTGGCTGCAGTATACTCCATGACGCGCCAACAGTGTGACAAGACCCCAGTAGTCATATCATCAATAGTGTACCTAGAGTAGTGTTCTTTGTCCCCTTGTCCCCTGCTTGTCCCCTGGGCTCTCTATTTAAAGAGCACCAGGGGGAGGGGATGGAGGACGGGGCAGGCAGCCCCCTTGGCTCATTTTTCCCCTGCACTCTCTGCTAGCTCCCTTCTCCGCGGGAGTTTAGTGCTGCTTAGCTCAGGTGTAGAGATACAGCTCAAGGAGCGCTTTTGTAACACGGATTAATACACAAATATAATCAGACAATCAGGAGTAGGGGTTTTATCTCCTCACGAGAGCCCCGAACCTGGGTAAAACCGTGTGTGTGTGTTTCTGTGTGTGTGTATTCCTACGCATAATCCCTCCCCGAATCCTCTAGCATCCATCGGCCCCAACTTAAGCCTATCTATGGCATCTGTCCGTGCACCACCACGACAACCCTAGCTTGAGGTACTTTGCATTGTTCCTTGCAAGAGACAACACTTCTGCCTGCACTGGACCTATTATTTATTTGCTTAAATGTGCAAAACAGAACAAACCATGTGAGTATAACTTGGGGGTAATTCTTGCTAGATCATTGCATAATGTTGTAAGGAGAAATGCCACTGATGAAACCCCAATTTACGCTGGTGCTATTGCTACTTTAGTCTATAAATTCATTAAAGATGAAAGAGGATATAATGATAATATGGGAACCCTTGTAGAGAAGTCCACATTACTTGATTTTGCTTTGATTTCCAACATGGGAATGAGTGTTCCGTATGGAGGGATTCATCTCTACACATATTTGAGTACTAATGGACAGAAAGTGTCCATTAGTCTCCCCTGTACTGACCTCTTTGACAGGAGCACTGGAAAGTGGATCGTGAGGGAAGAGCCACCGCAGGAGGAGGCACAAGCTCCAGCGATGCAGGTGTACCAACCTCAAGAGAGGCCACAATACCCAGGCATGGGAGGCTACACATATGGTTACCACCTTAGAGGTGGAAGTGGTGGATATGGCTACCACCCAGGATATTAGCTTGACTGCAAGCTTGGGGAGTACTTCTCTTCCTTTCATTTCGTTGTTTTATATCACTCTTATTTTGTTTCAGTTTCTTGCTTTGAAATCACAAAAACACAAAAAGATTATATTTGTTCTTCTTGCTTATTTACTTCTGGTCATTTACTTTATGCTTCTAAAAACAAAAGGAACAAAAAGATATTCGTTTTCTTGAATCCGATGCAAAAATGGAGGTGCAGGAATTGCTGAAATCTGCTCATTGTTTTATTTTTCATTCTTTTTATGTAACTACAGTTGAGCTGAAATTTTAACCACAATTGCAACTTTTCATGACCTATACACCTGTAAAATATGAGAAAATTCTGATGTGTTTAAGTAGGGTAAAAACAGTACTGAATGCAGTGACATTTTCTGGCAGATTTGAGTTTTTATTGTGCAGTTCAAAGTTGGGAGAGGAGAACAACAATGATGAGCTGATGTGCATGAAGTAGATGAAAGGTATGACACCTTTGCCATGCTTATGAGGACTTTTTAATAACAGCAAGTGTGCACATCATAGTTTCTTTAACATCTAGGGAACTGGTAGCAAATGTTTATCTTCTCCATGTTTTAGTGTGTATGATGATGCAAGTGAGATATTATTTAGTGATAATACTTGGCTATGGTTTGAACAACTGTAGTTCTAAACAAAGGTCTATGCATCCCATTGTGCTTACTAAACTTTCCAACCACAGAGAAAGTGAAAGAATTTTTCAAATGTTAAAAATGAAGTCATATGCTTGACAAGCTCAGTGGTTAGGAGTTAGCTTAAATGTGCTGTCACATGGAAAGCTTTTAACATTGCACTTAAATTAAAATTAGTTGATATCATGTACCTTTTTCTATGGATGCCTATCATGTCGAAATAAATGTAGAAACTTAGTAAGTTTGAGGAGTGGGAATAATTGACTAGAGAGACGCCCGGGCCGCCAACTCAAGCCATGCATCATTCATGGTGGAAATTTACGGCATATCATAGTGAACATTCAGTGATGCACTTTATAATAAAAAGCTAAACCATTAGTAAATAAAAGAAGTGCTGAGATTGTTCATTGTCCGTTTGTCTTGTTGTTTGGACATGGGCTTGTCCATGTCCTGGGACAAGAGGTACCCCGGTTGACGCTCTTAATGATGCTTTTATTCTTGCAATGACTGAAAAAACTCGAGCTTGCCTAGCTACACGAGTTGAGTAACACATGGTGTATGTACTCATATTCACGGGGCATGAGGCTTTTAACTACAAGTTTGTCAAGCATGTGAGTCATAATAGGGAACATCAAATGTTTTGATAAAATTGAGAGCAAGGTTGTAAGCACAATGAGTTCACTAGTCAATACATGATTCAATCAAAAGCGATGCAAGAACCTTTGTTTATTTCTATAGTTAGGCAAACTCATCCAAGCCTTAACACTATGTGTTATTTCTCTTGCAACATGTATAGATGCTTTAACATTGATGAGATATACCTTTGCTAGCATTCTGTTAGTTGTTGTAGGAATTAAGTGTTGAGTACTTGTTGCTATTAAACAGTGTCACATATGCAATGCAAAGTTCTTGTCAAAGTCTTTTTATCGCTTCTGCACTATGTTTGAGTTGTTTGAGGACAAACAACGAGCTAAGCTTGGGGGAGCTGATGCATCCAAAATGCATCCACTTTTCCAAGCACTTTGCCTCATAGTTTGCTCCGGGATCCTTCCATATTTGAATAAAACTGCTGATTCTGACGCTGTTTTTAGCAAAGTCTCTCCTCTGGCTATTTTTGCAGGAAATAAAATCGGGGAAAAATACCACGTCATTTTTTATGGAAAAGAAGCACGTTGGACAAAAAGATGGACACGAGGGGGTGCCGGAGGGACAAAAGGGGTGGCCCCACGCGGCCCCTATACCTGGCCACGTGCCCCCCCCCCAAATGGGCCTCGGGCACCGTCTCGCCTCTGGTCTTCGACGTACCCCTTTATATACAAGAAAAAACGCTTGCCCTAGGGGGGAGGAGCTTTCGCGAAACACACCGCCGCTGCCGCCACCACGTTCTTCGTTTCGGGGACAGATTGGTCTAGGATTTCTCCTCCGGTGGAGGGATCCGGAGGTCGTCTTCACCGCCATCTTCACCGCCTTCATCTCCATCGACCATGAGCTCTTTCTCCATCACCATGTGTGAGTACTTTGTTGTAGGCATGTGAGGTGGATGGGGATTGGATGAGATTGACCATGTAATGCTACCCATTGTTCGATAATCCTAGGGTTTACCTTGAGGATACTTTTGTATTGTGTTGGTGCACTTATGCTATGTTCAATGGTTGCTACTAGGGCCCGAGTGGCATGATTTCAGTACTGAACTTATTTGCTTCATCATATAATTGAGTTTGGTATTTACCTGCAAAGTGTATCACCTGCTATTGTGTTGAACCTGCGAACCCTAAAAGTGACATATAGGGAAAACAAGGGGGAGATGTTTTAGTTTGAGGATCCTATGTGTTTATGGAGTGTTAATGCATTGTCCCGGTCTACATGAAAGGGTAGACCTTAATTACCTGCAGTTCCAAGTTGGCCCCGGTGAAATGGGCAGGTAGGGCAATAGATGGTGTGCAAATTCTCTTGGTTAATACGTACAACTATTTAAGGAGCACATACCTACATACACCGGAGTTAGAGAAAAACCCCATTGCTAGCTTTATTTTATTATATGATCAATCTCATTCATGCAATGCCCCGCTGTCACCTCATGCCTACGTTTTAAATCTCTGAGTTACACTTTCACTTTCCGGTGAAAACTGGGAAATCCTTGTTACTATTGCTGTTTTATTTCTGCTCGCTTGAATCCTTTACTGCCATCACTATTACTGCTGCAAGTTATTAATATATAGGTGTGGTTGAGAGTGACGCCTCAATTGCTAAGGTCTTATTAATATTCTTGTGTTCCCATCGTGTCGAACTATAAATTTGGGGTAATACTTCCCAACAAAGACTTAAGCAATCCCCTATACTTGTGGGCATCAGATGTGCATGAGATTCAATTTCATATGTATATGCACATATTTATGTGGAGTGTTTCTTATATATTGTAGTTTATCTAACTACTATGGGACCCAATGAATTTGGGAACCATTTTGTACTCTAATTGTGTTTTAGGTACAATGGAGATGCATTGGATGCTTGCCTCATTCATAAGGAAGGTGTTCTCACCGTGTGATTGTCGGAGTCAAGCTTTGATGACAAACCAACTCTCATCATCTTCATCGTCAATGCATCTCGGTAACAAGTATCCATCTCATGCATACCTTTCTAGTTTTCAACCTTGTGTAGGTTGCCTCTTGGCATGAAATCTCTTATATGCAATTGTTGTGGTTTTGGCCTTTTCCTTCACTTAATATATCTTTGTGATATGTGTGTTGAATTTGCAAAAACCTTTTCTTCAATTGATATTATTTCCTTGTGATACTTGTTGCCTAACTCAAAGCATCTCCACTATCTCTTGTTCCCTTAGTGATATGTGTGATGCATTTGATATGTTTGAAGTTCATTCATATACGATGAGATAAATTTGAGCTATGTGCTATGCTTTTAAGCAACAATCTTGTTTGTATATTTATGACTTCCTTTTGGATACCTTGTTCTCTTTTTCCCGAACCATCTCATATGTGCAAGTTGCTTTGTGGATGTATATCATCTATGGTTTGTCTACTTAGAAACCTATACATATGAGAGAGGTCACCTTTTAGTTGGTATCCTAATTCTTTTGAGCTACCGTGTTTTCATTTATAATTCTTTGGTGGCTCCAAATTTGTCTCATGAGTGCTTGTCTTATTGTTTATTGGTATCTTTGCACACTCATGTATTTCTTGAAGATCTTTGACTTCATGCCTACCATGGTGAGCATGTTGAATTTTATTGGCTAAATGTTCTCACTAGCTTTTGGTATTTTCAATTGGTTTAGTTTCCAATTGGTATCCCTAAGCTTGTGAACATACCGTTTTAAAAGATCTCTATCTTGGTTGGGCCTATCTTATGTTGAATTTTTGAAAATTGGTATCTCCTTATGGCTCAACCACATCTTTGGTGCAAGTGCTATGATTTGCTTTTGCATTATGCACTATTGCACTTGTTGCGTGTTCTAGATGATTTTGGGGGAGCGAGGATGCCATATTTGTGCACTTCTCTATAGTGCATGAACATTGGGGAGCTTCTCCGTTTTTATTTAGAACTCTCGCTTTGGATCTTTTTTATTGCTTTTCTCCTTTGTGGAGATGTTTAAAATGATTTCATCTTTTTGCAATCTTTTGATCCTCAATATAGTTTGATTTCCTCTAATTTATTCGTTAAAAGGGATTGCCATCACCTTTATGGAGGAACTCATATTATATTGGCTCTCTAAATTTTTCTTCCCATTTCGGCAATCGATGCCAATGGGGGAGAAGTTTAGAGGGTTTAAGGGAATTTGAGTTTATGCTTTTATTGCATTTGCCACACATGCGCTTGCATCCTTGCTCGTTTGTCTTGCGAGGATGCTTTATTCATTATATAAACCCTCTTAATAAGGGATTGCCATCAATTACCAAAATGGGGGAGATTGAAAGTGCATGGTTGCCCCCATGCATGGTTTTGGTAATTAATGACAATCTCTATGGACTAATGTTTGCATTGAGCTATATTTATAGGTGTGTCCATTTGAGTTGCCTGATCTCCATTTGTTGGAATCAAGGTTAAGGGAAGAAAAGTATGTGTTGATCAAGGCTATGTGCGTGTTGATCAACACTCAAGTCCAAGTGAAGATATGCCGAAGAAGTGCTTCTCCCTTCTTGGTGTATGGGGGAGCAACATGTGAATCTTCACCGAAGCGCGATCGAGGAAGGTGGTGCGTCTTGAGGTGTTGAAGATCATCTTCATCGACCTCAAGTGGATTATTGCGCAAGGCAAAGGTATAATCTTGTTAGGGTTTCTATTTTACCGGTCTCATGTTGTTTAGTGAGAGACCGGATTATAGGATAGATAACCGTACTATCAAGAGGGGCTCTCGACCGAATATCTTGACCGTATCGTCGTAGAGAGCACAAACCTTTGCATCCATGCAATCATCTTTATTGGTTCTTATTTGTCTCTTATCGTGGTGTGGTCTTGGTGCTTGTCGTGCTTGTCATGACAAGGCTAAGTTCACCGAAAACGGTTGTCATATGCGTTCCCTATTGCGTTTTCGGCATTGGAGATTTTGCCGGTTCATCCGTGCGGAAGATTTCTCTCTTACATTTCTTTGCAAAATATCCATTGCTTGTTTGCCATTTTCAAACGTTGCTTTTGTTGTCCTCTTTCCAACAAAATTGGTTTCACTTCATTCGGACTTCAATTGCAAAAGTTATAGAATTTCCGGTTTCGAAATGAGTTTGTAAACTTTCCCCACTTGTTTTTATAATATTTTCTTGGACTATGATGTTTCTCTGCATAATCTTGTTGTGCTTATTGTGACGATTCTAACGAGTCCAAGATTATCGAAAACGGAGTTCGTGGGTGAAAGTTATCGCGGTTTCAGTTTCTGGGTGTTCTGCTGTTTTTCAGTTTCCGGTACTACCGGTCCCTCTGGCGGAACTACCGCTGAAATGTTCCGGACCAACTTCCGAAGGCCACTTGCGCTTACGAATTTTCGGTTCTGTTACCAAGCAGAAGTGGCACCGGAACTTGTTCCTGTACTACCGCTTTACCGGAAGTACCGTACCTTTTTCCGGATACCACTTCCGCTTATGAAAATTCGTTTCTATTTCGAGCGGAAGTGGCACCGGAAGTAACCCGGACG